>OY725325.1:35719463-36319463 GCA_963242795.1 Inga leiocalycina
ACGTTTGAATTAGAAACACACTGAGGAAGTCAAACAACGGCAAACAGTATCATTACGACCATCCAAGCACGTACCTACCGCGTTCAAAGATTTCAAACATACACATGCCGCTCTACAGTAACATGCCCTGCTCCACAATGATCATTATTCAAATGGGCAAAATCGAACATCTATTAATACAGAGTTCCAGAGATCATCAATAACAACGAAGTGTAAGAATTCATATAAGCAAATTCATGAGTCTCTGTTATTCACATTTTCTCTGTATTCATTTTGTTTTTCAGTGTTTATCATATTTGCTCTGTTAGAAAGTTTGTACACACTTCAAATTCTATTTTCATTTGATCTCAAGGTATTGGGACCTTGAGAGGGTAGATATCCTTACGAGAGAAGCAGTTGAGAAAACTCCTAGTAAAACTTTCCACTCATAAGACTTACAAGATACAAGCAGTAGAGAACGTTGCTGCTCATAAGACTTATAGTGGTGTAAGCAGGAGAGAACGTTGCTGCTCATAAGACTTGTATATGTAAGCAAGAGAGAAAGGTTATAGGTTGTTTTTCTGTACGTAAGACTTGTCGTAAGGGGGAGAGAAATTTCTGAATGTTAGAATATTTCTGCTCGTAGTCCATTCGAGGACGATTGTTGTTTTGTGGCATTCTGAGAGCCCATTGAATCTTGGAAGCATAATGAAAATCTCAGTAGGTCTTGATCTTTGAGGACTGGACGTAGGCCTGGTTTTTGGGCTGAACTAGTATAACTCTCTGTGTACTAATTTTCTTAACTCTACTCTATCTACAACTATTGTCATATCATCACATCAAACGAAAAAATTTATCACATCACCCAATTCACCCCCCTCTTGGGTGAAGTTCGCCTCTTTCATTTGGTATCAGAGTAATGTCTTCTCCGAAGAGCCTAACAGCTTGAGAAGGATCCGATAAATGGAAGCAATGGGTGAAAACATTATTCCAGACGGAGCTTCACTCACTGGACCTCCTGGTTTTGCTGGAGAATATTTTTCATTCTGGAAAGCTAAGTTTAGAGTGTTCGTGATGGCTAACGAGTATGGTTTAAGGAATGTAATACAAGATGGTGACTATGTTCCAATAAAGAAAATTGAAGATAGAGTCGTTAAGAAGAGCCTAGAGGAGTTTGACAAAGATGACAAAAGGTTAGTAACATTAAATAGTAAAGCTATTTTAATTGTACAGAGTGCTCTCAGTCAGAAGGAATATTTCCGAATCTGCACTCTACCATTAGCTAAAGATATGTGGGATGATCTTGAAATCGCTCACGAAGGTACATCTGGAATCAAAGAAAATAGAGTTAATACTCTAATTACTGAGTATGATCTATTTCGTATGAAACTTGGAGAAGGAATATCAGAATTCGAACTTAGGTACACTCATCTTGTTAATCAACTATCTGTACTTGGAAAATCTTTTGACCAAAATTCTTAGGTAAGAAAGATTCTTAATATTCTTACGAAAGAATGGGAAGCAAAGGTGACAGCTATCGACGAAGCTAAAGGAGAGTCAATGAGATATGTAGCCACTCTCTTTGGTAGCCTTTCTGAGTATGAAGGAAAGTTGAGATTCAAGAAGGAACTAGATGAGTTCGATGATAAAAAGAAAAGAGGAGTTGCACTTAAAGCTATCAAGGAAGAAGAATCTTCCAGAAACGAAGATGTTCCTAATGATGATGATATGGGAATGATCATGAGAAAATTCAAGAAGTTCTATAGAAGAGGTCAAAAGAACTTCAAAAATTATCAAGGTAGACCAAGTAAGAAAGAAAACAAAGAGCAATAAATAGTATGCTATGAATGTGGGAAGCTTGGACACATCAAATTCGAATGCTTCAGAAACAAAGACAAAAAGAAGCAGAAAAAGAAAGCATACATATCATCTATCTGGGGTGATAGTTCGTCGGATGAAGAAAGTGACGATGATGAAGTGGCAAATCTATGCTTGGTAGCCAAAGAAGAAGAATCGGATTCTGAGGTAAGTGATTCTGAACCTACTTATGATGAGTTATTATCTGAATATAATGTATTGCATATATAATTCATCAAGGTAGCTAAAGAAATGGTTAGTTACAAGAAGAAAGTAAAGGAATTAGAAAATACTGTCATATCATCATGTAAAATATGTGAAGAGAAAGATAAAAAAAATAAGAGATTTAACAAAAACTGTGGAAAAATTTA
The DNA here is from genome assembly GCA_963242795.1 of Inga leiocalycina. NCBI lineage: Eukaryota > Viridiplantae > Streptophyta > Magnoliopsida > Fabales > Fabaceae > Inga > Inga leiocalycina. The sequence goes on from OY725325.1 coordinate 35,721,671, forward strand.
CTAAAGGAAGTGAAACTCTTACAGTTATTCTAAATTATCAGAAAGTTTCCTTTGATAAATCTGGAATTGGATATAAGTCTGATCATGATAAAAACAGAGGAAATAAGAAAAATATCAGTATAACTTATCTCAAATATTTCAAGAATTCTGTGCATACATCAAATCCATTCGCATTATGTAGCTGTTGTAATAGGAAAGGACATTATACTTCATCATGTTATTTTAGAAAAGGTCAAGTTATTGGCACGTATAAATGGGTTTCAAAAGGGACACTTGTATTACATACTAACCACAAAGGACCCAAGAAAGTGTGGGTACCTAAAACTTGATCACCTTACTCTAGGTATGTCTTAAAGCATCACGAGCAAACAAGTGGTATATTGATAGTGGATGCTCGAGACACATGACTGGTGATAAAAATAAGTTCACCATGCTGGAAACCAGAGAAGGAGGAAAGGTAACCTTTGGAGGTAATCAATCTGGACGTATTGCTGGAATTGGTGAAGTGGGAAAATCCGATGGTGTTCAAATCAACGATGTATATTAAGTTGAAGGATTATACCACAACCTCTTGAGTGTAAGTCAAAGCATTGACAAAGATAACTGGGTGATCTTTGATTCAAAAGAATGCTTGATAGTAAACAAGAAAGATATACCACTTAACAAATAATCTATCAAGGAAAAGATCTGAGCTCAAAGGGATGGTAACTGTTATACTATTGATTTAAATTCAAATTCTTCTGAAAATTGTTTTCTTAGCAGATCAGAGGAAAGTTGGTTATGGCATAAGCGTCTGGCTCATATTAATATGAACCAACTTGACAAACTGATTAGAAAAGATTTAGTTGTTGGTCTTCCTAAACTAAAATTCAAAGATAATATGATTTGTGAAGCATGTCAAAAAGGCAAACAAACAAAATCTTCATTCAAAACAAAGTATGAGATTTCTACTTCCAAACCTTTACAATTCCTTCATATGGATTTGGTAGGTCCAGCAAGAGTAAAAAGTTTTGGAGGAAATCTATATACTTGAGTAATTGTTGATGATTTTACAAGATTTACATGGACTATATTTATTGCTTCAAAAGATGAAATATTTGTCGAATTTATTACGTTTGCTAAAAAGGTCCAAAATGAGAAAGGTATTTCTATTATCTCTATTAGGACAGACCATGGAGGAGAATTTGATAATCAACTCTTTGAAGACTACAACAACAACGAAGGAATATATCACAACTTCTCTGTACCTAGAACACCCCAGCAAAATGGAGTAGTAGAAAGGAAGAACAGAGTCCTCACAGAAATGGCAAGAGCAATACTTAATGAAAAAGAAATGTCACAAGTGTTCTAGACAGATGCAATGAGTACTGCATGCTATATTTCAAATTGAGCATATATTCGCAAGTCACTTGGAAAGACGCCATATGAACTCTACAAAGAAAGAAAGCCAAATCTTGCTCATCTACACATCTTCGGATGCAAGTGCTTCATTCACAACAATGGTAGAGAAAACTTGGGTAAATTTGATTCAAAATCTGACGAAGGTTTATTTCTAGGATATTCTAATAGAAGTAAAGCATATAGAGTTTTTAATAAAAGAACATATACTATTGAAGAATCTATTCATGTTGTGTTTATTTCTAGGATATTCTAATAGAAGTAAAGCATATAGAGTTTTTAATAAAAGAACATGTACTATTGAAGAATCTATTCATGTTGTGTTTGATGAACTTGATTCTCAGACAAAACATGCTGATGAAGAAGAAATGGATTTGATAAAGAAAAACAAAACTATTTCAAAACAGAATGATTTTGAAATAAATGATTTTCAAAGTATAGAAGATGTTGATGATCATGCTCAACCAAAAGCATGGAAACATATCAAAGATCATCCAATTGATCAAGTAATTAGAGATATTCGCGAAGGTGTCAAAACCAGAAATAGAATCCTCAATGAGGTAACTTTCTCTGCTTTTATTTCTGAAATTGAACCTTCTAATATAGAAGAAGCTTTATCTGACAATGATTGGGTGATTGCTATGCAAGAAGAATTAAATCAATTCCAAAGAAATCAAGTTTGGGATTTGGTTCCTCAACCTAAAGATCATACGGTTATAGGTACCAAATGGGTTTTCAAAAACAAACTTGATGAATTAGCAATCATTGTGAGAAACAAAGCAAGATTGGTGGCCAAAGGCTATAATCAAAAAGAAGGTATTGATTATGAGGAAACATATGCTCCAGTGGTAAGATTGGAAGCAATACGAGTACTCTTAGCCTTTACTTGCATTAAAGGTTTTAAACTTTATCAAATGGATGTGAAAAGTGCTTTTCTAAATGGTTATATTATGGAGGAAGTATATGTAGAACAACCTCCTGGTTTTGAAGATGAAACAAACCCTAGTCATGTTTTCAAACTTAAGAAAGCTTTATATGGTTTGAAACAAGCACCTAGAGCTTGGTATGAAAGACTAAGCAAGTTTCTTCTTGATCAAAACTTTGTCAGAGGAAAAGTAGATACAACTCTTTTCATCAAACATAACAAAGATGATATTCTAATTGTTCAAATTTATGTTGATGATATTATTTTCGGTGCTACTAATGAATCTATGTGTCAAGAATTTTCTAAGATTATATAGGGAGAGTTTGATATGTCCATGATGGGAGAATTAAACTTCTTTCTTGGACTTCAAATCAAGCAAAATAAGAATGGGATATTTATGTCTCAAACAAAGTATTTGAAAGAGTTGTTGAAGAAGTATGGATTGGATAATGCTAATGGAGCTGATACTCCAATGAGTTCTACAAAGTTGTTGGATACTGATGTAAAAGGTCCTAGTTTCAACATCACTAAATATAGAGGCATGATTGGTTCATTACTCTATCTTACAGCAAGCAGGCCAGATATTCAGTTCAGCGTTGGAATGTGTTCGAGGTATCAATCTGCTCCTAAGGTATCACATGTAGAGACAGTGAAAAGAATCTTCAAATACCTAGGAGACACTTCAGAACTTGGCTTTTGGTATCCAAAAAGAGGAAATGAATATTTAATGGCATATTCAAATTCAGATCATGGAGGATATAAAACTGATAGGAAAAGTACTAGTGGTCAATGTCAATTCCTTGGAGGCTCTCTGGTATCATGTTCAGCAAGAAGCAGAACACAGTTTCATTATCCTCAACTGAAGCTGAATATATAGATGTAGCAAGCTGTTGTTCTTAAGTATTATGGTTGAAGCAACAACTTCAAGATTTGGGGATATACTTAAATGAGATTCCAATTTATTGTGACAACACTAGCACCATAAGCTTGGCCAAGAATCCTGTGCAACATTCAAGGACCAAGCACATAGACATCCAACATCATTTCATTCGAGATCACGTGCAAAAGAAGGATGTCAAAGTAGAATTCATACCAACACACCTTCAACTTGCTGACATATTCACAAAGCCAATAGCTAAAGATCAATTCCTATATATTCGAAGAGAATTGGGAATGGTTAATCCCAATGAGTTGTAAGTTTTCTTGTTAATTATTATATTTAAATGAGTTTTTGATGATAACCATATTGACTTTGGCATCGGAGTATTAGAAATTGTTTTTGCAGGTCTGTCACTCAAGCACAGGAAGTGTCACTCGAGTGACAAGCTCATACTCACTCGAGTCAGTCAACACTGGTACGCTTTTACATGTTTTATCAAATTTGTCTGAATGTCACTCGAGCCCAGTATGATCACACTCAAGCACATTATGAATAACACTCGAGCACTAGGGTTATTGCTCAAGTATTAGAACTTATATCAGTTACGCGAAAGCTCAGACCGTTGCACTTCCTCCTCTCACTCTAAGCATTGTGTCACTCGAAGGTCGCCTCTCTTCACCTCCAACCGTTACCCATCGATTAAACATCTCCTTTGCTTCAAAATGACCATTACAACTCTTCAATCTTCTTTATAAGGTGAGATTTATTCTCAAAGTTTCTCATTTCGTGCCCTAATTCTCTAAAACTTTCTCATTTAATCTTCAACAAATCTGTGATTCTTGTTGTTTTCATTTTGTTTGTAAATGGCTAGAACTAAGATTCCTATTGTCGCCCAAAGATCTCATTCACCCTCTTCCACTCATTCTGCTGCGAGTTCTTCAAGAACTCCGGTAGCAACACCTTCATCTCCTATAATGTGTTCTACACCAACACCTCCTCCTAAACCCAAAACCAGAAAGAGAACTCCGGCCAAGAAACCTCATCTTAAGCCTCAAATAGCTAAGAAGGATCAACCTCTGCAAAAGAAACCAAAGGGTGTGGTTTTCAAAGAACCAATGATTACTCGATCTCAATCCAAAGAAGTCAAAGGAAGAGGAAAGAAGAAGGACACTGAGCAACCACAACAATCTTCTTCTTCCTCCGATGACACTTTCAATATGCAACTCCAGGAAGAAATGGAGAGGTCAAAACTTGACATATTGGTTGGCAAAATTGCCTCTCAAGCCGGTGCCTCAATTTCACACCATGTTGGTCAGTCCAGTGCGACTGCTTCAGGGGTACCTTCTACATCACAGGCTCCAGAGGAAGAATAAGTCACAAGTCCTCCTGAAGGTTTCAATGTTAAGGAACTAAAGCTACTAAAACAGAAGGTATATGATACTGAGTTTGCACATAGACATTTTTACCCTATAGTGTATGTGGACTTAGATTATCTGAAGAAGAATTGTCATTTGGATTTATATCCTTATCTTGGATTTTATGCTCCCTAGTTGAATATTCACATTCCTTATTCATCCTCTGTTGTGAAAAATTTTTATTGCAATATGAAAACCCACAACATACTTTCTAGGACTGGAGAATTGATTGAGGAAGCAGTATCTACCACTGTTAGAGATCAATTCATTATGATATCTGCTAGTATCATAAATGATTTACTTGGGTATGTTGCACCACCTCCAGATCCACCACTCTTTCAGCCAATGAAGCCTTTCGGATTTTAAGACCAAATGACCCAATATGTCCTCTTAACTTTGAGCCTATTGATATGCCTGATTCTCATCAAGTCCTTTAGTACATATACTCTCGTACCATGGTAAACAAGTCTAAGAATTATACTCATTTTTCTTAGAGAGATTACTATTTGCTGGCCTCTTTCCTAGCCGGACAACAAAGAAATGTGGGGGAGATTATTGTTAGTGAGATGAGAAGATTTCATTTTTCTTTATCAAAATCCGCGACTATACCATACCCTCAACTTGTATCCCTCATTCTCATGAAAAACAAAATATGGTATTTGGAAGGAACTGAGAGGGTAATCATTCCAAGGTTTGGCAAGACTCAACTAACTCACATGAGTATCAATCTTCCAGTGAGTCGAACCAAGGCTACATCTCATAGAGAAGCCACTCCATCAAGAGGTGATGAGGCTTAGTTCGTCTGCTTAAGGTCAGGTTCCCCCTCCATCTTTCCTGAATGCATCACTTTCCACTCATCTGATTGAAGTGATCAATCAAGCTATGTCTGGTTTGAAAAAGGAATTCATGACTGAGTTTGAGAAGTTGGTGGACAAAATGGAGCTACAAGTCTTAAAGTTGGTAGACAAGGCTAATACCAACTTTGACTTGATGTTCAAGACTCAAGATGATATGTCTAGAAGAATCATTGATATTGAGATCTTCTTACACTCTTACTTTCTGGCTACATCTTCTGAGGTGCCACCAAAGACCACTCCTGCCTCAACTTCACCTCCTCATCCACAGATACATGTTCTCTTCACCGATCTGGATTTTAATGTTGATATAACTTATGATCGATTGCCTTCACCACCACCCTCAGCCTCTGTTCCTTAGCCATCATCTCCACCCTTTGAGCCGGTGCTAGTAGACCCTTCCATTGCCATGTTGCCCTTTATCCCACCATCCAATCTCACTTTTCCTTAGCCCCCTTCTGATGTTGACAAAATGGGGGAGAAGGATTTGTGATGGTTTATGAGCTTATATGGGGCGTATTGGGTAGTTTTTATGTATTGGGGTAGGATTATGATTATTGTTATTTTTAGGTTTATTTTTGCTGACATGGTTGTATATGGGTTTTATGGGTAAGTGATGATTCAAACTTAATATTGTACTTTTTAAGTTCACTAATGGTTATTTTCAAGTTTATTAAGTTTTCTGTTTAGTTTTAATTGTCTCTGTGATACTATGACTTATCTTGGTTGTAAGTGTCCAGTGGAAGTATTGCAGGAAACATATGTAGATAAGTGCAAAAATCTGAAATTGAATCTAAACTTTGGTGAAGATATGCATTTGGAAACGTTGATGATGTTTTTAAAAAATTTTCACTTTAATCAAGATTTTTCTTAAAACTCATCGCAAAGGTTTTGCCATCATCAATAAGGGGGAGAATGTTAGATTCCAAGTTTTGATGATAACAAAAGGTAATTATATGCAAAGTATGTTTTTACAAGTCTAAAGAATGATTACAAAGTTACCAAATGCATATGGCAAAGTTTTGTAATGTCTGGTGTCAGCTTTTGTTGATGCACTCGAGCAACAGAGCTAGAACTCGAGCATGAAGCTATGTTGCACTCGAGCATATGCGAGTGTTGGAAAGAAAGTGTTTTCCCGAGAGAAAATTGCTATCTAATCTATTGATGCACTCGAGTACTGGAGATAGCACTCGAGCATCAGGTTCTTTTACACTCGAGCACATGCAAGTGTTGGACAAGAAGTGTTTGGCCGAGAGCAATTATTGTCATTCTTACTGATGCACTCGAGCACTATAACCAACACTTGAGCATGAAGCTGGCTTGCACTCGAGCACTAGCGAGTGAGGGACTGCGAGTGTTTGGCCGAGAGTAATGAAGAACAGAGAAGCACAAGCATGCCCGAGTGAGAGTTCATATGCTTGAGTGATACATCAGCACTCACGAGTGAGAAATCTAACTCTCCCAATTTTGATGCAAGTGGTAAAGACAAGAGTATATTACAGAAGAATATTCTTCTCACTCGAGTAGGAGTATGTATGCTCGAGTGGGGGCCCATATTACCTGCGAGTGGAAAATCACACTCTTGCTAAAATGGTATGCGAGTGTTGTCCAGAGACGCAACTCTTAGTGTAAAATACAAGGACACTCAAGCAGGAGGATCTGTGCTCGAGTGAGGACCTACATCACTCACAAGTGTGAAAATGCACACTCTCAAATCATGTGGAAGTGCAAGTGAAAACTGAAGCAAAAGAAGAAAATATGGTAGTTCACTTGAGTGAGCCCTCTCAGTGCTCGAGTGAGACTCTGCCAGAAGCCAAAACGCACCAGTTTTATAGCGTTCAATCCGAATATGGTTTAATGATATTTATTCATTATATTTTCACTTATTATTGTTATATAACATCATTTAACATGTGTTATAAGTGTGATACAAGAGTTTGAACGTTTGAATTAGAAACACACTGAGGAAGTCAAACAACGGCAGACAGTATCATTACGACCATCCAAGCACGTACCTACCGCGTTCAAAGATTTCAAACATACACATGCCGCTCTACAGTAACATGCCCCGCTCCACAATGATCATTATTCAAATGGGCAAAATCGAACATCTATTAATACAGAGTTCCAGAGATCATCAATAACAACGAAGTGTAAGAATTCATATAAGCAAATTCATGAGTCTCTGTTATTCACATTTTCTCTGTATTCATTTTGTTTTTCAGTGTTTATCATATTTGCTCTGTTAGAAAGTTTGTACACACTTCAAATTCTATTTTCATTTGATCTCAAGGTATTGGGACCTTGAGAGGGTAGATATCCTTACGAGAGAAGCAGTTGAGAAAACTCCTAGTAAAACTTTCTACTCATAAGACTTACAAGTTACAAGCAGTAGAGAACGTTGCTGCTCGTAAGACTTATAGTGGTGTAAGCAGGAGAGAACGTTGCTGCTCATAAGACTTATATATGTAAGCAAGAGAGAAAGGTTATAGGTTGTTTTTCTGCACGTAAGACTTGTCGTAAGGGGGAGAGAAATTTCTGAATGTTAGAATATTTCTGCTCGTAGTCCATTCGAGGACGATTGTTGTTTTATGGCATTCTAAGAGCCCATTGAATCTTAGAAGCATAGTGAAAATCTCAGTAGGTCTTGATCTCTGAGGACTGAACGTAGGCCTGGTTTTTGGGTTGAACCAGTATAACTCTATGTGTACTAATTTTCTTAACTATACTTTATCTACAACTATTGTCATATCATCACATCAAACAAAAAAATTTATCACATCACCCAATTCACCCCCTCTTGGGTAAAGCTTGCCTCTTTCAGAATCTGCTATAGTGCTCTGCTTGGAGCTCTTCCAGCTTACTGCTCCACCATTCAGGAGGAATACATATCTAGATTGTGATTTAAGGTCGTCTTGGTCAGTTTGGAAACTTGCATATGTGTAATCAGTTAAGTACTTTAGGATATTCTTGATGGCAGTCCAATGACCCTCATCAGGATCTTGTTGGTATCTACTGGTCATACTTAAGGCAAACGAGACATCCAGTCGAGTTCATAACATGGCATACATGATGGATCCAATAGCCAAGGCATATGGAACCTTACTCATGCGATCTCGCTAATCAGGTGTACTAGGACACAGATCCTTGCTAAGATGGATGCCATGAGACATGGGCATGTAACCCCTTTTTGAATCCTGCATACTGAACCTATGCAGTATCTTGTTTATGTATGTGCTCTGACTTAGGCCTATTAGTCTTTTGGATCTATCCCTATAGATCCTAATCCTTAGGATATAGATGGCTTCACCTAAGTCTTTCATTGAAAAGGACTTTCCTAACCAAGACTTGACACTCTGCAAGGTAGGAATATCATTTCCAATGAGTAGGATGTCATCTACATAAAGCACTAGAAATACAACTATGCTCCCACTAACCTTCTTGTAAACACAAGGTTCATCGATGTTTTGAATGAATTCAAACTCTTTGACTACTTCATCAAAATGATGATTCCAGCTTTGAGATGCTTGCTTCAATCCATAAATGGATCTTTGAAGCTTGCAAATTTTACCAAAGTCCTCTGGACGAACAAAACCTTCAGGTTGTGTCATGTACACATCCTCAAGCAGCTTTCCATTAAGGAAGGCTGTTTTGACATCCATCTGCCATATTGCATTGTCATAATATGCTGGAATGGCAAGAAGGATTCTGATTGATTTGGCTATTACAATTGGGGAAAAGGTTTCATCATAGTATACACTATGAGTTTGAGTGAATCATCTTGCAACCAGTCGTGCCTTGAAGACATTTACATTGCCATCCATGTCAGTTTTCTACTTGAAAACCCATTTGCACCCAATGGTTTTTACACCTTCAGGTGGATCGACTAAGGTCCATACCTGATTGTCGTACATGAATTGCATTTTAGACTTCATGGCATTTAGCCATTTCTCAGAGTTTGGTCCCACTGTGGCTTCTCGATAGGTGGTGGGCTCATTTTGCTAAATGAGCAACACATCACGGCCTTCAGTAATCAGAAATCCATATCTCTGAGGCTGATGTCGTGTCCTACCAAATCTTCGTGGACCTTGTGTTACTTGAGTAGGCTCAGCAACTTGTTGTGAGTCTTCTCTAATTTCCATCTGTGGTTCTGTACTATCTTGTGGCTCTCAAATTGCTTCGAGATGTACGTCGCTCCCACTGGTTGTTTTAGAGACAAACTCTATTTCTAGAAACTTACCATTTTAAATAACAAACACTTTGTTATCGGTGGGATTGTAGACATAGTATCCTTTTGTTTCTTTAGGATACCCCACGAAAAGGAACTTTATGGATCTGGGAGCTAATTTATCAGAGGCTTGTTGCTTAACATATACCTCACATTCCCAGATCTTAAGAAAAGATAAACTTGGTTTCTTTCCAATCCATATCTCATATGGTGTCTTTTCAATTGCCTTAGATGGAACACGATTTGGTGTGAACGTAGCTGTCTCTTGGGTATGTCCCCAAAAGGATGGTGGAAGATCTATTTGTCTCATCATAGATCGAACCATATCTAATAGTGTTTGATTCCTCCATTCAGAAATGCCATTCCATTGTGGTGTTCCTGGAGGAGTCAATGAATTCTTGGCTCAAATATCCACCACCTCGATCAAATCGAAGTACTTTAATTATTTTACCAAGTTGGTTTTGTACTTTATTTTGGAATATTTTGAACATTTTAAAAGATTCAGATTTATGTTTCATTAGATAGATATAGCCATATCTACTAAAGTCATCTGTAAATGTAATGAAGTAGACATAACCTCTTCTGGCAGCTATATTTAATGGTCCACATACATCTGAATGTATGAGGCCTAATAATTCAGTGGCCCTCCTACTGTGCCCAGTAAAAAGTGCCTTAGTCATCTTTCCTAATAAGAAAGATTTGTATGTATCATATGATTCAAAATCAAATGAGTTTAGAAATCCATCTTGATGGAGTTTAGAAATGCGTTTTTCATTTATGTGGCCTAGACGACAATGCCATAGGTAGGTCGGATTTAAATCGTTTGATTTTATCCTCTTAGTAGTTATGTTATAGATATTCCCATTATTAGGATGTTCCAAATTTAATATATAATGACCAACATGCAAATCACCATCAACATAGAAAATTTCATTATGATAAATAGAACATTTACCATTCCTAGTAATGGAAGTATAACATTCCTTATCCAAATAAGAAAGAGAAATAATGTTACTACTCAAAGCAGGAACATAATAGCAATTGTTCAAAACTAACAAAAGCCCACTGGGCAGAACTAATTCATAAGTGCCTACGGCTAAAGCAGCAATTCTTGCTTTGTTTCCAACTCGTAGGTCCACCTCGCCCTTCTTCTGCTTTCTACTATCCTTTAAACCCTGCACATTTATACAAATGTGAGAACCACATGCAGTATCTAATACCCATGTAGAGGAAGTAGAAAAATGAATGTCTATAACATAAATACTTGAAGCGATAGCCTTGCTATCCTTCTTGTTCTTTTTCAGATCTTCCAGGTAGAGTTTGCAATTCCTCTTCCAATGACCGGGTTCATTGCAGAAGTAGCAGACTCCTTCCTTTGGAGGCTTTGCCTTCTTGGGTGCAGGCTTGGTTTCGGGCTTGTTTGACTCTTTGGTCTTACCACCTAAGCCATTACCCTTCCATTTGCCCTTCCCTTTCTTTTTCATATCGTTTCCTTTCTGAACCATCAAAACTGTGCTAGGATTTTTCTTAATGCTTTGCTCAGCAGTTTTGAGCATCCCATGCAGCTCAGAAATTGATTTCTCCATGTTGTTCATGTTGTAGTTCATAACAAACTGGTCATAACTCTCCGGGAGTGATTTGAGGATCAAATCTGTAGCTAACTCCTGGCTCATGGGAAATCCAAGCCTCTTAAGGTGATCAATATAGCCTTTCATCTTTAACACATGAGTACTAATTGATGCACCTTCAGCCATTTTGCAGGAATGTAAGGCCTTTATGGTCTCATACCTTTCTTGCCTTTCCTGTTGCTGGAACATTTCCTTGAGATGTACAATCATCTCATGAGCCTCCATGAGTTCCAGTTCTCTTTGAAGCTCTGGAACCATAGTGGCAAGCATCAGGCAACCTACATCTACAGAGTATCCTTATGCTTTGTGTAAGCATCTCTCTGAACTCTTGGAGCATTGGCTGCAAGCTCCTCAGGAATGGGTTGATCTAGGATATAAGCCTTTCTTTCCTGCTTGAGAACAATTCTCAAGTTCCTGAACCAATCAAGAAAGTTTGTCCCATTGAGTTTGTCCTTTTCAAGGACCGATTGCAACGATAGTGTAGTAGTATTACTAGTCGACATGATTCTACAATTAAAATATGCAAAGTTAGTTAGTAATCTCCCACTAAATTAACAACCCTCAATATAATAATTAGTGGGCTAAGATCCATATTTGGCTTAAACTTAAGTCCGCTTTGGCAAGATGCTTAAATTCAAGTTATTTAGGTAGGTAACCTATTTACCAATTACATCACATGTAACTCTTAGATCTTTATGGGATTTAATCATCATATGATCCAGCATGTTTAACCCCATCTAATGCCTTGAGATTCAAAACCGTTTTGTTAATATCAATTAAGTCAAAACAATAATGAATATTATGAGTAGCACCATTACTCAAGCTTGTCTCATCATGCTAACTCAAGTGCATCCACTTTGGTGGTTTTCACAATTGAGCGATCTAGGTTTTGACAAGTATTCATTAATTGACGGCATTATGACTTAAGATTTGATTCAGAGGGCTTAATTAATTAGTTTTGTTTATATGGATGCAATCGTGGTTGTATCTCATACAGATAAATACATATAAACGTAAAAGTAATCATGCAATGATCTTATCAAAAGCATAATTTAAACGTGACACAACATGGCTTACCTAACCTAAAATCCTCCCAAGCCAATGAGAGGACTTCTCTAAATAAAAAAGAAATATATTGAGAGAAACCTCGTTTAAACATTCGAGGGGAGTGAGATGAGAAAAGAATGTACATAGAGAGTATTTAGAGAAAGGCACGGCACGTAGGCCGTATTTAAATGTTACAACCCTTTGTAAAATTCTAGGGCCATGTTGTTCACCATACCCAAACAAGTATAAATAATATACCACAACAAGAATTCACACAATAGAAAAGCAATAAATGTCGTGATCAGATTATATTGCGCTACGCAGAGGTGGTCACGGCAGTCCCGCTAGCCGGTTAGCGCCCCTGGAGCTTTTGAAAAAGGCACATTCCTTTTAAAAGAAATATTTGAAATTTTTAAAATTTTAAAATTTTGGACCCAATTTTTTTTCAAAAAAAAATTTCGTTAGTCTTATTCTTAAGGGATTTCGGCCCAATTTCAAAAACAATGGCCCAAAACGCTTCTGATCCAGATTGTCTACCCCAAAGTTTCGAATCCCTAAATCCGATTAGAGACCCTAACGTGTCTGTACGCCATGTTCTTCACCTATTCAAAACCTAAATGATGAATTCTACTTCGGATCAAATCCAGAATAGAAATCACGATGCCAGTGGCGAAATTGAAACTTAAACATATCGAATATAATCGAAACAATTTCACCAAATCGTATAAACATACAGCACTATCTAAAAAATGCACATTAACGTTGAACATATTCCTTTTTGATTTAACATATTCGGACGTTTTCTTATGAACACACATATATATCACATATATATCACATGTATAAGAACATAAACTCAGTTTAAATGCACAATTGATCTGGCTCTGATGCCACTTTTAGGATCGGCAGGCACAGTGGAAGAATTTTAAAATTATACCAATCCTAATTAAGGATCTATCAACGGCGTTTAAATTAAGTTGGAAGGATTCATACCTTTTATGATTCAGGGTTTTCACGATCTTTAGGAGCCAACACGTCAGGTCCGCTCCCTCTACCGGTATCCACACGAATGTTCTCCAACCGAGACTGCGTGCTAGCGCCTCTAATGTCTCCTGGGGTTTCCTTGCGGCTCTCAAATCTCATGTGTATATCAATATATCTGCTCTATCAAGTTTATAACCTGTGAGGGCTATTTTCAAATTTCGAAATTAATCATCATTAATTTTGAAATTAATTAATTATTAATTATCTTGATGAGCTAATTAAATAAATTCAGTTAAAATTAAATCTGTCAAACAGTTTTAATTTAACCTATTTATTTAATCCAAATAAAGAGCCATTAGATTTAATTTATCTTCATAAATTAAATCTGAGATACTATATCTCTATCATGTTAGTTATTAAATTTAATATATCTTAACAAATTAAATTTAAAACTAACACAATATAATAATATCATATAATATATATACATATATATATATATATATATAAGATATATATATATATTTCAAAAATATATATCTCTATAATATTATTAATGAATTTTATATTTTATATAAATATAAAATTTGTCCACCCTAAATTAAACATTATCTCGTGTTGGGCCATTCTTATGTGCGACCCTGTAGGCCTATATAAAGTTGGCAGTGGGCGAGTAATTATACTAACCCAAAAGTCGCAAGCGGCCTCTAGCAAGACATTACGACTACCCAATTCATATAACGATCGTTATCACGATGCAACCTATCATACAACCATGTCACGTCCCTTTTGTCACACGGTATATCGATCAAGAATAAAGCATGGATAATGTCATCCTCTTGTTCCTAACCATTACTTTCTCAATTCCTGAGTAGCCTGATAATAGAGACGGAAACTCCTTTCATCATAGTATGGCGATACATTTCTCAGACTCACTCATCGAGGGGCCCAGTAATATCTCTCTACTAATGTGAGGGACAAATTCCATCTTGATCATTCATATTCCTCTGCATGAAAAACTACCAAGCCAGATCGTAGCCTTTATTATCACCCGGTCAAAAGTGACTTTTGACTAGTTCAAAGCTTAGCAACTCTCATGTAGGAATCCATGATGACCTCAGGTCTAAGGGCATTGTGACGTGGTTATACATGAGAAAAGCTTATGACTTGATCCATGTAGCTATCTTATAGTGGGTCGGTCCAGCACCTTGTACTCTTACAAGGGCCTAAGACTTTGATTCGTGTAACCCCCTGCCGTAATTATATCCGAAATATGCGATTAAGATGAAATAAAGACCAATAAGAAACAAAACCATTTCGAAATCCTATCTTCACGATAGGGTTTTCACAGATGACTTTTGAAATATAATTTACACCTGGTCTCATATTAAAATTTCGAATACAATTACATTACGTGGAATATCACATTTATACAAATATCAGAGTATACAACAATATCATCCCGGCAACTCCCGGGTTCCATTTATTAACTCAAAGCCTTACAGGGCATATTCGCCCCTACGAGCCCTCATATGGGGATTACACAAATCTTTCTCAAATACATATCCGATTACATACTCAAATATACATCCATATCATATATAATTATCCCAACATCTATGATAACCAACTACCAAACTCAAATACTCTAAGGAGTCTTCACCGTCCTTAAATGCCTACCCCATCCTCGCTCTTCCTTCCTTGTCTAGAATGTTGATAGGGGAGGGTGAGATTCGAGAGAATCTCAGTAGGAAATAAATACCAAAATGCATGTATGATAAGTGTATAATGCATGACATGCTTGCAATACATATCATATGCCCATACCATGACACAACTGCATGCTCAATATTTCAACAACACACTCATGGCCATAGCATAAATAGAAACAGAGTTTCAAACATCATATATGTTCCACATAATCAAGCAAAGCAATAACATGCATCAACACATTAACACAATATCATATACAGGCAAGGAGGTAAGTTCCCTACCTTCTTTCCACGTATGCTCCAGCTCCGCTTACTTGCGATCAGAACGAATACCAAACCACGTCCAGAGCGAATATCAACCCTATAACCAAAGCAAGGACATAGGGTTATTCTCTATTCCAAAACCTTACTTTCATATCACTTAAAGTTGGTTACCATTCATGACCTTTAGGTGGCGAATCGAAGCCTAAACATATGCCTAAAGGCTTGGGAAACACTTGAACAAAGATCACCTTTAAAAGTATAAAATACTGATTTTTGGGGGTGGGCCGCGGCCCAAAATCCACGGGCTGCGGCCCAAAACTGCCCAGAAACATTTGGGCTGCGGCCCAAGAAAATCCAGTTTCTGGCTGAACTTCCAAAAATCATAACTAATTCCACAAAAATCGAAATGAAAGCTATTCAAGTCCTCTACACAGGAAAAATATTGTCCTTTACTAGAAATCACCACACAAATACAGAATTCCCCAAAACTCAAGACTGTCCCAAAACAGGTTCCATTTTCAACCTCAAATTTTGGACAGCTATAACTCCCAGTTCCCAAAACGAAATGGCACAAATTATATGTCCATTTTGAAGCTTGGGATGTGAACTTCAAGACTGGAAAGTTTCAGAATTTTCTAACATCATTTGCCCATTCAAAATGGCAACACAAACAGACTGCCCAGACAGAATTCTCACTGGACAGAATTTCCAGTTTTGCAACCATTGTGTCCAATCCAATTCAAACCAATTCCAATGATTAAATACCACAACATGACACCATTTTCAACACAAAAAAACATCCAATTCCACCATTCACATTCCACACAAAAATACCATAAAATCAGGGCAAAATTAATCACAATACTTAACCAAAAGTCACAAGACTTAGATCAAAAGGCTTCAAATACTCACCTCTTCCTCTTTCCCAAACCAATTCTTTGATTCTCCATCTTTCCAAATTTCCTCAAGCCATCAAACACCACCAATCAAGAATCTAAAACCATAAAGATGAAGCTCTCATCACTATGAACAATATTAATGAAGAGTGTTTGAACATTAGAGGACAACAAGCCAAGCAAAATCTCACCTCTAGTTTTCTCTTTCCTCCCCTTGTGCTTGGCGTCCATGGAGAGTGTGAGAGAGAAGATGAAATGGTGAAAATAATGAAGGGAAATCAGATCTTTAATTCCCTCCCCAAGTTGGCCAACTTTCACAAAGAGAGGAGAGAGATGTGAGTTTGAATTGTTGACCCAAAATCCATGGCTTATATCTTGACACTTGTCAAGATCTTGACAAACCTCACATGAGCTCACATAAGCTCACACACATGTGATTCCACCCTTTGATCTCAATACAAATCAATCCTAACCATTGATCTTGAAGTTACCAATGAGTTTCCTCTTCGGTAACCGATCAATCGGTCGGTAACTTTACCGTTTTGCCCCTGATTATGGCAATTCCTCTTGAATCACCACCAAATACATTTTATCATTCCTTTCTTCCACAATGCGCCCTCCCCTCTATTTTAAGTCAATTTAGATGTTAATCCATAATTGAACTTAAATACAGGGTTTCGGCGCTGCTCAGAACACATACGAATCACATCGGGTGCCAAATCACACCATAATCTCCAAAAGGGTTCATTAATCACTAATAACATCCACTTTTGGAGTCATTAACCCTTGATCACAATTTAGGATCTTGCTAAACCAGGGCTTAGCAGTCCACTAATCTCAGGCTTATTCTCTAGCCTCAAGTTTCAAAATTTGGGGTATTACAATTCGTATCTCCATATCTTATCAAAGTCAAACTGATCTTGTTTCATCTCTGCTCCCGCATAGATGACTGACCAGGGACATTTTAGGACAATCTTTATGAATTATCCAAGGACACAATTATCATAGTTAACATACAAATAATATGATAACAGAGTAGAGAAATTTCATTAAAATAATAATGTTCAAAGTACAATGATTGGCCCTTAGGGCACAATTTCCAATACTTACAATATGTAAGGGGGAGTCTTTATCTCAGTACGATAATTGTAAAGGGTTTACAAGTTGTAATACCCCGAATTTTGAGACTCGAGGCTAGAGAATAAGCCTGAGATTAGTAGATTGCTAAGCCCCGGTTTAGCAAGGTCCCAAATTGTGATTAAGGGTTAATGACTCTAAAAGTGGATGTCATTAGTGATAAATGAACCCTTTTGGAGATTATGGTGTGAGTTGGCACCCGATGTGATTCGTATGCGTTCTGAGCAGCGCCGAAACCCTGTATTTAAGCTCAATTATGGATTAACCTCTAAATTGACTTAAAATAGAGGGGAGGGCGCATTGTGAAAGAAAATGAATGAGAAGATGTATTTGGTGGTGATTCAATGAGAATTACCGTAATCAGGGGCAAAACGGTAAAGTTACCGACCGATTGATCGGTTACCGAAGAGGAAACTCATTGGTAACTTCAAGATCAATGGTTGAGATTGATTTGTGTAGAGATCAAAGGATGGAATCATGTGTGCAAGTGTCTATGTGAGCTCATGGAGATGGATTAAGGATGTTGACAAGTGGCAAGATGTGAGCCCTTGGATCTTGGTCAACATTTCAAACTCTTCCCTCTCTCTTTCATAGTCGGCTAACACATGAGAAAAAGGGGAAAAAACTGATCTCACTTCATCATCTTCATCTTCATCTCTCTCTCTCTCTCTCTTGTTCTCCATTTTCGCCCAAAGTGAAGGAGGAAAGAGAAAGAATCAAGGTGAGATTTAGCTTGTTTCTTGTCCTCTAATGCTCTAATCACCTTCTATAAAGTTGTTCATAGTGATGAGAGCTTCATCTCTATGGTTTTAGATTCTTGATTGAAGGTGTTTGATGGCTTGAGGAAATTTGGAAAGATGAAGAATCAAAGAAGTGGTTTGGGAAAGAGGAAGAGGTGAGTATTTGAAGCCTTTTGATCTAAGTTTTGTGATTTATGGTTGAGTATTGTAAATTTCGAATTTTGCCCTGAATTTGTGTGATTTTTGAAATGCATGAATTGCCTTGTGTTTGAGTGGCAATTGGTGTCTTGATGTGTTATAGAGCCATTGGAATTGGTTTGAGAATTTGGAATGAAAAGGATGACAATGTGTGATTATGTTGTGGTTTGAATTGTGACTTGTGTGACATGTTGTGGTAACATGTCAATATGATGTGAATTTGGTTGATTTGGTATTTCCAATGGATTCCTTGTGAAATTTTGTGTGAGAATCATGTTTGATATGAAAATTGGACCATTGGAAGCCAATTGTGCAAATTTGGGAATTCTGTCTTTTGGAAGTTCTGTCTGGGCAGTCTTGTTGTGTGGACGTTTTGACTGGGAAAATGAAGTCAGAAAATTATGAAACTTTCCAGTCTTGAAGTTCACATCTTAAGCTTCAAAATGGACATATAATATGTGTCATTTCGTTTTGTGAACTGGGATTTATGTTTGTCCAAAGTTTGAGGACGAAACTGGACCCTGTTTTGGTACAATGTTAGGTTTTTGGTAATCTGGACTTTTGTGGTGATTTCAAGTATAGGCCAATATTTTTCCTGTATAGAGGACCTGAATAGCTTTCATTTGGCTTTGGGATCACCTCATTTCAATTTTTGTGGAATTAGTTATGATTTTTGGAAGTTCAGCCAGAAACTGGATTTTCTTGGGCCGCGGCCCAAGGATGTTGGGCCGCAGCCCAAATGTTTCTGTGCGTCTCTGGACAGCCTTGGGCCGCAGCCCAAGGATTGTGGGCCGCGGCCCACCCCCAAAAATCAGTGTTATGCGTTTTTGAAAGGTGATCTTTGGTCAAGTGTTTCCCAAGCCTTTAGGCATATGTTTGGGCTTTAATTAGCCTCCTAAAGGTGTTAAATGGTAACCAACATTAAGTGATATGGAAGTAAGGTTTTGGAATAGAGAATAACCCTATGTCCTTGCTTTGATTATAGGGTTGATGTTCGCCCTAGACGTGGTTTGGTATTCGTTCTGATCGCGAGTAAGCGGAGCTGGAGCTTACGTGGAAAGAGTGTAGGGAACATATCTCTTCTGCTTGTATTTGATATATGTGTTAGTGTGTTAGTGCATGTCTTAGCTTTGCATAATTATGTGTAATTTGAAGCTATGTTTCAATTTATGCTATGGCCATAGGTATATTGTTCGAAGCATTGAGCTTGCAAATTGTCATTGTGTTATCATGAGTTGTGTGATGCAAGCATGTCATGCATTAAACATGTATCATACATGCATATTGATATTGTTATCCTACTGAGATTCTCTCGAATCTCACCCTCCCCTACTAACCTTTCAGACAGGGTAGTAGATCGATGATGGAGTAAGCAGACAAGGGTGATGAAGACTCCTTCGGGTTATCATAGTTGGAAGTATAGATATTGGTAATTGGATTTAGTTGTGTATATGTGGATGAGGATTTGATTATTTGTATTGAGATTTGTTTTGTAATCCCTATTTGAGGAGTTGTATGGGCTAATGTGCCCTATGATTGTTTAGCGAAGATATGAAACCCGGGATTACCGGCATGATTATATTGTGCACTCTGATATTGGTATAAATGTGATTTATCTTCGCGTAGTAATTGTATTCGGAATGTGAATGTGAGACCAGGTTATAAATGATTTTGAAAGGTATTTGTGAAAACCCCGTCTAGTAGATGGGTTTGTAAAATGTAGTTTTGTTTCCTGTTGGTCTCTATTTCACTTTAATTTTGTAATCCGAATATTAATTACGGCAGGGGGTTACATTTTGGTATCGGAGCTGCAGTTCCTGGCAAAGATGGATTTTGCTAGGATATTTCCCTTATGCCAAGCTAGGGAATGAGTGATGAGTTATGATTGCCTAAGGAATAGGCAATTATTTGTGATTTTGGTTGTTTGTGGTATACACATTTATATCCCTAGTGTTGTGGATATCTGGGATTTGTGGATTATGTGTATACATTATTTGGTTATCCTGAGCTTGTGTGTGTAAAGGCCTTAAGACCTAGGGGGCTGAGGTGCCTTAGGCTGGCATAGATATTTGAATTTGAAAGAGTTACCTACGAGGATTCGAAGTGGAGAAGGCAACCTACGGGGAGTTCTGATCGGAGAGGGCTACCTACGGCGACGTCTGATCGGAGCGGCTATTTGTGTTTTTATTACCTGCGGCCCACTGGGGGTGTGTATGGCACACAGTGGGAGGACCGTGCCTTCGGGGCGGTGGGATACGGGGGATATGTGTGAGTCCTGGGTGGTGGGTTAGCCTATGAGGGGTGAGACCAGCCAGCCCAGCCACCTGGCAGCCCCATGTACGTGAGCGGGGTGGGCACCGACGCGGGGCATCCCCTGAGGGGGGTAAAACCGGGGTGTGACAATATAAAAAAAAATGATTGTGACAGCCACCGTGATGACAAATCCTAGTGTGCAGCTGCCGTGACGACGAACCTTAGTGTGCACTCGCCATGACGTTGAATCGTAGAATAGAGCTCTGGAAACGTTGGGAGTATGGGATCTCAACGAAGTGCTGGTTGTGGCTTTGAATGATTCAAGTTGAATCGGGCCAAGGTCTGACGCAGATGAATATATGTTGTGGGTGTTGTCAGTTGTAGTGGGAGATTCCTATGGGACTCCTATTGAATCACCTTGACATTGTGAAAGCACAGATGAGGAGATTGACCTCAGAGTGTGCAGCGGAAGCGTGATAATGTGATATGTTTAAGAATTGTGTTAAGCAGAAGCTCGAGTTTGCAGAAAGTGCAATGCGTTAGTGATGGCTTCGGGAGGTAAAACTTCGAAGTCCAGATTTTTTTGTGAAAAAGGGGTCTTGAAGGATCCTAGTTTGGGGAAAAGAATTTGTGGTGGTTGGAATTATTAAAATGCCTGGGTCCAGCTTGTTCAATTGTGCATTGTGAGTCTCTCACCTACGGCCGCATGGGGTGATTCCTATGTCGGAGGACCTTGCCTTCGGGGCAGTGGTTATACGGGGGATAGGCTATTTGTGAAGGCTGACGGGCCATTTGTGAAAGCCAGATAGCTATATGAGCTATAATGCTATGTGTATGCACTGCCACGCCAATAGTCCCTGAGTAGCTAGCAACGGTTCGGGTAAAGACTGTGTGTCTTCCTGGCGGAGAAAGGGGATGAGGGTGGAGTGTGATGTGGAAGCCGAAAGGCTATTTGTGAGCACCGCTACGCCAACAGTCCCTGAGTAGCTAACAACGGTTCGGGTAAAGACTGTGTGTCTTTCCGGCGGAGAAAGGGGATGAGGGTAGGGTGTGATAATGGATTTTCTTGTAAGTCCTGGGTGAAATGTGAGTAACCCAGCCACTGTCGCGGGGCATCCCCAGCGGGGGGTAAAACCGGGGTGGGCACCACCGGCATGGGGCATCCCTAGAGGGGGTAAAACCGGGGTGGGTGTGACAATAATTGAGTAACCCAGCCACCGTCGCGGGGCATCCCCAGCGGGGGGTAAAACCGGGGTGGGCACCACCGGCACGGGGCATCCCTAGAGGGGGTAAAACCGGGGTGGTTGTGACAATAAACTTATGAGTTCGGTAACCCACGGGCATCCATCGGACGGGTGTGATGTGGGAGCCAGCCACGCAGCGGAAGCGTGGGCACCCATTAAGGGGGGTGTGACAATAAAAGGTGCCTGGATAGAAGAGACTGAGACTCTAGGTGGGCCATTATGGTAGGGTGCTTCGGATAGAAGAGATTGAGATTCCGGAGTGACTTGATGCGATTGTGGTTGATATTGTTGTGAATACCCAAAAGTCCCGGTTACCACTAGCGGAGTCACTGGTGGGTGTACGGGTGAGGGCGACACCATGAAAGTTGATACAGATGTGATATTGTCGTGAATTCCCAAAAGTCCCGGTTACCACCACTAGTGGAGTTACTGGTGGGTGTACGGGTGAGGGTAAAGCTGTGGAAGTGGATATAGCAGAAGCTGAATATTTGTGTATACAGCTAAGGCTGTCGTTTGATGTATTGAGGTTGTAGGGTTACTCCTGAAAGGGGTAACTAGATTGAGTTGAGCAGAGTGGTGGCCTATGCTGCCCAACTCCGAGATCTTATGATATGGCTCCTGATTTAGAGCCTCTGGGTATTGAGATGCACTAGCCACTCATGAATTGAAGGGCTTACGACGATTGTGATTATGTGATGATGGCTTTGGTAGCAATTGTATGTGGAAACGATTACATTTGTTTAATAATCGTGAGGTGATTATGTTTGTGCGGCAATCGTGAAATGGGCCGATTGCAATTTGTGGCAACTGAGTTGTATTCATTGTTTGAGATTCTTGCGAGAATCGGATTTGTGGATTATCGGTTGTGTGTGGGTGATCTAGAGGGGACCATCCAATGTGAAGTGAATTGTGAAACGGAAGCTGTCATGAAGAAGCATATGTAGTTTGTGGATTAAGTGGTGTGACAAATTTCGAGGACGAAATTTATTGAACGGGGGGAGAAATGTAATACCCCGAATTTTGAGACTCGAGGCTAGAGAATAAGCCTGAGATTAGTGGATTGCTAAGCCCCGGTTTAGCAAGGTCCCAAATTGTGATTAAGGGTTAATGACTCTAAAAGTGGATGTCATTAGTGATAAATGAACCCTTTTGGAGATTATGGTGTGAGTTGGCACCCGATGTGATTCGTATGCGTTCTGAGCAGCGCCGAAACCCTGTATTTAAGCTCAATTATGGATTAACCTCTAAATTGACTTAAAATAGAGGGGAGGGCGCATTGTGAAAGAAAATGAATGAGAAGATGTATTTGGTGGTGATTCAATGAGAATTACCGTAATCAGGGGCAAAACGGTAAAGTTACCGACCGATTGATCGGTTACCGAAGAGGAAACTCATTGGTAACTTCAAGATCAATGGTTGAGATTGATTTGTGTAGAGATCAAAGGATGGAATCATGTGTGCAAGTGTCTATGTGAGCTCATGGAGATGGATTAAGGATGTTGACAAGTGGCAAGATGTGAGCCCTTGGATCTTGGTCAACATTTCAAACTCTTCCCTCTCTCTTTCATAGTCGGCTAACACATGAGAAAAAGGGGAAAAAACTGATCTCACTTCATCATCTTCATCTTCATCTCTCTCTCTCTCTCTCTTGTTCTCCATTTTCGCCCAAAGTGAAGGAGGAAAGAGAAAGAATCAAGGTGAGATTTAGCTTGTTTCTTGTCCTCTAATGCTCTAATCACCTTCTATAAAGTTGTTCATAGTGATGAGAGCTTCATCTCTATGGTTTTAGATTCTTGATTGAAGGTGTTTGATGGCTTGAGGAAATTTGGAAAGATGAAGAATCAAAGAAGTGGTTTGGGAAAGAGGAAGAGGTGAGTATTTGAAGCCTTTTGATCTAAGTTTTGTGATTTATGGTTGAGTATTGTAAATTTCGAATTTTGCCCTGAATTTGTGTGATTTTTGAAATGCATGAATTGCCTTGTGTTTGAGTGGCAATTGGTGTCTTGATGTGTTATAGAGCCATTGGAATTGGTTTGAGAATTTGGAATGAAAAGGATGACAATGTGTGATTATGTTGTGGTTTGAATTGTGACTTGTGTGACATGTTGTGGTAACATGTCAATATGATGTGAATTTGGTTGATTTGGTATTTCCAATGGATTCCTTGTGAAATTTTGTGTGAGAATCATGTTTGATATGAAAATTGGACCATTGGAAGCCAATTGTGCAAATTTGGGAATTCTGTCTTTTGGAAGTTCTGTCTGGGCAGTCTTGTTGTGTGGACGTTTTGACTGGGAAAATGAAGTCAGAAAATTATGAAACTTTCCAGTCTTGAAGTTCACATCTTAAGCTTCAAAATGGACATATAATATGTGTCATTTCGTTTTGTGAACTGGGATTTATGTTTGTCCAAAGTTTGAGGACGAAACTGGACCCTGTTTTGGTACAATGTTAGGTTTTTGGTAATCTGGACTTTTGTGGTGATTTCAAGTATAGGCCAATATTTTTCCTGTATAGAGGACCTGAATAGCTTTCATTTGGCTTTGGGATCACCTCATTTCAATTTTTGTGGAATTAGTTATGATTTTTGGAAGTTCAGCCAGAAACTGGATTTTCTTGGGCCGCGGCCCAAGGATGTTGGGCCGCAGCCCAAATGTTTCTGTGCGTCTCTGGACAGCCTTGGGCCGCAGCCCAAGGATTGTGGGCCGCGGCCCACCCCCAAAAATCAGTGTTATGCGTTTTTGAAAGGTGATCTTTGGTCAAGTGTTTCCCAAGCCTTTAGGCATATGTTTGGGCTTTAATTAGCCTCCTAAAGGTGTTAAATGGTAACCAACATTAAGTGATATGGAAGTAAGGTTTTGGAATAGAGAATAACCCTATGTCCTTGCTTTGATTATAGGGTTGATGTTCGCCCTAGACGTGGTTTGGTATTTGTTCTGATCGCGAGTAAGCGGAGCTGGAGCTTACGTGGAAAGAGTGTAGGGAACATATCTCTTCTGCTTGTATTTGATATATGTGTTAGTGTGTTAGTGCATGTCTTAGCTTTGCATAATTATGTGTAATTTGAAGCTATGTTTCAATTTATGCTATGGCCATAGGTATATTGTTCGAAGCATTGAGCTTGCAAATTGTCATTGTGTTATCATGAGTTGTGTGATGCAAGCATGTCATGCATTAAACATGTATCATACATGCATATTGATATTGTTATCCTACTGAGATTCTCTCGAATCTCACCCTCCCCTACTAACCTTTCAGACAGGGTAGTAGATCGATGATGGAGTAAGCAGACAAGGGTGATGAAGACTCCTTCGGGTTATCATAGTTGGAAGTATAGATATTGGTAATTGGATTTAGTTGTGTATATGTGGATGAGGATTTGATTATTTGTATTGAGATTTGTTTTGTAATCCCTATTTGAGGAGTTGTATGGGCTAATGTGCCCTATGATTGTTTAGCGAAGATATGAAACCCGGGATTACCGGCATGATTATATTGTGCACTCTGATATTGGTATAAATGTGATTTATCTTCGCGTAGTAATTGTATTCGGAATGTGAATGTGAGACCAGGTTATAAATGATTTTGAAAGGTATTTGTGAAAACCCCGTCTAGTAGATGGGTTTGTAAAATGTAGTTTTGTTTCCTGTTGGTCTCTATTTCACTTTAATTTTGTAATCCGAATATTAATTACGGCAGGGGGTTACACAAGTGCCCAGATTAAACTTGTGGGATTGTAGCGGTTCTCAAGTACCCTATTAAACTTAAGGGAGATAGTGCATTGAAATCTCAGGAGGAGCCTGGACACTGGACGTAGGTCATCGTGGATTGGACTGAACCAGGATAAATCACAGTTTGCATCTTCTCTTCCCAAAAATCTTATATTTCCAGCATATATGATTTCAATAATTGATTATGGTTTTATATTTCATTACTTACATACTTATTGATTTCATAAGATACGAAAAGAATTTCACAGTTGTTAAGTTTTTATAATCACTCAATTCACCCTCTCTTGGGTGTCAGCCTGTTCTAACAACTAGTAGCGAAGCATGGCTCTCCACCAAGGACATCACCTGAATCAAAAAGGTGCGAGTGCTCTAATAGGTACCTGTTGTTGCTGCACTAGTGCACCGAGCCCTTAAATGGCTAACCCATGATACCTGAGACTGGACAATTATAACCTCTCTTATATACCATCCATCCTCTATTAACTAGAGCCATAGGCTAACACATAGTCTAACAGAAACTCATCCATTTGATTGGATTGTCCTAAGCTCACCAGATCTTGAGATGTACCTGGCCAAGGTGTACAGCTCAAGTTTGGACTATGGCTGCCCTCCTTAAAAGAACAAAACTTAGGAAGTGTCATATGTCCCATAGCTTTAATGCAATCCTAGTCAAAGGTAAACAAGGAAGAAGGGGCCTTAACAAGTGCCATTTGCTGTGCACCAAATGATGGCATACGACGTAATAAAAGAATTCATCTTACAAATTTCTTCTCTTCACTACAACCTGTCACAAATACAAATGTCATGATAGTTATATCCAATAACTAATAAATACAATATCATTAAAAGTCAAAATGCATTAAATAGTCTCCAATCATATTAAACATTGTTACATATACAATCATGCTTTGAAGGAAACAATATTCCATAGTATATTAATCATAATTAATATATTAACATATGAAGAGAATGAGTTGTAAAGAAATTTGATTGTAGTATTACTTAATAGAGAATTTAGAGTACATACACATATATAGTCCCTACAATTTTAAAATAAAATATAGTCATCCACAATTCAATTACACACAATATTCACAAGTATATGGAAGAAATTTTAAAGTTACCTATTGTAATGCCCCAACTTGGGATTAAGGGCTAATGACTTCACAAGTGAATGTAATTATTGTTAATAAAGACTTTTAAAGAATATGAGTGAACTTTTGATTTGAATGTGTTATGATCAGTGCCCAAATCCTGTATTTAAGTTTAAAGGTGGATTAACATCTAAATTGAATTATATAAGAGGGAGGGAGCATGGTAAGATGAAATGGAATGATAAAATGTGCTTAGTGGTGATTCAAGTGGAATTGCCATAATCAGGGGCAAAATGGGAAAATAGAAAGTTATCGACCAATTGGTCAGTTACTGAAGAAAAAGCTCCTTAGTAACTCCAAAATCAATGGCTTAGATTTATTGTCAAGAGAGTAAAATCATGTGTGTGTGAACTAATGTGTGCTATGGAAGGAGAAATGAGATGTTGACAGGTGGCAACATGAGAGCCATGGGATTAAGTCAACTTTTCAAACACATTTCCCTCTCTCCTCTCCCCTTCAAGGTCGGCTAGGGAGCATGGAATAAGGGAAAAATCTATTTCTTTATCATCATCTCATTCTCTCTTTTCATTCTTCATTTTCATGTGCATAAGGAAGGAAAGAGAAAGTGTAAGGTGAGGTTTTGACTTGCTTAATGTCTCCTTTAGCTCCATTCATCTTTATTAATCTTGTTCATGGTGATGATAGCTTTATTGCTATGGTTGTAGATTTTTGAAACGTGGTCTTTTAGTACTTGAAGAAGTTTGGAGGTTGTTGAATCAAGAATCTACCTTTGGAAAGAGGAAGAGGTAAGAAAGAACTCTTTATTGTCATATTCATTGTGATCATTGATTAATTTTTGTAAATTTTGGATTTTTCCTTGATTTTGGTATAATTTGAAATTGATGAATTGCCTAGTGTGTTGAGGTGAATTAGTATAACATTATGTCTTTGGGCCATTAGAGTTAGTTGGAACTTTGGAAAGGAAATTGGTGTCATTGGTTAGTGTGTGAGAATATAGTGTCTAAAGTAAGAACTTGTTGCTAGAATGAGAATTTGGTTGTTTTAAGGTCTCCAATGGGTTCCTTGTGAAGATTTTTGTAGGAAAAGGTTGTTTGTGGATTTTTGGAGTCATTGGACACTTTGGTGGGAGGTTTGGAAAATACTGTCAGTTGCTGGGTTTTGGCTTCTGATAAGCCTCACTTGAGTGCAGCATCATGTTTTCCCTTTTCCTTCAGTGTTCGGTTACGCTTTCATGCTAGAATGCAAGAGTACATGTTCTCACTTGCGGGTGATTTAGGTTCTCACTTGAGTGCGTATGGTCTTACTCGAGTGCTTGTGCTTTGGCACTAAGAAATTGTGTCTCGGGTGTTGAGGCTACCACTCGAGTGTTGTGGTTAGGAGTCGAGTACTGTGGTTTCTTTCTATCTCTGTGGTTACTCTCGGGCAAGCACTTGCACGAGTGAGCTTCCATGCTCGAGTGCAAATCTCGATATCACTCAAGTAAGGCCTTCTTCATTCGAGTGAATGAACCAAAAATCAGTGTTATGTTTTTCAAAAAGGGGTGTTTTGTGGAGTTCTTCCTAACCCTTTAGGCATGTGTCTAGGCTTGTAAAAGCCACCTAAAGAGTTCAAATGATAAACTTTAAGTGTTATGAAGATAAGAATTTGGAATAGAGAATAACCTATCGTCCTTGATTTTGGTGATAGGGTTTGATATTTGCCCTGCTCATGAGCCATCTGTGTCAGAGCACGCTTAGAAAGAACAAGGTAGTGACGCTTTTCCTTATACTATATGTGATACATTGTATGTGTGATTTATCATTGTTGTGAGATCTTCACCTGTGGCCCATCGGTGTTGACGATGGGAGGACCGTGCCTTGGGGGCGGTGGAATATGGGGGATGTGATTATGTGAAAGTCGAAAGAATATTTGTAAATTCTTCACCTACGGCCCATCAGTGTTGATAGTGGGAGGACCGTGCATTTAGGGCGGTGGAATATGGGGGATGAGACTATGTGATTATGTGCATATGTGGCAGCCTGCGTGCTGTGTTTATGCTGCGATGCTGCTTGATGATATTATTGCATGCTCTGTGATTATGTATAGTATAAGTGATTTGTTACTACTGGGATTCTTTGAATCTCATTCTTTCCTTTGACTAACCTTCAGATAGGGCAAGTGGCTCCAAGGGGAAAGAGACGACCAAGGGCAGATAGGACTCCTTAGGGGGATTTTGATTCTGGTTGTTGGTTATCAATTTTGGTATTGGGATTATTGTACTTATTCGGGATGTAAATATTAAAAAGACTTTGTGTAATCCCCTAAATGAGAATTTGTAAAGCCTTAGTATCCATATGAAACCTGGGGGTTGCTGAGATCTTATTGTACACTTTGATATATGAATGTGATTTGACTGCACAGGTAATTATATTCGAATTGTGAAATTTGAGACCAGGTTTAAAAGAGATCTTGAAATAAATTTTTGAAAAACCCCACTGTGAAGATAGGATTGAAATACGTCTTGTTTAACCATTGGTCTCTAATCCATTTTAATTATGTATTTCGAATCATAATTACCAAGGGGGTTACACCTATTACTCCATAGCTTACAGATAAGTATAAAAAGTTACACCAAAGCTCTCTATAAGAGTTTACAATTTCACAAACACAAATATCTATGAATTGGTGAAAAAGACAAAAAGTAAAGACTTGGTAGATGAAGAAATCAAGAGTAAAAATCAATGTACACACATAAAATATTATTTTGAATGTTGAAAATTAAAGATAAGGAGGTTGAGACACAATGACAAAGTAATAGTGAAATAAGTTTAACAAATCTAAAGAAAGCTATTTGTAACCCCTTGCCTTAATCAGCATAATTATGATTCGATAACACATAATTAAATTGGTTTAGAGACCCACAAAGAGTTAAAATCATTTTCATCCTTTCCTGGTCTCAATTTTAAATTCTGAATATAATTACCTATGCAGTTAATTCACATTCGTACATATCAGAGTGCACAATAATAACATCAAAATCTCACCTTTCACTTTCTCTTTCTTCCTTCAGTATCATCAAAAATAGAGGCCAAGGAGAGAGAAATGAGATAATGAAGATGAGATCAGTTTTTGGTTTTCCCTATGCCCAAAAACCGACTTGAGGGAGAGAGGAGAGAGGAAAAATGCTTTGACAATTTTGACCGCATCCAATAGTTCCTCTTTTGACACATGTCATGATCTTAGTCTCTCCACCACAATTTCATTTGAACTCAAAGCACATGATTCTACCCCACTTGATTCCTTGATAGGTGAATCTCAGCCATTGATCTTCAAGTTACCACTGAGTTTCCTCTTCAGTAACTGATCAATTGGTCGATAACTTTACTATTTTGCCCCTGATTATCACAACATATACCAAATCATCCTTAAACATACTTATATCATTCCTTTAACTCAACCATGCGCCCTCCCCTATATTTTGACCTAATTTGGACACTTCTTCACAATTAACCTGAAATACAGGGTTTAGGCACTGGCTATAACACATTCCAGTCAAAAATTCACATCTTATGCTTCAAAAGTGTTTGATTAACATTAATTACATCACCTTTGAAGCCATTAGCCCTAAATCACAATTTAGGATATTACAATTCATATAGAAAGTTATGTGTATAGATAGATAGATAGATAGATACATGTGTCTATCTAAATTTTATTTAGGGCAAAACATACATAAAATGGGTTGGCAATATATATATATATATATATATATATAAATGAGTTTCATTTTGTCTCTCAAGTAATGAGTCCAGAGACAAGTTAATCAAAATTAAAAGTTTTTTCCCAAAAAAAATGAAAATATTTATGCAACTAACATAAAGTGTATAAAGGATTATAGCATATTACAATCATCCTTAAGATATATGAAAGATTCCATGGAACTAGCCTAGTCTTAGTAATGATTTTGATATGAGAATTCTTCACTAGCTTACAAACTAAAGGAAAGCATTGAGACTGTTGTAAGTATTGCTGACTCAAAACAAACACCAATACTTCATGAAGAGTTAAAAATTGTAGATGAAGAGCACCTAGCTTAACTGATGGAACGATGGTCTACTCATTGAAATTTTCCTCCTTAAAGCATACTTGAATATGAACACATTGAACACTCGAGTCAGACTTGTTGATCTTGGACTTCATGAACTAGTGTTCCAACCCATATTCATGTTCCCATTGCTATTTCCTCTTGCTCATTGCTGCAACGATAAGGAGGTAATAGCTAGTGCTTTACCTTGAGCCATATGAACAACTTGCATAGGAGAAAATTGCTTCCCTGCATGATAAATACTATTCCGTACAAACCATAAAGAATCTAATAATTGAAAAGGCAATAAAGTTAAGAAATTATCAAAATCTTTATGATCTTGCAACAATACCATCAACCATTGAGATAGTGGTTTGGTTTAAGAGGTAGAGAGTCAATCTTAGTTCCCAAATTACTTTTAAACTAACATGCTCTCACAAAAGGACAATAAAGAAACAAATGATCTAGGAATTCATCATCACTTGCATAGAAAGTACATACCTTTGTCGCAATGAAGTATTTATATTTAAGCAAGCAAATAGTTGGTAAAGTTCCTCTGACCATCTTCTATAGAAGTAACCTTAGTCTTGGTGGGAGCCTTGACTTCCAAATCATTTGGCATATCATCTTCATACCTTGTATAGCTCAACCTTCCTTTTTCTGCAACTCGGTATCCATCTCAAACTGTATAAGACCTAGACATATTGCCAGTCCATCTGATAGTGTCTAAAGCTTGAGATACTGGTATTGGATACAAAGAAAATTGGTGCACCACCTATCTGGGATAAAGAAAGGATAGAAACAAAATATTCCGTTTAGCATATAGGTGTAGTATAAGATCTGCCACCCTAATATATCCCTATTTTATTATATATTGGTATATCTATTTATGAGATTTTATCATTGTTATTGTACTTAAATGTGATTATTATGATTATTTTAGATTAGAAGGTGTTGCATAAAATAAATGCTAAAAAGGATAGAATTGTTATATTTTTATTTCCTAGATTAAACTGATTACACGAAGGTAGTTTTGGTTATGTTTATTGTAAGGAGATTCAGGAATTAAAGTTAAAAAGCCAATCAACTATGGAAGAGAAGGTGCATATTAACATATGCAAAATGTTCCATGAAAAACAAGGGCTTAAGACTGTTATTGGGCCAAAGTACACCATGATTAAGGCCCATATGTGCTAACTTATGACTTATACTCCTTAAATGGGCCCTGTGACCTCCATTTAAGCCTAAATGCATGTCTTCCATTACCCATGAAGAGCTAAAATATGGCCACTTACAATTAATGAAGGGTAGGAAGGTGATTTCACAAGGTTACCTCTTCTCTAAGTCATAAGAAGGTGTCACCTCATTAATGAAGGGCATAAAGGTCATTTTATATCGTGTCACCCCAAACAAATTTGAATGTTTTTTGAGTAGCATTCAAAGAAATTAATTCTGGGAATTTTGTGTTTCTAATTGGGAAAATTCTATTTTTTTTCCTTGAAAATAGACTCAATAAGGGTTTTATATCCTTTAGAATTACTTTGATATGAGGTTTACAAATTTAGTTATGATTTTTCAAATTTAGGGTCGAAAATCTGCCAGAAATGTCATTAAGTTTGAAAATAAAGAAATAATGTGATGGCAAGTTTTAAAATTATGCAATACATGGAAAATTCATTTGGGCTAATGGAAGGACCTCCTAGATGTCATTTACATGGCCCAAGAGAGGGAAAATATTAGTTGCAATATAATTAGGCTTATTGCATAAAGCTTATGTACATAAAGTCCAAAATTTTGGGAATTTACTTGAATAAATAAATAAAGGCATAAAGTAATATTATAAAACACATTATGCTTCTTATTCCTCCTTTAAAACTGACATGAAACTTCAGCCCAATAAAGAGAGAAGAGTTGTGAAATTCTAGCTAGAGAGAGAAAGGGAAGAAAGGTAGGTCGATTTCTCTGGTGAATTCGTATCTAATGCGTATAACACTGCTCCTAAGCTTCTCTTTCTTGTATTTTAAGGTGTTAGAACTCAAATATGGTGTTGGGAAAAGCTAGGGTTTCAGCCACACTAGGAAAAGCCAGAGGATGTTTTAGGTAACTTCTGAAACTTCAATATTTAGTTGTTATGACTGCTGTGGTCGATTTAATCGGTAAAATTTTGTCAGATTGTCTTTGGTTTTAATTTTGGAATTGAGTTGGGCTAAGGGCTATGCTTCCAAAATTTGGTCTAAATGGTAGTTGTAAACTAATTAAATAGTTAATAGAGTGGTAGGAGTAGAAAGGAATACGTCTGCAGAGTCATAATCGAGAAACCCCAATTTTCCCCGGAGTTTGGTGCATTTTAGCCAAGGGACAGAAATAGGGCTTAGAGTTGGATATTTAGTGATTTGATGATTTTATTGAGTTCATAATGGAAAATTAGATGGGGTTGCAGTTGGTTACTTTTTCGGAAAAAACCCGAAAAAACATAATTACAGAAACGCCCCTTAAACCTTTAATGCGGGGCTGCCAAAGGCAATTTCACCTTTTGGTAGTGAATTTGGTAATTCTGAGTCTAAAATGGATTCTTTAGGTGGAAATATATCAGAATAGCCCATGTTAAAATTTTGGGAAAAGTACAGTGGGGTAGGGCTGGGTCCCTAGGGGCATTTTGGTAAATTTTCACTATAGGCTAATACAACCACTATAAACACTATAGATGTGCCTAAAATGGTACATGAATGGGTTTTAACCTATTTCTTGTACATTTGGTATTTTAGGATAGAATTGAGAGCTGAGTTGTTGGCACACTTTATAAGGCGTACGTTTTGAAGCAAGAAAGGGTTAAGGTAGGGAACTTACCTCTCCTGTATGTATTTGATATTTGTGCTGGCATAATAATACATGTTATTGCTTTGCTTGATTATGTGAAACATATATGAATGATTGAAGCTCTATTTTTATTTATACCGTGGCTATAGTTTTGTTGTATGAAACATTGAGCAAGCAGATATGTCATTGTGTTAGCATGGGCTTTTGTAATGCAAGTATGCCATGCATTAAGCACTTATCCTGCATGCATATTAGTATTGTTACCTACTAAGATTCTCTTGAATCTTACCCTTCCCTACAACAATTTAGACAGGTGAATATAGAGAGCATGCAGAGATCAGAGACGAGAGGATTACAGTGGTGGAATGAAGATGGCAAGATGTCTCCATTTTGCTGACATGGGTTTGGACACCCAAGTAGCTTTTTGTGGCTATATTGATTATAATTATCATGTACGAACCCTTATGAAGAATTTCTGTAATCATGCACATAATATTAGTATATATTATGCTATTCCTTTGTTGCCCACCGAACCACGCAATAATATTTCACTGCAAGTCAAAAATAAGATAAAGGTGTGACATTTTGGTATCAGAGCAAGGATAGAATTGTTTGCTCAGGATAAATGTGGTGGTTCTGGCAACAAGATAGTATACTGATATACTTGATTATACAGTGATAGGAACTGTGAAGTAAATTGCTTCGGCTAGTTCCCAAGCTTTGAAAGGAACAGACATGCCTTAGGGAAATGGTGGAATACCTGAAGGCAGTAAGTAATGCAATATTGACTAAGGATAGTCCAAGGATATCATGAAACCTGAGCAAGCGGGTACGCCCAAGGCCAATGTGCAGTCCATACCTAGTATTTTAGTGACCGGAGATAGCTGACACATCTTTTGAGTTGAGGGTAGTCATGGGGTACCAGTGGATGGAAGCAGTAGAAGTCAGTATCTGCGTTCGGACATGGGTATGTGAAAGTTAAGCGTGCTCAACCCACAGAAATCCTAGAATGGGCGACCTCCTGGGAAGTTGAGTTGATAGGTCATGGAGACTTGAGGATTAGTAATTGTCTTAAGGTTTCTCCATGACTAATGATTATTTAATTTAGAAGATTTAAATGGTGCTTAAACGTATGGAGATAATGATGATATAAGTATGATTTTAAATCAGGACATTTCTGTTGCGGTGAATACTACTCAGAAGGATCCATTTGATAGGGTTATGGAAATTTGAGGTATAGTTAATGTTTTAAGGTTTCCCCATACTAAGTAATGATCCTTAGTAACACCATGGTGTTAAAGGTATATAGGAATGATATACGGTGATACATGATGTGTGGTAATTATGTCGTATGTCGATCCTAAAGGATATGAACTGATAACATTGAAGGTTAGGAATAGGTTTAAACTAGATCTAAGCTAAAATAGTGCTTATGTCAGAATGTGAAATTATTGCACTATGGTTCTGTTCCAGGATGGAAGTTTGAACTTAGTGAATAGTATTGAACCTTCAGTAATGTTTTGAGGATATTACCCGAATATTGTAAAGGTTAGAATATGTGTTATTGATCCTTATTCTTAGCGAACCTATTGGGTGTAATTAAGAAAAATGATTTCCAATCTATGTGATATTGAGGCTCTAGATTTCATGAGGAACTTAACAGTTGAGTTAGAGACCCTAGGCTGTATGATATTACATGCCAAATACGTTGTAGTGGACTTGTGTGTCTAGAGGCCCTAAGACCTAGGGGACTAGTATGTCCTTAGGTTGGCAGAGGTATTCAGAATTGTGCGAGGTTAGTAATGATCCGTAGAATTAAGGAACACGATTCTTACAGGAAAGAATCCTTGCAGAAAGGAATTTTGAAAGGTTGCTAGTTGCTAAGCCTAGCATAGGGAAAGATTATGATAAAAAAATATTTCCGTAAAGGATTGATTGAGGTGAAAACTCTTTCATGAATGAGAGAAAGAATTGATTTTTCTACTATTCCACTAACTTGAGGCTATACTAGGAGTCGATCGGTGGATGGCAAATGAGGTGATGAAAGGTATGAGTAAAAGGGTTGCTAAGTAATATGTAACCTAGGAATCAACTGTTAAGTTTTGATCCCATGAAAATTTGAAATGCCCTAGAATGATTTAAGTTGAAACAAGCCAGAAACTGGTATAGTGAAACACAAAGATAGTAAGGCTAGGAGGTGTAGATGCTGGGCTGGGTCAAAAAGCTAGAACATGACCCAATATAATAAATTTTTGGCAAGTTAGCATAATATCAAACATGGATCAATGATCAAGGATCATAATAATGAGCTTCGAGAGAGGCAGCTGAACATAAACCAGGAGAAGATTATAAATCCAATATTATCCAAGAAAGGCCAATGTAGTAACTTAATTCTTCATACACTATGTGAATGTTTATATGCTTTGTATATGCCATCTTCTATAATATGTATGATGAATAATGCCTTTGGGCAGTGCCTTCCAGTACATTAATGAATAATGCCTACGGGTAGTGCCTTTAAGTACACTAATGAATAATGCCTTCAGACAGTGCCTCCGGGTATATTGGTGAATAATGCCTGTGGGTAGTGTCTTCGGGTACACTGGTGAATAAATGCCTTTGGGCAGTGCCTACAGGTACACTAATATGCCCAGTTGAGGACTGAGGTATGAAATGTGTAGGGGTTACAACAGTGGTTGGTTTTGAACACATTTCCGAATGAACTGATTATGTGTTAGTATAATATTGCATTATATGGTGCAAGCCATATACAGTATCTTATTCTTTATGAATGATTGTGTGTTACTATGAAGGTTAAGTGGGATCCAACTAAGATGGTAAGCAAATGTGGGATTTGGCTTTCAGAAGTTATATATTTGGGCCATATAGACTCACAGCAAGTAGTCTTAAGGGATCCTTGTAAGGTAGAAGCAGTACTAAACTAAAAAAGGTCAGAGACTATTTTTGAAATACACAGTTTTCTGGGTCTTACTGAATATTACCGAAAAGTTATACCGAATTTCTCTAGAATAGTTTTAAAAACTCAATATTATCTGTGAGACCGTAACAGGGAGAAAGGCTTCATTGAGCTGAGACAAAAATCAACATCAATATTGATACTGGTAATCCCATATTCACTATGAACCTTTGTTGTCCTTATTGATGCCAGTAGGTAAGATTGGGAAGTGTTATAATGCGGCATGGCCACGTATTGGCTTATGCATTTAGAGAATGGAAGCCTCCTGAAAAAAGAATTTAATTATTATCCCACACATTATCTTAAGTTAGTAGCAATTGTGTTGCACTGAAAATTTGGAGACGTACCATTATAGTGCGACTGTAGTGCTGTACTGCGACCACCAGGATTTGAAGTATTGATATAATAAAAAAGAACTGAATATACAAAAGCGTTACCTAAAGTTATAGCTATATAAGTGTAGCAAATTTCGGGTATGAAATATATTTAAGAGGGGAAGAACTGTAACACCCCAAATTTTATTTCCTAATATACCTTGTCAACATTTGTGGCATTTAATAAAATGGAAGGGTGAAATTTGGTGAATGAGATTATGCTTTCAGTGAAATTTCTTGCGAGGCAGTGAGATTGTCATGTGATTTTGTATGACCAAATGATGAGTAAAATTTATGAAATTTTACAGGGTGAAAGTAGACATCCTAAACTTTAATTTTATAGGTAATTTGAGGCTATATACAAGGAGTTATGAATTTTTGGATGTAGCCCAGAAAAAACTGGAAAGTTTCTGGAGTAACATTCAAATAAATTAATTCTGGGAATTTGTACTTCCAATTGGTAAAAGTTTATATTTTTCCTTGAAACTAGACTCAATAAGGGTTCTATAGCCTTTAGAATCACTTTGATACAAGGTCTACAAATTTAGTTATGATTTTTCAAAGTTTGGGCAGAAAATCTGCCAGAAATGTCATTAAGTTCGAAAATAAAGAAATAATGTGATGGCAAGTTTTGAAAATATGAGATACATGGAAAATTCTTTTGGGCTGATGGAAGGAAATCCTAGAAGTCATTTGCTTGGACCAAGAGAGGGAAAATATTAGTTGCAATATAATTGGGCTTATAAGATAAAGCTTATGTACATAAAGTCCAAAAATTTGGGAATTTACTTAAATAAATGAATAAAGGCATAAAGTAATATTATAAAACACATTATGCTTTTTCCTCCTCCTCTAAAACTAAGGTGAAACTTCAGCCTAAGAGAGAGAGAGAAGAGTTTTGAAATTCTATAGAGAGAAAGGGAAGAAAACTCGCGAGGTTGGTCGATTTTTCTGGTGAATTCGTACCTAACGCATATAACACTGCTCCAAAGCTTCTCTTTCGTGTATTTTAAGGTGTTGGAAGCTCAAATTTGGTATTGGGAAGAACTAGGGTTTCAGCCACACTAGGAAAAGCCAGAGGGAGTTTGAGGTGACTTCCGAAACTTCAATCTTTAGTTGTTATGACTGCTGTGGTCCATTTAATCCGTGAAATTTTATCAGATTGTCTTTGGTTTTAATTTTTGGAATTGAGTTGAGCTAAGAGCTATGCTGCCAAAATTTGGTCTAAATGTTAGTTGTAAACTAATTAAATATTTAAGAAAGTGGTTAGGAGTAGAAAGGAACACGTCTGCGGAGTCAAAATCGAAAAACCCCAATTTTCTCTGGAGTTTGGTGCATTTTAGCCAAGGGATAGAAATAGGGCTTAGAGTTGGATTTTCAATGATTTGATGATTTTATTGAGATCATAAGGGAAAATTAGGTAGGGTTACAATTGGTCACTTTTTCGGAAAAGCCTGAAAAAGCATAATTACAATAGCGCCCCTGAAACCCTTAATGCGGGGCTGCCAAGGGAAATTTTGCCATTTGGTAATTAATTTAGTAATTTTGAGTTTGAAAATAGATTCCTTGGGTGAAAATATGTCAGAATAGCCCATGTCAAAATTTTAGAAAAAGTACAGCCGAGCGGGGCCCGGTCCCTAGGGCATTTTGGTAAGTTTTCACCATAGGCTAATATAACCACTATAAACATTATGGAAGTGCCTAAAATGGTACATGAATGGGTTTTAACCTATTTCTTGTACATTTGGTATTTAAGGACTGAATTGAGAGCCGAGTTGTTGGCATGCTTTACGAGGCTTACGTTTTGTTACAAGAACGGGTTAAGGTAGGGAACTTACCTCTCCTGCATGTATTTGATATTTGTGCTAGTATAATGATGCATGTTATTGCTTTGCTTGATTATGTGAAAATATATGAATGATTGAAGCTCTGTTTCTACTTATACTGTGGCCAAGTTTTGTTGCATGAAACATTGAGCACACAGATATGTCATTGTGTTAGCATGGGTTTTTGTAATGTAAGTATGCGATGCATTAAGTTCTTATCCTGCATGCATATTGGTGCTATTATCTACTGATATTCTCTTAAATCAAGCAAAGCATAATGTAAGTATGCTTTGCTTGATTATGTGAAAATATATGAATGATTGAAGCTCTGTTTCTGCTTATACTGTGGACAAGTTTTGTCGCATGAAACATTGAGCACACAGATATATCATTGTGTTAGCATGGGTTTTTGTAATGTAAGTATGCGTGCATTAAGTTCTTATCCTGCATGCATATTGGTGCTATTATCTACTGATATTCTCTTAAATCTTACCCTCCCCTGAAACAATTTAGACAAGTGAATACAGAGAGCATGCAGAGATCAGAGACAAGAGCTACATGAGAGGATTGCAGTGGTAGAACAAAGATGGGAAGATGTTTTCATTTCACTGGGACGGGTTTAGACACCCAAGTAGGTCTGTGTGGCTACATTGATTATAAGTATCATGTACGAACCCCTATGGGGAATTTCTATAATCATGCATATAATATCAATATATTTATGCTATTCCTTATGCTATTCCTTTGTTGCCTACCGAACCACGCAATAATATTCTACTGCAAGTCGAAAATAAGATAAGGGTGTGACAAATTAATTTCAAATCATTACATCTTTTTATCCCTTGAGAATTAATTCAATTCTTTTCCTTACATAAATTTAGAGAAAATCACAAGTGTCATTATCTCTCCAAGTATCAAGGGTCGAATCATCATCTTTCCAATATCTTTTTGAAGATATCATGCTATCTCATCATTCTTTATCTAAAGCTTAAATTCAAATGCCTGCAAAAGATAAAATTTTATCAAGACAGAGGAGAAATTATTTAAATTATATTTTTTAATTTTCTTTTTCTCCTTCAAACAAGCCATTGATGCCTATATAAGGGACCCAAGGCTTTACTCCTAGAGGTGACCACACACCACACCTATTTTCTTTTTCAATCACTATGTGTGGTTAATTGGTCCCCCTTTCTTGAGAATGGATCTTATAGCTTGAGTTCTCTATTCTTTAATTGGGATTTGTTATTTAGTTTAATCTTTTCTTGTATTTTATGACTTCATGTTAGTTCAAGCATTTCACCCAAGATGC
Organism: Inga leiocalycina; assembly: GCA_963242795.1. NCBI lineage: Eukaryota > Viridiplantae > Streptophyta > Magnoliopsida > Fabales > Fabaceae > Inga > Inga leiocalycina. The sequence goes on from OY725325.1 coordinate 35,761,686, forward strand.
GTCAGGGGGGTGAATTGGGTGATATTAAAAATTTTAAACTTAAGCACAAAATTAAAGAAGAGAATGGAGTTGGAGAGATATCACTGATGGTGAACACAAGAGATTTATACTGGTTTGGTCTAATCCACTTGACCTACATCTAGTCCTTAAAAGCCTTTCTGAGAGTTCCACTATCGTTTCAAGATTCACAGGGCTCACGGTGGCTTAGTACAAGAAAGTTCCTCTTCAAGGAATACTCGCTGCCCCTTACACTTTTAAATCAATGCCCTCTCAAGGTCCCCCTACCTTGAGTATCTTAACAATAATAAATGCTTAAGTATAATCTTTCACAAGAGTAAATAAATGATCATTGAAGTATAAAACACACAAATATTGAGCTTTAAGACTTAGCAATTAATGTAACAGTAAATATACATAGTGTTGTTATTGCTTCGTCTTCAATGCTCTTCTATTAATAGTGAGAATGTTTAAAGATCACTACTCTTGAATGTAGTTGTTGGAGTATTAGATTATTCCTTCTACCCATTGAGAATGTCAGATTGTTTCTTTTGTCCATTGAATTAGCCATTGGAGACAAAGAGGATTTGATGCATTTGAGGTTCAGGGTATTTAATGCTTCTAACAAATAAAGTGCTTTTTGCTAATTTTGTGTTAATCCTTGATTGAGCACCTGTAATGTAATCAAGCATTAATATAATGACGTGTTAGAATAGTTAGAAGCAAAAAGAAAAAGTTTAGAATAGATTGGAATGAGTATCAAGATTCCTAAGATGCTGCTTCACTTTCTAAAACTATATTGCTCGAGTGATCTTCACTTAGAGGTTTTGAAAACAAAATAGATTACTAGTCGGCTTACTATGGTGATATGGTGGTGATGTGTGTAAAAAGGATCATTCAAATGGTCACTTGATTGATCATGCTTTATTTAAAAACATATTATTAGATAGCTTATTGTGGTGATGTCATAGTGATGAGTGCAACTAGATGACTCGAGTGGTCACTCGAGTGATCATACTTCATCTTATTGTAAGAGAAAATAGATCACCAGCTAGTATCACCATAGTGCAATGGCAGTGATACATTTTTTACACATCACTCGAGTGGTCATTCAAGTAATATTCTCTTTAAAACATTTTTTAAAAATACTAAGCACTATTGGAGTCACGATGGTACTATGCTAGTGATGCATTTTTAGCCACTCGAGTGATTATACTTCATCTTTTTATAAGAGAAAATAGATCACCAACTAGTATCACCGTAGTGCAGTGGCAGTGATACATTTTTTACACATTACTCGAGTGGTCATTTAAGTAATCTTCTCTTTAAAACTTTTTTAAAAATACTAAGCACTATCAGAGTCACTATGGTACTATGCTAGTGATGCATTTTTAGCCACTCGAGTGATCATACTTCATCTTGTTATAAGAGAAAATAAATCACCAGCTAGTATCACTATAGTGCAGTGGCAGTGATACATTTTTTACACATCACTCGAGTGGTCATTCAAGTAACCTTCTCTTTAAAACTTTTTTAAAAATATGAAGCACTATCGTAGTCACTATGGTACTATACTAGTGATGTATTTTTAGCACATCACTCGAGTGATCTTCTCTTAAAACACTTTTAGAAATTGATCACTATGGTAAAGTGATGTGATAAAGATTTTGATACATCAATAAGTGGTCACTCTAGTGATCAATTTTGAAATTTCTTTCCAGAAAATGGATAACTAGTTTGTTCATTATAGTGGACTGATAGTGATGCACTTTAAACCTCATCACTCGAGTAGTCACTCAAATGATCTTTTAGAAGCTATTTTTGGAAATTAAATCACTATCTTGATCACCATGGTGAAGTTGAAGTGATAACAAATGTGTGTATCACTTGAGTGATCATAAGTGTGAATATTTTAACACTTCTAGTAAGTATCGTGGTGATGAGTTCTTTCAAAACATATATCGCTCGAGTGGTCACTTAACTGATCAACTAAATTTTCATAAAAATGCTTCATTATTGTTTAAGAGATACAATAACCAAGTTTTTCTACATCACTCGAATGGTCGCTTGTGTAATACATTGATTCACATAGCATCAGCCACTATATGTTTCAAAAACATTTAAACGAATGTATCTTTTGTAAAACACTTTCTTAAGCTTTGTTATCATCAAAACATGGAATCTAACACTTTTTAGTTCTAGGATTTGATTTATATTTTCAAGACTTTGATTTCCTTTTGGATAATCTTTATGATTAAACTTTTGTGAATTTTATGATCAATTATGATTAGTAGTTCTTAATCCATAATTCCAATTTCCTCATACGATTAATCATGTTGTTCTTTTATGTTACTAATTGGGGTTCATGGTTGATTTTATTTTCTTAAATATAGTGTTTGCTTATTTCATTAGGATATATTATCTGACTATTCTAATTAGAGGAACAAATTATAATTGAGAATTTAATTCATATTCTAAGTGGTATTTAACGGTTATTTAAGAGGTAACTATATGTGTTAGGTTTCTAAGCATAATTACTGATTATATAAATGATATCTATGGCATTCGTCTAGAGTTTTTCATGGTTAAGACTTAGTAAATTAATAACTCCATATCTGTTAGAACTATGATGGCCACTGATCTATTCTCAGGAAATTTCGCTATTTGTTTTCTTTATTTTCTTTTATATTTTTGTTTTTTATTAAGTGTCAATTTTTCCTTTTATTTTGTGTCTTCACATATAATTCATTTGAGAATTAAATACTATTAACTCTGTGCAAGAAAATATGACCTAGGTTGTGCTGCTACACTTCATTATCTAGTATTAATTTCAGTGCTACCGACAAGTGTGATCACACCCTCAAAGAGGCATATGACAAACCAAATTGCTAAAGAGGCCACCTAGCTGACTATCTAGCATAATCATAGTTACGCCCCCAAGTTGCCAGGTTAGGTGATATAAAACTAACGAACCAGCATGGATAATATGCTTCCAAAGAAGTGAGCTATTATAAGCAACTTTAAAGATATAATTTTGATTTGGGTCGAGATATAATTCTCATTTGATATAATCTTCAAAAAACATTTTGCAAGCAATGCTAAGTTAAAAGTATCCAACTGCATGATTTGTCAACCTGCTATGTGTTTCAGAAGGCATATTTCCTGCCACCCTAAGAAATGAGTCCTATTGGAACTCAAGGACCAACCTCAAAAGAAGATTGCCATATTCATAGAGATTTTACAACAAATCTTCAGGGGAAACTTTATACAGGAAAAAGAAGAAAGGTGGTAAAATTTATCTCAATTATTTTCAACATTCTGTTCATGTGTTTAATCTATTTGCATACTATAATTTCTGTAATAGGAAAGGACACTATACAACTTCTTGTTATCACAAAAAGGAAAGAATTATTGGCACCTATAAATGGGTCACAAAAAGATCAAATGTGCCAAGAGTGATTCAAACTAACCATATAGGACCTAGAAACTATAGGTACGTAAAACTTGATTGCTTCTCATTGTAGGTCTACCTTAAGGCATTAAAGACAAATAAATGGTACATTGACAGTGAATGCTCTAGGCACATGACTGATGACAAGAATAAGTTCACCATGTTGGATTCAAAAGAAGGAGGCAAAGGTAGTTTTGGAGGCAATCAATCTAGGAAAATCGGTAGAATTGGTGAAGTAGGCAAGAAAAATAGAGTACAAGTCAAAGATGTATACTATGTAGAAGGATTGTGCCATAATTTACTTTGTGTAAGCCAAAGTACTGACAAGGACAACTAGGTCATCTTTGATTCAAAAGAGTAACTCATTGTAAACAAGAAAGATCTTTAAATCAACAAAGATATCCCAATGCAAGATAAGAGCTTCAAGGGATGGTATTTGCTACACTCTAGATATAAATACTATTGCTTCTAAAAACTGTTTTCTAAGCAATGCCTATAAAAGTTGGTTATGGCATAAGAGACTTGCTCATGTCAATAACTAGGAAAATTAATTAAAAAAAATTTAGTTTTTGGTCTTCCTAAACTTCAATTTAAAGATAATGTAGTTTGTGATTCTGTTAAAAAGGGAAACAAATAAAGTCCTCTTTTAAATCAAAGAAGATAGTCTCAACAAAAAAACTACTCCAACCACTCTATGGATTTAGTTGGACCAACAAGAGTAAAGAGTCCTTGTGGGAATCTTTACATATTGGTAATTGTTGATAACTATTCTACATTTACCTGTATTGTATTTCTTTCCTCAAAGAATGAAGCCTTTGATGAATTTGTTATTTTTACCAAGAAGGTCCAAAATGAGAAAGGTATTCCTATTGTGACTACCAGGACTGATCATGAGAAGAATTTAAGAATCAAGCCTTTGGAGGATATTATGATGTAAATGGAATTGATCACAACTTCTCAGCTCTAAGAACTCCATATCAAAATGTCATTGTGTAAAGGAAGAACAAAGTTATTACTGACATGGTAAGAGTAATGTTGAAGGAAAAAGAAGTGTCACAATTGTTTTGGACAGATGCAATGAGCATAACATGCTACATTTCAAATAGAGTCTACATCAAAATAATTCTTAGTAAGACACTATATGAGCTATTCAAGAGAAGAAAACTAAACCTTGCTTATCTACATGTCTTTGGGTGCAAATATTTCATCCACAACAATGGTAAAGGCAATATGGGTAAATTTGATCCTAAATATGATAATATTTATTTCTTGGTTATTCAAATAGAAGTAGAGCATATAAAGTTTTTAATAAACAAACATGTGTTGTTGAAGAATCTATTCATGTTGTGTTTACTGAAAGTGAGTCTCAAACAAAGCCTAGTAAGGAAAATTCAGAGATAGCTCATAAATTAGGAGATTTAACCATTTCAAATTCTCCTACTCCTTAAACTAAATAAAGGAAAATGCTTTTGACATTGATTATAATCAAACCCAATCTAGAGCTTCGAAGTATATTAAAGTTCACCCCATAGACTAAGTCATAGGTGATGTCAGGGAAGGAGTTAAAACTACAAATAAAGTTCTAAACGAAGTCAATTTATCTGCCTTTATTTCTGAGATTGAACCCTCAAGAATTGAGGAAGCCATAACAAATAATGATTGGGTGTTAGCAATACAGGAATAATTAAACAAATTTAAAAGAAATCAATTTTGGGATTTGGTACCCCAGTCTAAAGACCATCCAATCATTAGCACCAAATAAGTATTCAAGAACAAACTTGATGAATCTGTAAACATTGTTAGAAATAAAGCAAGATTGGTGGCCAAAGGTTATAATTGTAATATCTTAAATTTTATTTTAGGCTTTAATTACAATTAAGTGAATTATTTATGAAAAATGGGTTTAGCAGGTAATTGTTGGAAAAAAAAGGTTTAGTTAAAAAAAAGGGCACATGGCCTATTAGTTTAAAGGCAATGGGGGTATTATTAATACCCACCCCTACTACCTTTTTATTCATTCAAGTTGGCAAAATTGGCGAGAAGAACCTAAGGCATGTAACACCTTATTTTCATAATTGATCTGATGAGTTCTACACAACAAATTCGAACCACTAATCAATTTTCTTTTGTAAAGTTCTTTTAATTCCCAACCTCAAGACAGAATTTGAACTTGTAGTTGAGTGTGTTTTTCTGAATATTTCAATATTTTACGAAAGCGTCTTATAGCGGTTCGCAACTTCATTGTCACTCATCGAATCTTATCTTCATTTAATTCAATCAGAGTGATTCACTGCTCATTTCTCTACTCATTCTTAATATATTCATATTTTAAAAAAATTACAAATTCCAGTCAAAATACATAAACAGTACATTGCACATCAATCTTTGATTCTCTTTCATACTTTCCCCTTGCATGTCTTCATGCATTCTTCTCCTATATTCATCATACCTATATGGTTGGGTGAGGGAGAGTGAGATTTGAGAGAATCTTAGTAGCAAACTTTGCTAACTAGGCATACAAGATTCAAGCTTAATGCATGACATGCTTGCTTACATAAATTCATACTAGCATAATGACATACTTGCATGCTTAATGCTTTACACATTACACCTATGGCCATAGCATAAGTAAAAATAGAGTTTCAATCATTCATACATGCTTCATACCATTCATCAAAGCAATTAAACACATCTATACATAAGCATACTTATTAAGTGAATGCAACTTAGGAAAGTTATACTACCTTCTATCTTCAAGTTCTCTTCTTATACCTTTTTCTTCCAACCATTGAAGTTGTTTGGAAATTCTCCCATTATTCTTCCTTATCATCTCATGGCCCTAGGTATATAACCATACACTAGAGCTATGATAAATGAATGTCCAATGTGACTACATAGGCCTTTAGGACATGTCTCTTATATTTTGGCTCATATTGGCCCAAATTACTTTAATTGTCATAATTTCGAAGGTTTGACCTAATCTGCTAGTTTTGCTGACCAACTTTGAAAACTTAAAACAAATTCTAGAAAAATCTAAATGTAGTGGTTTAAAGCCCTATGTGACCCTTTTTAAGTATACTTTAAGGGAAAAATAATCATTCTTGTAGTTCGGATGCACACAATTCTAGATTCCATAATTATTCTCCCATCCTACCAATTTTTGTCCAGAATTAATACTTAACTTTAATCAACCATAATTTTTTGTGTAATTATCCAATTGCTATAAATTACCCATCAAATTAAAGATTATTGTGTCTACTTTATTTTTGGAAAATTTCATGGCCATTGGATTTCATTTGGATAGACAAAAATACATCACAACCAATATGCCACCATTATCTTTCTAGAATCATTGCTTAACTTTAACAATTTATAACTCCCAATATACTATCCCAAATTGAGCTAATTATATGTCAAATTAAAGCTTGACATGTCCACTTCTGTTCTAGAAAATATCAGGGTCATTGGATAAATTTTAGTCATTTAAAAACATAGCACAATCAGACTACCTTCAGAAACAAAAATTCTAGCAACATCAACACCAAACTTCCAATTTTCAAACTTTGTTTCCAATTGATCCAAATTCAAAGCCACACCTCTACACAATTTTTCATGAGGAATCCATTGGTGACCTTAAAATTACCACAATCAAACTCCTTCCCCTAGTTTTGTTTTGGCCAAAAATAATAAGGAAAAGCAATAATCCATAAGCTTCCAAATTTTTCCATAAAACTAGTCCATATGCATCATTTAAGCCCATATTTAACCATTTTCAAAACCAAACCATCAAAACCCTAACAACACCCATTAAACCAAAATCTAGGTCAGATTTGAGAAATCAAAAGACTCCACAAATCATTGCAGTACTTAGCTCAAAACAAAGCTAGTCTTAACTCGCCTCTTGCTTCTTTTAGGCTTTGGTTCTTGAGTCCACAACTTTCAGTCTTGGAAAATGGTTCAAGACACCTCCTTTTCAATCATAGATCTAAAGCTTAGGGTGAGGGGAACATTGTTCATGAAGAACATTTGAGCTAGAAATGTGAGGAAACTAGTGAAAATCTAGAGAGAAGCTTACCTTTGCTTCTTGAACTCAAGATTCACTTTCTCTCTCTTGCTTCTTGAGTTTGGCCATCCAATATGAGTCAAATGAAGGTGATAAGACGTTCTTATTCATGTTTTCTCTCTCCTTTATGGGCTAGACGAAAATAATGAGGAGGAAAGAAAGGAAATATGATGATGTGTTCACATATACTATTTTCTTGCAACTTGATTTGGTTGGCGTAACTAGATGTGGTTTGGTTGGCTAAAAGCAATTATTTTCCCCTTTTATTTGGCATGCCAACCGAAATTAGAGGGAGGGAAAAGAGAGAAATGTTTTGTCTTATGGTTCATGGCTTCTTGTACACAAGCTAGCTTATTAACCAATGGATACTTTGGTGAATTCACTTGTCTCCCTTCTTATTGTTGTTGATCTAAATTTTCATTAATTAGGAGGGAATTAATTTTCTTTTTAGGTCTCATAAATACTCCTCTTTCCAAGAACAAATCCTAGCCCTCAATCTTGGGTTCCAAGTTTAACCTTAAGATCAATTAGCAATTGTTTCTTTCACCCTTGGTTGTGGCAATGTTACTTAAATTGCCATTAGTTATTTTATTAAATTCCCTTTTCTCTTCCATACACCATTTTCTCATTTCTTTCTAGGTTCAGATTATGTTTTGTTTCTTGTTAGACACATTTAAGAGGAATTAAATCTTTTTCTTAATTAATCGGAGTTAATTCCACACAATATTCCAAAAGCGATTACGCTAATATTATTTATATAGGCTTTTGGGATTCTTAGCCCTTATATGAATTTTGGGCTATTGATAAGTAAAATATTTGTATATTTATTTTTCCTTATATGATGATTTTGTGGATGATATTTAAGCTCGATTTAATGATTTGGGTGTAATTGAAAAATGATTAATGATTTTGGTATTAAATAGAATTTCTTGAAAAATACTAAATCAGACCCTGTTTCAATTTTTAGGCAATATCTGGAGGTCTAGATGTCAGATTGGGACATTCTTTATATGAATAAAAAGCTAAGAAAGAGCACTACAACTTTTATGTTGAGACCAAAACCCAGTTCTATCTCCAAGAGGTTTGAATTTTGTTTGGAAGTTGAGAACGTGAATTTATCCAACTCTGACCTTTACCCATGAATTTAAGCATAACTGGAGTTGCAAATATTGAAATGAAGAGTTTACACTTGTGTCTCTAAGCTAAGATCCAAATCTACAATTTTCATGAAGACCAAAATGAGAAATTCCACCAACTCCATTTCACTTACCATTTCACCTACCATCCCACAAACTCCATTCTTCCCTATATATAACCATCCTCTCACTTATTACACACACAATTTCATATCCATTACTTTCCTCTCTTCTCCACATACACCATCTTAGAGTAGTTTAATGCAATTGTATTGACTTCTTGCATGCCTCCTTCATGGAATGCTTAGGTAGTCCTCCTTTATGGATGGTATAGGTTGCCACCCACATGGAATGTTTTACCTCCTAAAGGGACGGCTCGATTTCTTCATTTTCATGCATCTAGTGGTTGTATTTTTATGTTTTAGAATTTAATAATCTAGTTTTAAGCAATGTTTATGAAGTTTTGAATTTATTTTGGTTTTTCTTAATTTTATTATGAGCTACATTTTTATTTTCCTAGGATGTTGATGTACCTTACTAATGACGGATTGAATCTTAACTTATTAAATCTAGTTTTAATTTTTCCTTCATGATTGAGTTTTAATTATTATGCTTAATGCTTTCAATTGATTGGCCATCTTTTGAATGATTTAAATATGTATGTTAAGATCAGAAGGAGATGCATATGTATAGATCCTATAATTAAAACTATGAATTGTATATGAAATAGGCATATATTCATATGAGTTGTGTAGTCATATTGAGTTCTATAAATATTAATGCATAATTAATTGTTTAAATTCATATAGGAATATATTGGATTAGCAATTAATTATAGAATTGCTTAACCTTGAAAGAAGCTAGTAATTAAATTAGGGAAACTTGATTATCAATCATTGGAATAAATTGGGCTAGAATAGATAAGTGATTCAATCCAAAAGTTGTTAAGTGAAATCTGACCCCTAGGGCTTTTTCTTATAGTTGTTTTCATATTAATTGCATTCATATCTAATCATTTTTATTTTGTATTGTCAATCACTAACTTATCGATCGACTAAATAGAATTAAAATTACCAATTTTAATACTTAGTGATCAATCCTCATGGGAACGATACTCTACTCACTTCTGTATTACTTGTTTACGACAGTGTACACTTGCACTTTCTAATAGACCATTTACACACGTAACAATAAAAGTCACTAGGATAGCCTAGAGCCTGGAAATTCAATAAAAGTCATCCCCTAGATCAAGTTATAGGAGATGTGAATGAAGGAGTCAAAACTAAATATAGAATTCTTAATGAAGTTAGTTTTTCTGCTTTTATTTCTAAGATTGAACCTTCTAACATTAACGAAGCCCTATCAGACAATGATTGGGTTATAGCAATGCAAGAAGAACTAAACCAATTTAAAAGAAATCAAGTTTGGGAGTTGGTACCCCGACCTAAGGATCACCCGATCATTGGCACTAAATGGGTATTCAAGAACAAACTTGATGAATCTGCAATCATTGTTAGAAACAAGGCAAGATTAGTGGCCAAAATTTATAATTAGGAAGAAGGAATTGATTATGAGGAAACGTATGCTCCAGTGGCTAGATTGGAAGCTTTACGAGTACTCAGCCTTTGCATGCATCAAAGGATTCAAACTCTATCAAATGGATGTAAAAAGTGCATTTCTAAATGGCTACATCATAGAAGAAGTGTATGTAGATCAGCCTCCAGGTTTTGAAGATGTAACCAAACCTGATCATGTTTTTAAACTCAAAAAGGATTTATACGGTTTAAAACAAGCTCCTAGATCATGGTATGAAAAGCTCAATAAATTTCTTATTTATCAAGGTTTTGTATGAGGAAAAATTGATTCAACACTTTTTACAAAACGAAAACGTGATGATTTCTTAATTGTGCAAATATATGTTGATGATATAGTTTTCGATGCTACTAACGAAACCATGTGCAAAGAATTTTCTGAGATAATGCAGGGGGAGTTTGAGATGTCAATGCCGGGAGAATTGAATTTCTTTCTCGGTTTGCAAATTAAACAAAGAAAGAATGGAATTTTCATATATCAAACAAAGTATCTGAAAGAGCTATTGAAGAAGTATGGATTGGATGAAGCAAATGGAATGGACACTCCTATGAGCTCAACTACGTTGCTTGATGCTGATGTAAAGGGAAAAGATTACAACATCACAAAATATAGAGGAATAATTGGATCATCACTCTGTCTCACTGCAAGCAGGTCTAACATTCAATTCAGTGTGGGTGTGTGTGCAATATATCAATCAGCACCAAAAGAGTCACATGCTGAAACCGTCTAACATATCTTCCGATATCTTGCTGACATGGTAGAATTAGGTCTCTGGTATCCCAAAGGAAGAAGTGAATATCTAGTTGCATACTCAGACTCTGATCATGGAGGAAACAAGACAGACAGAAAGAGTACCAGTGGACAAAGTTAGTTTCTTGGAGGCTCACTTGTGTCATGGTTTAGCAAGAAATAAAATACAGTATCTCTTTCATCAACAGAAGCTGAGTATGATGTAGCATCAAGTTGTTATGCACAAGTATTATGGCTAAAGCAACAACTCTAGGATCTTGGTATTTATTTGAAGGAGATACCAATATACTGTGACAACACTAGCAAGATAAGCTTGGCAAAGAATCCTGTTCAACATTCCAGAACCAAGCATATTGATGTTACACATCACTTCATCAGAGATCATGTCTAAAAGAAAGATGTCAAAGTGATATTCATTCTAAATCATCTTCAACTAGCTAATATCTTCACAAAACCTCTTGCAAAAGATCAATTTTTATATATTAGAAGAGAATTGGGAATGGTAAATTCCAATGAATTGTAAGTTATTTAGTGTTTACAAAATATTAGATAATGTTATTTATTGATGTTTTGATAATTTCTAACTTAAGCATCAGAGTCTCTAGCAATTTGTTTTGTAGGATCATGATATTCTGTTTTGGAGTATGAAAAACAAAGGTTAACATAAGACAACATTATTGGAGGGACAACTTCAAGTAACCACCATTAATAAAGTGACACCTTGAAGTAATTGAATGGATTACTCAAGTAGCCACTCAAGTAATGATCTGAAAATTATGAATGTGGAGCATTAATTCAAAATGAATTCAAAAGAAATGGCACAACAGTTGGAAATGAACAGTCAGATGTTGAAGAAACAGATTACTCGAGGGAGTCCTCAAGTAAACTTCAAAGGTTACTCGATTAAGGCCTCGAGTGAACCTGGGTGTAGATCATAAATTTGCTAAGTTTCAGTCTAAGGGAGCAAAGTAAGGGCAATCTTCAAAGCAACTAGAAGAAAGGGATGAAGAAATCACATTCCCTCCTCAGGGATTCAATGTAAGCAACTTGAGGAATCTTAGAAGTACCTGAGTCACTTTGCAAGAAGAAATGTGTGCAAGATGTACTACATTGACTACAAGGTTCTTCAAGAGGTATTGAAATTCGATCTGAGTCCCTATCTTGATTCCTATATACCCTGGCTGTCTATTAAACTCCCATTTTGCACCAAAGTTGTGAGGCATTTTTACTTTAATCTTGAGCCTATAAATGACCTTCTCCAAAATGCCTTAGAAGAAGAAATGATTACTAAGGTTAGAGGTAAAGAAATCCTAATCTCACCCTCCAAAATCAATACCTGGTTAGGAATAGAGGACCCTCCTAATGATGATTACCCTACTCTTGACTCAAACAAGATATTCTATATTCTAAGACCTGGTAAGATAATGGGACCTCTAAATTTCAATCCGAGTGATATGAGTGATTTTCATTGAGTCCTATGGTATATCTATTCTAGAGCCATAGTGAACAAATCCAACAACTACACACATTTCATTGATAGGGATTTCAGAAAATTTGCCTCATTAATTCTCAAAGAACAAAAGAACTTGGGAGAATATATCTTTGCTGAGATCAAGAGATATAGGTATGAAGGAAAACCTATTACTCCAATGACTTACCCTCAACTTATTTCTTTGTTTCTCAAGAAGAATAAGATTAGGTACTTGGAGAGCAAGGAGCCAATTGAAAGGATAACACCAGTTGGGAGAAATCAAATTGGGAAGTTAAACATAGAGATTCCTCTAAAGACTCCTCTAGAAGCAAGTCCCAAGAAGAAGAAGACTGAAACTACAACTAGTCGAATGGATGACACATAGTCTTCTGCTCCAGCCAACACATCCTCTCCTTCTTTCTTTGGTGCTGCAATGCAAACATTCATGGAGAACATTCTGAAGGGTTTCCATATCGACATTGCCAATACGAATGCGGAGTTGGTAACCCATATGAATGAGAAGATGAGACAACTTGTGGAGAGAATGGACAAGAGGCACGAAGAGATGTTAGTAGAACAACATGCACAGGGTGAGCTTCTGAGCTCCATTATTGCTAGACTTGATGCTATGGAATCTGGCTCCCCTATTCCTGGTCCTTCTGTTATTCTTGAGCCAGTACCTGTCTCTAAACTTGGCTCTTCTAAGCCTAGTCCCTCTGATACTATACCTACTGAGTATAGACCTTATGAGATTAGACCCAGTAATCTCTTATTCTCTATGCTTGACCCTGATACATCCGAGCCAATCTACATCACCACTGATGATCCAGCTCAGCTTGTTCAGCCAGAGCCCATATCTACTCCCATTGCCTCACCTGCACGCACTGAGGAGGTGCTTGTGTCTTCACTTGTTGCTACAGAGGAAGTAGAAATGACTTATCTAATTCCTTACTCATAACCTCCAGTGAATCCTACAAAGGATCTTCAGACACCTCTAGTGAACCTTCCTGACCCTGAACCATCATCTTCATATCCTTCCAGTTCAAATGGTTCACATGAATCTTTGGCATTTCCTGTCACTCCTATCTTAGCAGCCAAGCTATCTACTCGTCCTCATGATTGATTCAACCTTTGTGATAAAGACAAAAAGGGGGAGAAGAGCCTGATTGATTTTGTGATCAATGGCTGAGTTAATGTATTGGGGATATGGGTGTACAGGGCTTTAGGGAGCTTTTAACATTGAATTTTAAGTTTGATTATGTAATGAATTCTTCTTTATGCAATTTGTTTCTTTATGCCATTAAAGTTAAATTTCATTGAAGTTATATTGCATTGTGGGACTAATGATTTTTTGATTGTGTATGCAAGGTGAACAAGTAAATAAGAATAAAAACTTTGAAAAGATCTTTACTAAGATATTTCAAAAGAGTTTTCAAGTTTAAATTGAATAAAATTTTTCATATAAAAAGTATTTAAGAAGCATATGTTTGAAAACTCAATTTCAAAAACTTTGTTCAAAATCACCAAATTTTGTCATCATAAAAAAGGTGGAGAATGTTAGATCCCATATGTTTTGATGATAATAAAGATTGGACTAATGATAAAAGAGGATATGATAATAAACAAATGAATTTGAGCAAAGTAAATAAATGGCAAACAAAGCATTACTTGAAGTAAGCACTGGAGTAATGAGAAACAGTACAGGAAAAACAGCAATAGCAGATTTTGTCATGGCTTACCCGAGTGACTACTCGAGTAAGGGAAGCTATTACTCAAGTAAGAACTCGAGTAATCATGAAGAATATCATCCAGAGAAGCACTGCCAAAATTTGGAAGAAATTATTCGAGGGGCTACTCGAGTAGTCTGCAAAGTTATATGAACCATTACTCGAGTAGCCACCTGAGTAACATGAGCATAAGGCATTACTCGAGTAGCCACTAGAGCAACCAGGGCAAATATCTTCTAGTAGCTCTCAGCCAAGAAATTCAACAATTTACTCGAGCAACCACTCGAGTAACCAGGTGAGAAAAAGGCATTACTCGAGGGAGCACCCGAGTAATTTGCAAAGTTATTTAAAGCATTACTTGAGGGGTCACTCGAGTAACCTGGTAAGCAAAGAACAGGTACTCTAGGCCAAGAATTTGATGCTATTACTTGAGGGAGTAATCGAGCAATCTGCAAACTTATTTGAAATTTACTCGAGGGCTCACTTGAGTAATGTGTGAAGAAAAAACATGCTCACTCGAGTATCCACTCGAGTAATCTAGTATTTCCAATCTTTGTGATGTATCTTACTCCATATCTTACCCAAGTAATATTTTATGAAAAATGTTGAATTACTCTCTGCCATGTTTTTGATAGGTTTACTCGAGGGACTACTCAAGTAGTGAGCATGATCACTCGAGTAGCCACTCGAGTAAGGCAGTCCAGAAATCATGTTTTTAATAGAATGTTTATTGATTTGTTATCTATATGATTAACTCTTCATTGCATTAGTATTCTTAGTATGTTTACATAGAAATAATGAAGAAATCATGACATAAGAAAAAGTCAAATAAAATGTCCGAGATCTCACCTATTGCAACCTACCACAAACAGATAGTTTTTAAATTAGAAGAACAGTCAACCGTTGCTGCATGACTCTAACATGTTTGAATTGCTTCCAATGGATACTACAAATCATCTATATATATGGAGCATTCAAACAATAGAGAACAAGAATTGAGAACAAGCAATCACACATCGATCAATATACTCTTTGTGCTCTATTTTCTAGTGGTTGTATTTTTATGTTTTAGAATCTAATAATCAAATTTTAAGCAATGTTTATGAAGTTTTCAATTTATTTTGGTTTTTTTAATTTCATTATGAGGTAAATTTTTATTTTCCTAGGGTGTTGATGTAGCTTACTAATGAGGGATTGAATCTTAACTTATTAAATCTAGTTTTAATTTTTCCTTCATGATTGAGTTTTAATTATTATTCTTAATGCTTTCAATTGATCGGCCATCTTTTAAATGATTTAGATATGTATGTTGAGACCAGAAGGAGATGCATGTATATAGATTCTATAATTAAAACCATGACTTGCATATAAAATAGGAATATATTCATATAAGTTGTGTAGTCTTATTGAGTTTCATAAATCTTAATGCATAATTAATTGCTTAAATTCATATAGGAATATATTGGATTAGCAATTAATTATAGAATTGCTTGACCTTGGAAGAGGCTATTAATTAAATTAGGGAAACTTGACTATCAATCATATGGAATAAATTGGGCTAGAATAGATAAGGGATTCAATTTGAATGTTGTTAAGTGAAATATGATCCCTAGGGATTTCTCTCAAAGTTGTTTTCATATCAATTACATTCATTTCTAAGCATTTTTATTTGGTACTGTCAATCACCAACTAATCGATCAACTAAATAGAATTAAAATTATCAATTTTGGTATTTAGTAATCAATCCTTATGGGAATGTTACTCTACTCACTTCTATATTACTTGTTTACGATAGTGTACACTTGTACTTTCTAATAGACCATTTACACACATAACAGATATTACAAGGTGCGATTCCATCTCATTTTAAGTAAGGTTTCAAGCTTTTTAAATAATTTTGGTACTTAAAATCACCTCTTCTTATCATACTTCTTTCGTAAAAGTTGTTCTATATATTTTTATCATTCTATTGGTGGTAATATTGTACTGATTAGTGAGAGTTTTGGGGTTAGAGTTTTGGGAGAGTTTTTAGTTTGACAATAGATGACTATAGATATGTATAGAACAATTAATAGCTAATTTTAATTTGTTTAGATTTATTGTTTGGTTTTTTTATGATTTTATAATTAAATTCTTTTATAAATAGATCAAATTAGTTCTATAGGGTGTTTTTGCCCATTAAATTTGGTTTAAATAATTTATTTGGGTTATTGGAGGTATTATTGACATTTTAATAAGTTTACTTTGTTAGATTTTGAGCTATATGAAATTATAAGTTATGATTTGATATTTGAGTTAGAGTTTTATATGATTTTGATTATATGGAGGTTTGAAAAATTGTTTAATAATTGGGTTAAACTCTTATAAGTTAGAAAGGAGATTTAATTGATCTAGGATGTTGATGTTGATTATTTTATGACTATGGGTATATTGGAAATGAAATTTTAACTTATAAAATTGAGTGATTAAAGTGAGAAATTTTGAGGATTTTAAGGCGATTAGAGGAAATTATTGTTGTTAGAAAAATTTTATCAAGTGAGATAGAGGTAAGAAATTTTAGGATTTGTGATTTGAAAGGATGATTTGAGGAGTGGATAAATCATTGACATTTTTCTAAGGAAATTAATGTGAGCCAATCATGGGGGTTCAGTTACTATTACTTACTATTGGAAATATATATATTTATTGTATAGTGAACTTGAATTTGGCCTGTTGAACTTGAATTCTCTCAAGTTCAGTTCCTATATCAAGAACTTGAGGTAACAACTTTCCAATTTATCTTGTATGCTTGATGTGATTATAAGTGTATGTTGTTATTTTTAATTGCTACAGATATTTTATAGTATTTTATATACGAAAAATGTACAGTGACAGTGAATTATGTTTTTGGTAAACTTGTCAATAAGTGGACCTAAATAGTTTATTTGAATGATTAATAATGCTTAGCATTGAGTATTGATTATGAGAAAATATGATGATTTTGGATCTATGATGTTGTATTGTTGGCTTGCATATTGAGTTGTTTTTGATTGTATGGAGTTGTGGGTTTAGGAGGTTTGATGCTATTATATTATGTCATATAGCCACTATTTGGCGCCCAATAGCTGTCTTTGACATTATCAGGCCCCTTGGTGTCTCCCTTCCCTTTGGTTGGGTTAAGGGTCAGCTCAAGAGACATGTGACACCTTTCCATATTTGACAGAAAGGGAACCTATGGTTTGATATGAGTTTTGTAGCCTTTGGCCAGGCTACGCCTCATTATTGGAGAGCTTAGTGCAATCTTGTCAAAGAGACTAATCCTATTATGTGTTGTAGCTTATGGGTTCTGTCAGCAGTTATAAGAGGTTATAAGGATGGTTGAGGGAGTTTTATGCATTTTGAATGATTCTCTTGAACTACTAATATTTTTTGAAAACCATATAGACTTTGTCATATGGATGTATATATTGCCCTCTTAACTATCTTGTAATCATTCCCTACATACTTATTAAATTGGAATTATGGTTACTGGGTCTATATGACTTACCTTGTAGTTGATTATTATTTTTCAAGCAAAGTTCCTTATGGGATACGTTCAGGGAAGATACTTGAGGTTTAGGTTGGCAATTGCGCCTTGTAAATCCTCCTCTATTCATTAATTATGTGTTAATTTTATATATTGCCACCTAGGGTCATTCATACTCTGATGTGAGCTATAAAACAATTTTCAAACTTGCATGATTGGTTTACTTTTCTACACTTTGGCAAAGTATTGATGCAGGCCTAAGAGGTTTGAGACTATAGATATTAAACTATGATTCTTATTATGGATCCACTTTTTGTGAACTTTTGAGAGTATTATGGTTCTATATGGCATGGTATTATAGGAAAGTTATGAAATGAGATTATTGAGATCATATTTGTGAGATGATATTGGACTTATAGGTAAATTGTGTTAACGGGCTTCATCTGGCCAAGGCCTAATTATCATGGAATCAACTAATATGTGATTTTGAACTAGATATTCAATACTTTAATTATGATAAACTAAAGTCTTTCTTTTTCTTCCATCGTTATCCTTAAATGTTTTGGTCAAATCCTTTCTACTATGGTAGTCCTTTGTAATTGTTTTCCTCTTGTTCTACCATAGTAGTGCTCAATGTTTTAATAAATTATTGGAAATAGTTAATTATACGATAAATATGGAGGCTGTTACAATAACCAAGTAGAATGAATTGATTATGAGGAAACATATGTTTCAATAGCAAGATTAGAGGCCATAAGTATTCTTAGCCGTTGCATGCATCAAGGAATTCAAACTTTATCAAATGGATGTCAAAAGGACCTTTTCTAAATGGTTATATCATGGAAGAAGTATATGTTGAACAACCTCCTGGTTTTGAACATGTAAACAAGCCTAATCATGTTTTAAGACTTAAGAAAGCACTTTATGGTCTCAAACAAGCTCCAAAAGCTTGGTATGAACATCTCAGTAATTCCTCCTTGATCAAGGTTTTGTTAGACGAAAAGTAAACACAACATTGTTCATCAAATATAATAAGAATGATATATTGATTGTGCACATTTATATTGATGACATTATATTTGATACTACTAATGAATCTCTCTGTTAAGAATTTTTTAAGATTAAGTAGGGAGAATTTTAAATGTTAACGATGGAAGAATTAAACTTCTTCCTTGGATTACAAATCAAACAAAGGAAAATGGCATCTTTATCTCCCAAACCAAATATCTCAAGGAGCTCTTAAAGAAATTTGGAATTGGATCAAGCTAAAGGAGTTGATACATCAATAAGCTTAACAACACTACTAGATGCTGATGTCAAAGGTGTTGATTTCAATATCACTAAGTATAGAGGGATGATAGGCTCCCTACTTTATTTGATAGCAAGTAGGCCAGATATTCAATTCAGTATTGGCATATGCGGAAGATATCGATTAGTACTTAATGAATCACATACTAAAACAGTGAAGAGGATATTCAAATACTTGGCTAACATAACTGGACTTGGAATTTAGTATCCAAAAAATGGCAATGAATACTTGATGGCCTACTATGATTCAAACCATGGAGGAGACAAGACTAATAGAAAGAGCACAAGTAGCCAATGTCAATTTCTTGGTGGATCTATAGTCTCATGGTTCAGTAAAAAGCAAAATATGGGATCATCATCCTCCACAAAAGCTGAATATATGGCTACTACAAGGTGCTGTGCTCGAGTTCTTTGGTTAAAACAACAGCTTCAGGACCTAGGCACAAACCAAAAGAGATACCAATATATTGTGACAACACAAGCACAATAAACCTAGCCAAGAATCTAGTGAACATTCAAGAACCCAAACACATTGACATAAGACATCATTTCATCAAAGATCATGCGCAAAAGAAGGATGTCAAAGTGGTTTTCATACCTACACATCTTCAATTGGCTGATATCTTCACCATACCACTTGCTAAAGATCAATTCTTATATATATGAAGAAAATTGGGAATGGTAAATCCTAATGAATTGTAAGGAAATTTTTTGAAATTCTTGTGTTCTTGATTTTTTATAGTATGTGTTTTGATGATTGTGTAGTAACTTAAGTATTAGAGTATCTGGAAAATTATTTTGCAGGAGATTGGAAATTCTTCTGCTCGCTAGGTACTCAAGTAGGGGTGAACAGAGTGGCCATCACTATCACATCACTAGAGTGATGTGAGCCAGTGATGGCCAACATCACTCGAGTGATAGTGGAAGTAGCACCAAAACATGAAGCATCATTGCAGTACTCAACAAGTGACAAGAGCTCATCACTTGAGTGAGTACTCAAGTGATCACATAAGAGGAAAAGATAGGTATCATTTAAGAGTATTTGGGAACAAGGAAGATGGCCAATCATGTCACTTAGGACACTATTCAAGTAATTACTAGATTACTCAAGTGAGGTATCATATTTTTATCTTGATTTAATTTTTTTGGGCAGCGTCACTCAAGTGATAGCAGAGTATCATCAGTTGAGTAATATTCGGCTCTAAAGTTTTATATGTGTTGGCAACGTCATTTTTACTCAATCACTTCAAGTTTCACTCCTAATGCTCTACTCAAATGTTTTCCCAAATCATTCCCTGCACTATTTTGATCAGAACCCCTTAAACCTTATCCCAAATCTCTTCTAAAATAACTCTAAATCCTCATCCTTAACCTACAATAGTTGCTAAGGTAAACAAAAATTCTTAAAGAATTGAGCACTCTAGTTAATCTCTAGTATGGCATGAATGAAGACCACTACTAATCACGAAGAGCAGACATCTAGAACTCCATCTCCTCCCTCTAAGGTGTCAACAAAATCAAGCAAGTCTAAGCCGAAGAAGCACGTATAGCCAAAAGTTGAAGATCAAGATCCTCTTGAGCTAAGACTCAAGGCTAAAAGTGTTGTAATTTAGGAGCCACAAGCAACACACTCAATGACAAGAGTAGCTTCTTCAATTCCACTGAAGAAAGGAAAGTCTAAGGTGCCTCCCTCTCCACCTAGCTTAGACTCTAATTCAGACACACCATCCTAGAATGAGAGGGACAAATAAGAAGCTCGAATCAACAACATGATAGCTAATATGTTTGATAAAGTACTTGATTCAAGAATCCTTAAGAAGCCAAGACAAGGGGCTCAAAGGAACAATGTTGGTCCTTCTAATATTCCTACTACTCCAGTAGCTTCTCTTGAGACAAAGGAAGAAAGAGAGAATAAGGAGCATCTTCTAGTTGCTCCTCTTGAGTACATCTCTTAAGCTCTTGACAATTCTAGGATGTTTAAAGAGCAATTTTCTTGGAGACTGATTTGTAAGATGTTTTATCTTAACCTTTAAGTTTTGTTAGAGACTCTAAAATTGGACTTGTATACATATTTTTGTCAATATATGCCCTAGTTGTCAATCCACTTGCCATACTATCTAAAGGTTGTTCGGCATTTCTACTAAACCACCCATTCCTTATGCCCCTTTACAATGAATCGGAAGAGAAGTCATTATTGTTATGGCTCAGGAGAATCAGTAAATAATCTCCTAGCTAAAATTGTTTACATTTATTCTTGGGGTATTATTCATTTGGTAAATGATGTATTTACCAGATTGTTTAACTTTATTCACGGGGTTACTTAATTCTTTTCATTCCTTATTATCAGAGTATCTTTCTGTTTATTAAACCGCTCTTCTTACTTAACTAATGGGATTGTACCATGTGATTACCCATTGCTAGTTCAATTATTGTGCTTCAAAAAAGCATCCATCCATCATGTGGGTTATACAATTAACCATTTCAAATGTTAATTATACATAACGGATGGATTAGCACATCTTAGTCTTCATCTCCTCATCGTAACTTCTTCATAGGGCATATTGTCTTACACTCCTCTTTTGTGCTTATGTGCTTGTCTAGTTGGTTGTGGAAGGGTGAGATTTAAGGGAATCTAGTAGCAAATAATACCACTTAGCATGCAAGATAAATGCTTAATGCATGACATGCTTATCTTACATGAATTCATGCTAACACAATGACTTGTCTGCATGTTCAATGTATCATACATCATACTTATGCCCATAGCATATATAGAAATAGAGCTTACATAATCAAGAAAAGCAATTACTTATATCAATATATAAACATAAATATCAAGGTCATGTAAGTAAGGTAACTCCACTACCTTTTGTCTTCGAGTCCCCTTTTTTATACCTTTTCTTCTAACCACTGAAGTTTCTTCCATTGTCTCCTCTATGTCATCTTATAGCCCTAGATAAGTGGCCATATTATTAGAGCCATTATAAAGAAATGTCCAATGGGCTACTTTACCCTTTAGAACATGTCCTTTATCTTTGGACCTATACTTGTCCTAATTTTTATAACTCAAGACACTTTGGTTGGTTAACTTTAAAGTTAACACATTATGCCTAATGGGTATTTAATGAGATCATATTAAATCCAAGTGTTTAACTTAACCCTTGGAGGTCAACTTAATTACCAAATGCCATAACCTTTATTTATTTTTGCACAATTTTCAAAAGTTGGCAGAATTTTTAAGAAACTTTGAAAATTCATATCTTTTTCTACAAATATTCAAATAAGGTGGTTCAAAATTCTATGTGTCACTTATTAAGTTTATTTTAAGGAAAAAATATTCTCCAGTCAGTTCTATGCACAAAAATCTAGAATCACCAATAAACTCATATTGTCACAGATTTTCGCCAGCTTTATAGATCCAACTTCAAAACTTCATATCACCTAAAATATTAATCCAAATGGCAGAAATGACCTTCAAATTAAAGCTTATAATGTCTACTTTAAATCTAGAAAGTTTCATACCCATTGGATAGTATTTGCTTAGTCAAAAAAGCATCACAAACAGATTGCCTCATAGAACTTAAATTTGGCAGCACTTAAACTAGTCTTGCTTTATCATTAAACACCATATATCATCATATATTCATGATTAACATATATGGCATCAAAAACACCCTCTGACCAAAACATTAGGGTAGTCTAAGAGTCAAGGAAAACTCAACGAAATTACAAGGTATATGGTTTAAAACGATGCTCAAGTTTACCTATTCATGTATCTATAGTTAGTTCGGTATTCCGGCGGCACTCCAGCTAACTAGATAGCACTAAACACCTCTAATCAAGAATTTGAAACTATAGAAATGTTCCTCTCGCCGAGAGGAACAACATTCGTAAAGGCTTCATCGGCTTGAAATAGCAATTTAAGGTTAGAATTGACTCTGGGGCTCAAGAACTTTCATTATTTACACACCTTCTCTCTTCTTTTTATTTGCTCTACATTTTTCCTTTATGCTTTTTGCCCTTGGCTGAAATCTTAAAGAAAAGTATAGGGTTGGGATTAAATCACACATATGATATCCTCTTGGCTTGCCATGTGTCAATGTGTGAGAGCTCAAGATTTACCAAGTGTCATCTAAGCAACTTGTCTTCTTTTCTCCCTCTTAGGTAGTGCCTTTCACATGTTAAGGGGCACTTGTCATCTTCTTGGCAAGCCAACACAAAAAGCAATTTGTACTTTGTCATGGTGAGAGGACACTTATCACTCTCTTATTCATCCAACACAAAAGCTATGTCATCATTAGCTATTATGACTTCCTTTATTAAAGCTACTTTATTAAAGTTACTTTATTAGTGTCTACTCAAGTTTGACTTGGGACTTACTTGGGATTACGTCACGCATATCGGAGCCCGCAAGATGACCCTAGGTCGGAGTATGTGTGTGGTTTAGAATCGATAGGCACAGCGGAAGAATTTTAAAAATTTTCGCCAATCCTAATCGAGGATCTATCAACGGCGTTTAAACCAAGTTGGAAGGATTCATACCTTTTGATGATTCAGAGTTTTCACGATCTCTAGGAGCCAACACGTCAGGTCCGCTCCCTCTACCGGTATCCACACAAATGCTCTCCAACCGAGACTGCGTGCTAGCGCCTCTAATGTCTCCTAGGGTTTCACTTGAGGCTCTCAATTCTCATGTGCCTATGAATATATTTGCTCTATCAAGTTTATAACATATGAGGGCTATTTTCAAATTTCAAAATTAATCATCATTAATTTAGAAATTAATTAACAATTAATTATCTTGATGAGCTAATTAAATAAATTCAGTTCAAATTAAATCTATCCAATAGTTTTAATTTAACCTATTTATTTAATCCAAATAAAGAGCCATTAGATTTAATTTATCTTCATAAATTAAATCTGAGATATTATATCTCTATCATGTTAGTTATTAAATTTAATATATCTTAATAAATTAAATTTAAAACTAACACAATATAATAATGTCATATAATATATATATACATATATAATAAGATATATATTTCAAATATATATATATATATATCTATATAATATTATTAATAAATTTTATATTTTATATATATATATATAAATATAAAATTCGTCCACCCTAAATTAAACATTATCTCGTGTTGGGCCATTCTTGTGTGCAACCCTGTAGGCCCATATGAAGTTGGCAGTGGGCCAATAACTATACTAACCCAAAAGTCGAAGCGGCCTCTAGCAAGACATTACGACTACCCAATTCATATGAGGATAGTTATCACGATGCAACCTGTCATACAACCATGTCACGTCCCTTTTGTCACACGATATATCGATCAAGGATAAGGCATGGATAATGTCATCCTCTTGTTCCTGACTATTACTTTCTCAATTCCTGAGTAGCCTGATAACAGAGATAGAAACTCCTTTCATCATAGTATGGCCATACATTTCTCAGGCTCACTCATCGAGGGGCCCAGTAATATCTCTCTACTAATGTGAGGGAAAAATTCCATCTTGATCATTTATATTCCTCTGCATGAAAAAGCACCAAGCCTGATCGTAGCCTTTATTATCACCCGGTCAAAAGTGACTTTTGACTAGTTCAAAGCTTGGCAACTCTCATGTAGGAATCCATGATGACCTCAGGTCTAAGGGCATTGTGACGTGGTTATACATAAGAAAAGCTTATGACTTGATTCATGTAGCTTTCTCATAGTGGGTTGGTCCAGCACCTTGTACTCTTACAAGCGCCTAAGACTTTGATTCATATCTCCATATCTTATCAAAGTCATACTGATCTTGTTTCATCTCTGCTCCCGCATAGATGATCGACCAGGGACATTTTAGGACAATCTTTATGAATTATCCAAGGATACAATTATCACAGTTAACATGTAAATAATATGATAACAGAATGAAGAAATTTCATTAAAATAATAATGTTCAAAGTACAATGATTGGCCCTTAGGGCATAATTTCCAACATATGGGCCCCATATGGCGCCACTTACCGA
This sequence comes from Inga leiocalycina, assembly GCA_963242795.1. Lineage (NCBI taxonomy): Eukaryota > Viridiplantae > Streptophyta > Magnoliopsida > Fabales > Fabaceae > Inga > Inga leiocalycina. The sequence continues at coordinate 35,786,712 of OY725325.1, forward strand.
CGTCTTTTTAAAAAATGTGGGGTACGTATGTTACCCTAAAAATGCCATATGAACACCTATACCAGCATATTTCGCTCGACCAATCAATCCCATAACCCATGACATATCTGGGTGGCGTCTTTCTACCTATGCACTTCTGCACTAACACTTTGATCCTACTTTCACCGCATACTGGGCCTTCTACCTGGTAAGGCCGGATCACATAGCCCCTGAGAGTCTTTCTATCTCTCGACATTCTTGGGACCCTCCTAAACTGGGCTTAGTAATATACCTGATATAGGCATATCCTCAAGTCTCTAGGCCCAAAATTCAAGATATTACATTTACTATTACCTTGAGCCAATAGAAGACTGTATAGAAAAGGGCATTGTCATTGAGGATCAGTTGGAAATAATTGTCTGAGATCACAAATTTATCATCTCATCTTCCAAGATTAATGAATGGCTTAGGATAGAGAAGCCCCCTCAGGATCCTCTACAAGAGTTTACTTAAGGAGAGATTTATACGATTTTGAGACTAGGAGAACCTATGAGTATACTTAATTTTAATCGTAGTAGTGTGTGTGATTTGCACATGATAATCTGGTGCATCTACTCTTGGGATATAGTGAACAAATCTAACAACTTCACTCACTTTATTGGCAGAGATTACAAGATAATTGCTTCAATCTTAAGTAAGGGACAAAGAAATTTGGGAGACATTATCTTCTATGAGATAAGGAGGTGTAGGTACACCTCTTCCAAATCTATACCAATGCCATATCCTCAGTTGATTTCATTGTCCCTAATAGTAAATGCCATTTGGAATTTGGAGTTGAATGAGTCATTAGAGATATTGCACAGTTTGGGAGACATCATATTGAAAAATTGGGTATGGAATTACCTTTAGTGTATCCTCATACCACCACTCCCAAAAAGAAGAAGACACAAGAGCCAAAGTCATCAAGGCTCAATAATACATAGTCTTTAGCTCAAGGTGGATCTCCTGCGCCCTTATTCCTCAGTAATACTATTCAATTGTACCTAAAAGAGGTACTTCAGGGATTTCATGTCAATAGGCAACTCTAATGTTGAGTTTATCACACACGTAGTTGAAAGTATAAGATAAATGTGTGATATAGTGAGCCAAAACTTCAAGACCATAATTTCTCACCAAGATGCTCAAAATCAATTATTACTAGAATATAAGAGCCTTCTGAGATCATTTGGTGAAAATTAGATGCCCTTGGTTAGACTTTACCTCTCCAGCCAACACCTGTCCTTTACTCCTACTCAGCTTACCCACATTCCTACATGTGATCCTGCTCTTGAGACCACTTCTTAGGGTGATATCTTGTTTACTATACCTGATCCAAAATCCTTTAATCCTATAAATATCACCCTTTATCAGCCTTAGATACTCACTCCCTTACAACCTCTTCACTTAGATGACATAGCTAATAGAGAACTTCCTTATGATAAGCCTATTATCAAATCCTGTTCACCCTCTCAGTCTCCTTACTCTAATGACCCTAATGATATTAAGGATTCTAGTTGACGAGGAGGTTCATGCTCAAGATACTCCTAAAGAGCCCTTTCAGACATCACAACCACAGTACATCCTACTTTATGTGCCTGATCCCAATGATCCCATTGTTATCCCTCCTCTTAAACTTCCAGCTCCAACTTCTGATTCCTTCACCTTTACCAATATGGAAGGTGACACAACCAATAATGCATCCACTCCTCTTAATGTTCCCCTACTTCAATTTGTGGTTGCATACACTTCCTCCTCCTCTACTGAGTAGATAAACAATCCCCTCATTCCTACTCAGATCTAGACCTACCTTTCCTACCCTTACCAACCTTTTTGATGATGCCAAAAAGGGGGAGAAGGATTAAAGACCAGAGATAATTCTCAAGGTGTTGATGGGGATGATTATTGCCATTTAGTGGTTGTTATTTTGTGTTTTTCAATGTTGTTTTTAATATTCTAACTTGTTTTAGGATGCTCTATACATGTATACTGCTCTAACAATTTCCTATTGTTGTACTTGTTTTAGGCTTCTGGTTTGCACCAATCCAACTTGTTATGAACTTATGCAGAAAAAATGAATATATAAATAATTCTTGATACTTTGAGTGTCAACTAATAGCCTCTATGACTATAAGTTGCTTTGGATGAGTATTAATGTTTTTTGATAAATTTTTCAAACATTGACAAGTTTTCAAACATGGGTTTCAAAAATAATTTTTCATTAAGTTTTGTCATAATCAAAAAGGGGAAGAATGTTAGATCCTATTTTTTAATGATAAAAAATCTTAAAGAAAGTGATTTGTATAAGTTTAACTAGTTTACATCTTTAGAATACATTTTTAAAAGCATACAGTGGTGAATCACTAGAGTGACCACTCATGTGATGTGTTAAAAGCTCACCACTATCACTTCACTAGATGAAAATAAGCAATTATGAACATTAAATTGATCACTTGAGTGACTACTCAAGTGATATGCTTTTGAAAAGACTCTCACTGCAACAACTACTGGAAGTAATCAAGTTTCTTAACTGAAGATCACTTGAGTGACCACTCAAGTGATGCATCATTTCATAATCACTTCCACTTTACCTGGTGTCTTCTGATAGTGATCTTATCTCTAAAATAAGTTTTCAAAGAGAACACTCAAGTAACCACTTGAGTAATGTGATCTAAATCTCTTCACTTTTAGTTCACCATATTGAAAGCAGCCAATGATCAATTTTGTGAAAACAATTTCAAAGTTGATCACTCGAGTGATATATTCAATTTGACATCACATTTTCCTAACAATAGTGAACTCAAGTAGTGTTTAATTTTCTGAAAATAATTTTAGACATTTATCACTTGAGTGATGTGCTCCATTTCATATCACTCTTTATATACCACAATGATCTGTTCAAGTGATCAAGTTTTTTCTAAACTTAAGTTTAAAGAGCTTACTAGAGTGACCACAAGAGTAAACTTGAAATATTGGCATCACTTGCAGAGCACAACAGTGACTCAAAGCGGTGTTCAAAATTCTTGAATGATCTAACACACTCAACAGATAAAAGCAATGACCACACTCACAACATATATATTCAAAAAGGAAACGATCATTAACTTTCAATACACTATAAATAGTAGAGCATTGATGATGAAGCAACTAACTCTCTATGCCAAATTTACTATTGCATTCATTGCTAAGTTTTAAGCTCTTTCTTTGTCTGATTTTGTACTTCAGTAATTATTCATTTACTTTTGTGAGAGATATAACTGAATCATCTATTACGATTAAGTTACCTAAGGTAGCAGGACCTTGAGTGTAGGAGTTGATTACAAAGTGTAAGGAGGAGTAAGTGTTCTTTGAAGAAGGACTTGCTTGTACTAAGGCACTAAGAGCCTTGTAAATCTTGGGATAGTAATGGAACTCTTAAAAAGGATTCTGAGGACTAGACATATGTCAAGTGGTTTGGACCAAACCAATATAAATCTTCTATGTCTTTCTTTGGTGATATTCTTATAACTATATCCTCTTCATTGAACTTACTTTTTAAGGTTGAACATTTTAAATATCAACCAATTCACCTACTCTTTGGTCAAAGGCTTGAACTAACAATTTTCTGAATGCATTATTTGTTCCATTAAAGGAAAAATATAAATATAGAGGATAAGAAACATAGATTAGAGGATCCAACATTTCTATAATAGCTTGATTCCACATATGCTCATCAAGGGGTGACGTTCTACTGCCTGAGTTTGATGGATTATACCCAAAGCATGAAAGAGCAAGGAAGAGAACATTAGCCCAACTTAAATCTTCTTCAAAGTTTAACTTAGGAGAAACCTTTATTCCTAGGCCTTCAATAATTAAAAACTCAAACCAAAACCTTTGGGCCTCAAGAGTGGATGTAAGAATAAAGGAGCCTACTGGAATGCCAACTGTGGGACCATATCAATATACCATTGACTAAGCATGTGCCAAACTTATAAAATTTGAAGTAACCAAATAAAGCAAACTATTTAGTTTACTTTGGTTATGAATGAGCTAAATTAAAGGGTTTGGAAGGTCAAGGATTTCAAATTTAGGTACCACAATATGAAAAGTGCCATGACTACCCTTACTAAATGTTTCATCAGATAAAAGATTAAGATCAAGAGAGTTCTCAATTGGTGGATCATCGTGGAGTCTATTTTCTGTTGCCATGTTTTCTGCCTGTTGGTTATTCACAGAAAAGGGATTAAGTTTATTAACCCTTGTTAAATCACCATTGCAAACTCCTCCCCTTTTGCCATGTGTATCAACCCCAACATCCTATTAATGGATTCTGTAGTAAACAAAGTTTCCATTTTCTGGCTAAAGATTGCTCATAGGACATTCACCGGAATCTGGCAAAGCATTCATGTCTACATCTATAATTCGATCATCATTTAAAACCCCATCTAACAAGGATTTAGTTATGTCAGCAGAATCATCACCTCCATTACTGAATGTAGCAGAAGAACTTGAAGATGGCACAGATGAATGCCTTTGAGAAGAATGATGATAATAAGATTGAGGTCAAGATTTGTAATAATTCGAAGGACCCTCCCAATAAAGCTAATTGTTGCACATAAAGTAAGAACCTCCATTCTCAGTCATAAGCCAAGTCACCAATGCAGTGTGTCACTAATGAACTCTATGGTAGAATGCAATTGTAATATCCCAAAATGCATCCAAGAGCTAAATGTATAGAATAGATAGTGGTATTAAGGGCAAAATTGCCCTAGAAATTTTGTCATGACTTTAGTCTCGATTAACTTGAGATAACTATTTAGTCTTGTCGCCTAAAGTAAAAAATGACTAAAGGACTAATTTGAACATGAGAAGAAGGGGAAAATGGCTTATGGAAGAGAAATATGAGGAGAATATTTATTTTTCCATAATATGAAACACATGGAAGCATTTTGACCAAACACAAAATGGAAAGTCAACAAGTCAAATTAATATATGCTAGTTCAACATTAAACTATATTATTCAAGGAGATATTATAAGAAATCATTTTTCCTCTTCAAAGAACCATATTCTCATGTAAGACATGAGAAAGAACAAGAGGGAATGATACTTGACTCAAAATGAAAGCAAGAGGAGACAATTTGACCAAGTTATAAAAGGATGATGACTTGGTCAATAATTGCAACAAAAGGCAATTAAATATGATAAATTGAAGAGATGCTAAGAGATATTTTATAAGGCTTTTAACCTCTTTCAAGCCTCCATATTTGGTTAGATTTTAAAGAGAAGAAAGGATCAAGAATTAATTATTTAGGACACCTTTTGACACCTAAGTTTTGGCCAACAACATGCAAGAAAGAAAGATAAGGCAATAGCCAAAGGTCAAAGTTTCTTCCACTTTTTCCACTTGGAAAAAACATGCAAGACAATAGGATATGAATTGGTCAACAATCATTATCCTTTTCCAAGTCTAACTTTCATCCAAGAGTGGAAGAATAAGGAAAGAAAAGAAGCTAACCAAATTAACCCTATAACACTTAGAAAATTAACATAGAATTTTTACTCAACAAGAAGGAATCCTAGCCACACAATTTTCTGTCTATTTTGTCCAAATTTTTGGTTAGCTATTAAGTGATAATGGAAGCCAAAAATCTGATTATTCATTACTCATTTTCTCTCTCTCCAAGTCAGTTTACAGCATCTCCCACGAAAGAGAAAGAAGAGCAAGGTGAAGGTGAGACTTTCTACCTTGATTTTCACCTTCTTAACCTCACCTATAGCTCAAGTGTCCTTCATAAACATTGTTCCTCTTGATGAGACCTTCATTTCTATGGTTTACGAATTTCAAGAGGAGGTGTTTTAAGCCATAATCTAAGAACAAAAGTTGTAGAATCAAAAAAAGAACTTAAGGAGGAGTAAGAGGTGAGTATTAGCATCAATTTGAGCTATTGGTTGTGTTAGTTGAATGGGAATTTTGGCATGTGTAAATCTACCCTGATTTTGGCCAAATAAGGATTTGGGTAATCATGATGTTTTGTTTATGTTATTTGTAACCCCCTTTCAAATCAAAGGCCGAGGTTAAGTTCATAAATACGTGATTATGTGGAATTAGAGACCATAAGATGATTTGGGACTTAATAAAAGTAAATTTCTCAAAATTTGGGTTTTTAAAAAATTATTTAAACCTGTTCAACAATAGTCTCATATTCACATTTCAATTACACAAATGGCCAGTATAGTACGATTTAATTCATAAATATCCGAGTACAATGTAAATCCCAACATACTCAGGTTCTATTAATCAATAAACGGTTTACAGGGCACAAACGCCTATAATCAGTTTACTAATCTAGCGAATTACACAATTACTGTTCTATAATCCAAAATATCATATACAATTATCCAAAATGATAACCAAAATCGAAAATAAACTTCTAGGCCGGAGCTTTAACCACCCTTCGTCACCTATTTCTCTTTAGATTCACCATCCCTGTTGAAATTTATTTTGAGAGAGTGAGATTCTAAGGAATCCCCGTAGTGTTGAATCACTCACAGTATGCACAACCACAAAGCATAAACGCAAATCTTCACACAACACATAGCAACTACAATGACAGTTACAGCGGCAAGGGCAGGTATGACATGCGTCACCATTATGTTCGCTCATGCTGTGTTGCACAAAAACATGATTCACAACAATATAATTCACCATAGCTAGGTTTCTTATAGAGCATTTTACAACACATAGCCACATTGGCCGGATACTCAAACAAGAATTCATGATTCCATAACACAGCTTGGCAATTACAACGGAAGATATAACGGTAGGGGTAGGTGTGATAACTATCACCACCTATGACTGCTTAAGCTGAACGTAGTAATGCCCTATGGCCGATAACACATATAACATAATGATAAGTCATGTATACCAAGCATCATACACAACATGAGAGAAAAGTCACTACCTTGGTCCTTCCATGCGTGCTCTGGCACTGGCCTCTCTTGAATAGAGTAAATGTCGAATCCTATAATTCATAATTAGGGACAAAGTGTTATTCTCTATTCCAATACTAAAATGACTTTATATCACTTAACTTAGTTATCATCAATGTCCATTAAGAAGCTATAAATGCCTCTAACAAAAGCCCTCAAAGGTTGGAAGAACTATCCCAAAGATGCCCTTTTAGAAGCTTAAGTACTGATTTTTAACTGTTGCACTTGAGTGATAGAAGATCATTTGTGAATGGCTGTTGTATACACATGTGTTCTGGTTATGTGTATATATGTGCTTTGTGAAATTATGTGTATACCATAATTGTTGGATTAATAGGGTGAGTTATTTATAGAATGAAAAGAGCAACGAAAGGTCACCCCAGAGTACAACAAGTAAATCTTGAGGTGAAGGTGGTCCATGATAATCCACCAGACCTGCTGCAAGAAATGATGGGGTTGATTCAGGATCAGCAAGACATTATTGTTAAGCTAAGAGAAGAGCTCAGAGTTGAGAGAGCGAAGAACAATGAGGGCTGGGGTCAATCCACTCAAGAAGAGACCCAGGAGGGGACCCATAGAGAAGAAAATACAGAAGGTTTAATAGACCACTTGAGTCACCTCCTCGTGTTAGATCAGACCCAAAATCATATGGAGTTACAGTTATAGAGGAAAGAAATCTTCAGTTTTGTGTATCCAAATTCTGCAAACACCTGCCTCCAATATTTAAAGGGAGATTTGATCCTCAGGCAGCTGAAGATTGGCTAAACCATCTTGAGAAGATTTTTGAGGTTCTTGAGTGTCCTTCAGAAGTTAAAGCTTGACTAGTAGTGTGTAAACTTGAGGGAGATGCAGATCACTGGTGGCGAAATATTACCTTGTCATTACAGAGAAAAAATATACCACTGACTTAGGAGGTGTTCCAGCAATATTTTAATGAAAAATATTTTCCTAAGTCGGTGAGGCTTGAGAAGGAGATTGAATTTTGAACATCAAGCAAGGGGACACAGAGTCATTTGATGATTATTTGTCCCACTTCTTTCACTTGTCTCAGTATTCTTCTTATCTACAGAAGATGGATGACTAGGAGTTGAGCTGGCACATGCTAGTAGGGGTTTGAGACGTGATATAAGGAAGAGATTAGCCACCTATTAGTTCACCAAGCTCAATAAGGCAGTTAAGGAATGTCGGATCACAGAGAGCAATTTAAGAGAATTGTATCTGGCTAAGGCTGTTGTTGGCCATAGTGAGCCTAGTAGGGGCAATGCTTCTCAAAAGCGGAAGGGCCCGAGATCAACTTTGTATGGGGGCAATAGTAAGAAGCCCTACCAGTTCAGGAGTCATGATCAGTAGAGAGCTCCTATAGTATGGACATGTCCTCTTTGAGCAAGTCACATCATGGCAAGACTTGTGATGGTCGGGGGATCTGTTTCAATTGTAAGCAAGTGGGGCATACCTCCATTGAGTGTAGATAGCCACAACAAGAGCAGAGACCAAGGGCTTAGGGTTGAGTATTTGGTATGACTCATGAGGAGGCCCAAAAATCCCCAGAGTTGATACAAGATAAAGTTCTACTTCATGGTAATATGTTACAAGCATTGTTTGACTAGGGTGCAAGTCACTCCTTTATTGCCTATGAATGTGTAAAGTTCCCGGGTATGAATGTCTATAAGTTACCATTTGATCTGATTATGTCAATGCCGATGGGTGTTAAGGCTGTGACTACAGAAGCCTGCTTAAATTATGTTGTAACCATTGAGGGTCATGAGTCTATGGTAGATTTGATTTGTTTACCGCTCTACCAATTGGAAGTCATTTTACGTTTTGATTAGTTGAGAGAAAATAACGTGTTGTTAGATTGTGGGAACAAGAGGATAATGTATCATGTTTCTTAAAGCATTGATGACAAGAATGTCAGCTTATATTTTCTTTCAACAGTTAAGGTTGAGAAATATTTGCAAAAAGGTTGTTAGGGATATATGGTTTTCTTTTCTTTGCAAGAGGAAACTAGTGAGACTTTGAATAGTATACCTATGGTAAATGTATTCCCTGAGGTATTTCTGGATGACCTAAGTGGGTTACCTCCTGAAAGGGAAGTTTAATTTCCAATTAAAATTGTGCCTGGAGATAGTTTTATATCTAAAGCCCCATATCGTATGGCCCCAAACAAAATAGCGGAATTAAAGAAGTAGATTGAGGATTTTCTTAAGAAAGGGTTTATTAGACTAAGTATGTCGCCTTGGGGAGTACCAGTTTTATTTGTCAAAAAGAAAGACGGGAGTCATCGTTTGTGTATTGTTTATCGAGAGTTGAATAAAATTACCATCAAGAACAAGTATCCTCTCCCTAGAATTGATGAACTTTTAGATCAACTATCTGGGTTGTGTATTTTGGAAGATTGATCTAAGGTCAAGATATCATCAGCTGCAAGTGAAAGCCGAAGATGTTCTGAAAACTGCTTTCAGAATGAGGTATGGGCCTTATGAATTCCTGGTAATGCCATTTGGGTTAACAAATCCACCTGCGGTTTTTATAGATTACATGAACTGTATCTTTTGACAATATCTGGATCAGTTCATCGTGGTATTCATCGATGATATTCTCATATACTCTAAGAGTAAAGAAGAGCATGAGCATCCTTTGAGAATTGTGTTGAATACATTGCGTGAGAAGCAACTCAATGCCAAACTGAGCAAGTGTGAGTTTTGGCTATCAGAAGTAAAATTCCTAGGCCATGTTATCTCGTAAGAAGGGGTCTTTGTGGATCCCAGTAAAATAGAAGCAGTACTGAACTGGAAGATGCTAGAAACTGTTAGAGAGATACGTAATTTTCTGGGTCTTGCTGGTTACTACTGGAGATTTATTCAAAACTTCTCTCGTATTGCCTTGCCGGTGACCAAGCTCATGAGAAAGGATCAGCCATTTGTGTGGGATGAACATTGTGAAAATTACTTTGTGGAGATGAAGTAGAGGTTGACTACGGCATCTTTGTTGATTATACCTGATCCTAGCTTGACCTACGTTGTGTATAGTGATGTGAGTAAGCAGGGATTAGGGTGTATGCTTATATAGCAGGGATGTGTGGTGGTGTATGCCTCTCAACAGCTCAAACCTCATAAAATGAACTATCCCACTCATGATCTGGAGCTTGCGGCCATTGTGTTTGCTTTGAAGATTTGGTGGCATTATTTGTATGGTGTGACGATAGAACTATACTATGACCATAAAAGTCTCAAGTATCTATATGATCAAAAAGAATTGAATATGAGACAACGTCACTGGATGGAGTTTCTTAAGGACTACAACTTGAAAATCAAATATAATCCGGGTAAGGCAAATGTAGTCGTTAATGCTCTTAGTCGAAAGACGGTGCTTGTGGCAGCTTTGATGATACAAGAGGGGAAATTGATTGCTGATTTTTGTAATTTGAATCTGTCGAACAGAATCATCTGTGCCAACTATACGGTCTCCCAACCCTTTTGGCATATATGTAGGCCTCTAATAGCCACTTAAAGAGTTTGAATAATAACCAACTTAGAGTATTATGGGAATATATATTTAGAAAAGAGATTGATCGGTTGTCCCTAATTTCATTATAGGATTTGATATTTGCCAGACTCATGAACCCACTGTGCCAAAGAACATCAGGAAAGAAAAAGGTAGTGATTCTTTCTCTTATAGTGTGTATAAATCCTTGTATGTTTGCCTATCATGCATTGTGTGCTGCTACTACTTTGTGATGCTTTGTGCCTTGTGATGCTGCTTCCTTATGAAGCTTTGTGATGCTGTTGCATAGTGTTTATCGTGAAAACGGGCATAGTGATTACAGCGAAAGCTGTCGCATTGTGATTACAGCCGTAAGTGCTGTCGTTTGTGGTATGAGCCATGAATCATTGTGTTACTGCTGAACATGATCTTACATGCTATGTGTTTACATACTGTATAAGTGATTTGTTACTACTGGGATTCTTTTGAATCTCATTCCTTCCTTTAACTAACCATCAGACAGGGCAAGTGGCTCCAAGGAGAAGCGGACAACCAAGAGCAATTAGGACCTTGTAGAGACGTAGTTGGTTATCTGTTTTGGGTTTGGGATTACTGTATATGTATGGGATGTAAATATTATTTTGGATATGTAATCCCTTATGTTGAGAAACTTTACACCCATTATATATATATATATGTAACCCGGGGTTGCCGGGATTTTAGTTGGGCACTCTGATATTTATGAATGTGATTTAACTGTACAGTTAATTGTATTCGAATATGAAGGTGAGACTAGATTAATTATATTTTTGAACTACTTTTCTAGACACCCCATCTTGAAGATGAGAGATTATAAATGTTATTTTGTCTTATTGGTTTCTATTTCACTTAAATTTCATAACCTGGATATAATTACGGTGAGGGGGCTATAGGGGTAGTTCATCTCATGCGGTTTTAGCTATCAAAAGGCATAGGCCAACACTCTTACCTACTGCATCAGGACACACCCTAACCCCTGCTTACTGGCATTACTATACATAACGTAAGCCTCACTGGGATCAAGTATAATCAATACAGGTGTTGTAGTCAACCTTTCCTTCAGCTTAGTGAAACTCCGCTCACAACGTTCATCCCACAAAATGGTTGATCCTTCCTCGTGAGCTTGGTCATCGGCAATACAATCTGGGAAAAGTTCTGAATGAACCTCTGATAATAATCAACAAGACCCAGAAAACTGTGAATCTTGGAAATAGTTTTTGGCCTCTTTCAATCAAGTACTGCTTCCACCTTACTGGGATCCACCGAGACCCCTTCACATGAGATAACATGGCCAAGAAATTTCACTTCTGTAAGCCAAAACTCATACTCAGCATGGCATAGAGCTGCTTTTCCCACAAGATTCTCAGCACAATTCTCAGATACTGCTCATGCTCTTCTCTACTCTTATAGTATATCAGAATGTCGTCAATAAACACTACCATAAACTGGTCAAGATATTGTTGGAAGATGCGGTTTATATAATCCATGAATACCACTGGTGCATTAGTCAACCTGAAGGGCATCACAAGGAATTCATAGTGCACATACCTCGTTCTGAAAGCAGTTTTCGGAACATCCACTACCTTTATACAGAACTAATGATATCCCAATCTTAGATCAGTTTTGGAGAATACACACAAGCCAAATAATTGATCTAATAGGTCATCGATTCTCGAGAGAGGATACTTGTTCTTAACAGTAATTTTGTTCAACTCCCTGTAATCGATACACAACCACAAACTCCCATCTTTCTTTTTCACAAACAATACTAGAGCTCCCCACGATGATATACTGGGTCAGATAAACCCTTTCTCTAGAAATTCTTCAATTTTCTTCTTCAATTCCACCATTTCATTCAAGGCCATACAGTATAGGGCCTTTGATATCAAACCAGCTACAGGCACAATCTCTATTGGGAACTGCACTTCCTTTTCTGGAGGCAATCCGCTAAGATCATCCAGAAATACCTTAGGGAACTCTCTTACCACGAGTATACTCTCTAGAGTTTCTCCTATCTCTCCTTGCACATAAAAGAACACCATATACCCCTACATCCTTTATCAAGATATTTCTCGGCTTTAGCGGTTGAAAGAAAGTTCAAACTACCATTCACATTAGCATCCCTCTGTAGAGGACGGTAAGCTATCTTCTTATTACTATAGTCAAGCAACACATCGTTTGCTCTTAACCTGTTAAGACCCATAATAACTTCTAGTTGTTGAAGTGGTAAACAAACCAAATCAACCACAGACTCAAGTCCCTTAACAACTATCACACAATTAAGACAAGCTTCGGCCTTCACAGCCTTGACACCCATTGGCGTCGACATAACCAAGTCAAACGGCAATTTATGCATATGTAATGCCATGGCTTTACATAGTCATAGGCAATAAAAGAATGACTTACACCCGAATCAAATAAAGCTTGTAACTTATTACCACTAAGAAGGATTTTACCTTGAATCAGCTTAGGAGATTTACAGGCTTCCTCATGTGTCATCGTGAACACTCGACCTTGATTCCTGGGACTTTGTTCCATTTGCAGTCATGGACACTTGGTAAAGATGTGACCCGCCTTTTTACAATTGAAGGAAATCACTTCCCCCATGTAGGTTCTACCTGGATGATACTTTCTATGCTGATTACATATTGGTCTTGCTGGAGGTCTTTGATTACCCCGACCCTCAGATTGATAGGGACTCTTATTACCATCCCCAGATGAAGATCCTTGTCCCTTCCACTTCTGGGATATATTTGCCTTACCAGGCTCACTGCAGCTGCCTCTACCCTTAGTTAGGTACGACTCTCTTAGATTATTCTTTAATATTCTGCATTCCTCCACTACCGTATTGAAATCAGTAAAATGATGACTGGCTAATCTTTTCTTCAACTCACGCCTTAACCCCCGGATAAGCATATCAGAGCTCCACTCCTCATCATTCATATGCTGGAGGTAGGAAGAGTATCGAGATAGCTGCACGAAATGAGAAAGATAATAATCGAAGCTCTCTGCATCACCATACCTGATGACTAGGAATTCAGACTCTTTTTCAATCCTCACCAACTTGGGGAAGTACTTCTCATTGAACTACTCTTGAAACACCCTCCAAAGTCAGTGTTTTATTTTGATTTCTTAATGCTATGGCGATATTCTGCCACCACCAATCTGCATCCCCATTTAGTTTATACACTCTAGCTTTACATTCACCTCTATTAGACACTCGAGGACTTCAAAGATCTTCTCTAATTGGTTCAACCAGTCCTCAGTAGCTTGAGGTTCAAATCTCCCTCTAAAAGCCAGAGGTAGATGCTTGCAAAACTTTGAGATCCAAAATTGTAGATCTCCACCCCTTCAGATTGGTACCTTTTATGACTCTTGATTGGGTACCGTGCGAGATGGGGTCTCTCAAGACTAATTGGACCCCTCAGCTGTCTCCTCAAGATGAGTCATTCCTTGGGTTTCCTCTTAGGTCTCCTCACATGTAGACTTGACCTTTTCCTCATTATACTTAGCCCTTTCTTCCCTGAGCTCTTCTCTTAGCTCAGCAATCATGTATCTTTGCTCTTTGATCAAGCTCATCATTTCTCGTATTAGATCAGGTAGATTGTCATTTAATTCCTACTTCTGGATCCCCTGGTCTGGGTCTAAGGTGAACCATTTTGTCTTTTGACTCTACAAATGATTCACCACATCAGTACCATAGCAAATGTATACACATAGTCCTTAAAATTTATATATATCCACAAACAACGGAATTACTCATGTGTATACAACAAACAATCCTAAGTCATCATTTATGAGTAAGGCAATAACTATGGCAACTATCTTAACAATTCCTACCCTTGTCAGGAACTACAGCTCTGATACCATAAATGTAACACTATTTCAAATCAAAGGCCGAGATTAAGTTCATAAATACGTGATTATGTAAAATTAGAGACCATAAGATGATTTAAGACTTAAGAAAAGTAAATTTCCCAAAATCAGGGTTTTTAAAAACTTTTCTAAATTTATTCAACAATAGTCTCATATTCAAATTTCAATTACACAAATGGCCTATACAGTACGATTTCATTGATAAATATTATAGTACAATGTGAATCCCAGACATACTTGGGTTCTATTAATGAATAAAGGGTTTACAGGGCACAAACGCCCATAATGAGTTTCCTAATCTAGGGGATTATATAATTACTATTCTATAATCTAAAATATCATATACAATTATCCAAAACGATAACCAAAATTGAAAATAAACTCCAAGCCCGGAACTCTAACCACCCTTCATCACCTGCTTCTCTTTAGATCTACTAGCCCTGTTTGAAATTTGTTTTAGGAGAGTGAGATTCTAAGGAATCCCTGTAGTGTTAGAACCGACTGACACCCAAGAGGGGAGAATTGGGTGTAAGATAAAAACTTAAGAACTTTAAAAATATTTTCGCATCTTAGTAAAAGCAATAAGTATGAAGGTAATGAATCATAAATCAACAGTTAGATTAAATAATATATGTTGGAAATATAAGAGCTTAGGGAAGATAATATGCAAACTATGATTTATCCTGGTTCGGTCTAATCTGTGATGGCCTACGTCCAGTCCCCAGGCTCCTCCTGAGATTCTCAAATCCACTATCTTCTTTCTTAATCTGGGCACAAGAAAGCCTTTACAATCCCACAAGTTTAGCTGGGTACTTGTGAAACCTTTTACAAATCTCTTACTAAAATACTCCCCCTTACGGCAAGTCTTACGAGCAGAGCAATCCCGAAGATCTTCCTCTCCTGCTTACTCGTGCAAGTCTTACGAGCAATAACGTTCTCTCCTGCTTACACCCCTGTAAGTCTTATGAGCAGCAATGTTCTTACTAATTGCATCTTGTAAGTCTTACGAGCAGAATGTTTTACTCGCAATTCTCTCTACAGCTTCCCCCATAAGGAAATCAACCCTCTCAAGGTCCCTCTACCTTGAGATCAATTCAGAAATACAGATAAAAGTGTTTACAGACTCTCTCACAGAGTGGATATAATGCTCACTGAAGTACAAGACAAATAATCACTCTCTCAATCATAAGTAATATAGAAGCTACAGAACAGAGAGTGTTTGGGTAGAAGCAGAGGATTCATGTTTCCATCATTTTTCTCTTAGTTGCTCACTGTCTCATTTTTCAATTGACTTTGAATGCTCTCTTATTTATAGTTGATGAAGATGATGACCGTTATGAGCATTCATCAGTTGGAGTCCTATTACTTTATTTTGACCATTGAGCATATTTGAATATCTACCCACTATGAAATATCTGTTGCAGATTGGAGCGTCCCATTGAAGAGCAGGATGTTTCAATATGAGCTGTACGTCAAATTGTGGAGCGTTTGTGTTTCAGACATTCGTTCATGGTGGGTCAATCTTTTGTCGTGGTAGGTATCCGATACTCAGTGTGTTATGATGTCGCCCGCTATAATTGACTCTTTCATTTGAATATGTAATCTCAACGTTAAATTTCCTGTTTCACAATACAAAATGCTTAATCACTAATAAGATAAAGTGTTAGTCGTGGGTATATTGGATCATTGGTCAAAAGCTGAATTTCTGGCTTCTGGGACTCATCACGTTAAGCGACAATATTTGACATAAATAACCTTCGTTCTTAAAGATGCAATCCAAATGTTTAATCTCCTATTTTACACTTGAAATATATGTTAGTTAACATTTAGGAACAATAACAAGTGAAAACATAATGAATGTATAACATTTAACCACGTTTGGATTGATGGCTATGAGAGTCTGAACTTTCTGCTTTTTGGTTTTGTCAGGACATCACTCGAGTTCAGTATGGCTCACTCGAGTGCATTTCATATTTTTACGTTTAGACTTCCTCTCGGACAAACACTTGTTGCTCTTCACTCACAGGACTCGAGTGCAATTCTGGACATCACTCAAGTGCAACATCTCTCACTCGAGTGCACTTCTTGTTTTCACATACATGCTTCTTCTCCAGTTAACACTTTCATGTCAACACTTGCATGACTCAAGTGCAATTCTAATCCTCACTCAAGTGTGTTGTTCAACGCTCGAGTATTGCTAAATTTCTCCACACTTCAGCCGCTTTTGGACAACACTCGCATGACATTTTTCAAGAGTGCGTTTTTGCACTCGTGAGTGATGTGGAGCCGTGTCAGACTCAATTTATTTATTTGATTCTAAATATGGAAAATGATGCATTAGAAGAAAGCTCTTGTCATATGCATTAGAATGCAAAAAGAATTAGCTCCAAAATCCTTGTATTCTGCAAGTTATGATCGAAAGAGTGTCTATCGCACTAGACTGCATAAGTGTCAACTTCCAAAAGGCATAGCTCCTAGATTATAAGTTCAAATTATGCAAATAACCTATCCATAGAAAGCCCTTTGAGTCTCATTTCATATGGCACTAGTCTCGTCTCAATCCTATGTGTCATTGTTGAGTTATGCTTAAAATACCAAACCTATCTTGAAAAGTAATGGTGATTTCAGTGTCAACTTCCACAGATCATATCTCCTTCATATGAGCTTCTTTCAATGTGATATTGGTCTACATTTTTCGTGTTCTGAGTCTTCTTTCATATGCCACTAGTTTCAGGTCAATCCGACATGTAGGTTGAGAGATATGGCCAAAACACTGGACCTCTATCAGGCTGAATGTTAAAAAGAGCTGAACAGAGTAGCCCGACACTCAAGTGTGTTCTTCCTTCACTCGAGTGCTACAATGCCACACTTGCTACGCTACAGTGATTTTGCATGCTACAGTACTTGCATGCTACAGTGCCAAACAATGCAGTCTAATTTCCTTCTGACCATAGAAATCTTAGAGAACTTGAATCTTGATATTCCCATTAGATCTTGCAAGTTCATCTTTCTTCATTATCTTTCTTCTTGATTTTCCTCTTAATAATAATTCTCCATAATCCGAGTAGGCAGCTTCTTGACTATCTTCAGTTTATTTCTTCTTCTTGCTTTTGTTCATTCTCATCAATTCAATCACTTCTTCGTATATTTGATAATTTAGTCTTCTCATTCTTCCTCCATAATTGAACTTAATTAATCTACAAGATATTTCACATTAAACACAATAATTAGTCAAAGAAATACATTATATAAACTTTTTGCTCTTATCATTTCATACCTACATTTGACATCACCAAAACTAATCATATCTAACATGTAGTGTCAAATCACTCACAGTATGCACAACCATAAAGCAAGAAAGCAAATCATCACAAAACACATAGCAACTATAATGACATTTACAGCGGAAAGCGCAAGTATGACATGCGTCACCCTTAAGTTTGCTCACGTTGTATTGCACAATAACATGATTCACAACAATATAATTCACTATTGCTGGGTTTCATATGGAGCATTTTACAACACAACCACACTGGCCGGATACTCAAAAAAGAATCCATGATTCCATAATGCAGCCTCGACAATTACAATTACAACGACAGATACAATGGCAGGGGTAGGTGTAATAACCATCACCCCCTACGACTGCTCACATTGTAATGCCCTACGACTAATAACACATACAACACAATGATAAGTCATGCATACCAAGCATCATACACAACATGAGAGAAAAGTCACTACCTTGGTCCTTCCGGGCATGCTCTAGCACTGGCCTCTCCTAAATAGGGCAAATGTTGAATCCTAAAATTCATAATTAGGGACGAAGTGTTATTCTCTATTCCAATACTTAAATGACCTTATATCACTTAACTTGGTTATCATCCATGTCCTTCAAGAAGCTATAAATGCCTCTAACAAAAGCCCTAAAGCTTTAGAAGAAATATCCCAAAGATGCCCTCTTAGAAGCACAAGTACTGATTTTCTACTGTTGCACTCAAGTGAAGAAGACCTCACTCGGATGATGATGGACTCGCACTCGAATCTTGAAAGCAACACTCGAGTGATAGCCAAATGCCCACTCGAGTCCTACAAAGTGAGGCACCAAAAGTGATCACCTGAGACCAGAAAGAAATGACAGAAATAAGAATTGATAATTGCACTCGAGCATAACTTAAATCACTCAAGTGATAGCCTCATGCTCACCTGAGTCCCCCAAAGTAAGGTTCAGGAAGTACTTACCCGAGAGCACAAGAAACTTTCAAGAGGGAACATCACTCAAGCAAGGACCTTGGTACTCGAGTGATGGCTTAACAATCTCTGGTGTTAAGATACACTCTTAAAAATTGATCACGAGTGACAACCTGAGACACGAGCTCACAGTGTCAGATACACCCGCACACGAGTGAGACAAGGTTCACTCCAGTGATAACCCGCAGCACCCGCAAGTGAGACAACACTCTTGGCTTTTTGCACTGAAGTCCACCTAAAAACTCAAAGGGAAAAGAAAATATGCATGACTTCACTCGAGTGATCAAGATGCATATCAAAAGCCAAAAATGTAGCAAAGTTGACACCACTTTCCAAATTTTACCCAAGTGTTTCCAATGATCCCAAATTTTAAACCAAGGCTACTCCGACATAAAATTGCACAAGGAATCCAATGGAACTATCAAAACTATGAAATTCCTATCCATTATCATGCTTTGGTTTTAGGAAACATTCACATAAAATCCCAAAATTTTCCAGACTCAACATTTTAACCTCAAAACAATTCTATCTATTCCAAACACAATGCAAAACACCATTTCCATGATCACATCATGCCAAACTCTCTATGGTCCTAATTTCCAAAAATAAGGCCGAAATTCCTAGAAATTCAAAGCTTAATCATTTGGCACAAAACATAGATAGAAAGGTTTATTTCACTTACCTCAACAACTTTCTCAAAGAGGTTTCTTGATTCACCAATCCTTAGATTTCCTTATGTGCTCAAAATACCACCAATGAGCAATCTAAGACCATCAAAATGAAGACCTCATGCAAGGTACAAGAATAATGAAGTGAGTTTTAGCATTTGAGGTCATTACCTTACCTTAAACTCAAGCTTTTCCTTTCTCTATCCTAAGCTCCCATGACTGCCAAACAAGAGAGAGAGAAATAAGAGGGAAGAGCGAGGAAGAAGATGAAATGATGATTTATCACTCTCCCATGCCGTGCATTAGCAAAAATGAGGGAGGGAAGAGTGAGGAAATGATTAAACAAATGAGATTTGACTTTTCTCCATACTCTCTCATCCTATAACCTTGCCAAATGTCTCCACCTTATTGGTCTTCATAAGTAAGTAACTAATTAGTTAATCTAATCACTCCATTAGCCATTTAGTCACACCTCTTATTTCTTCTTAGTTAGTAATTAATTTCTTCATTAATTACTGACCAATTAATCGACAATTTTCCATTCTTTCTAATTTTCTACTAATTTTGGCACATTTACCGAAATTACCACAAAACACATAATAATTCAATCTTTAATTCACAAATTATTCTTAATAATTATCATTAGCCCTTAATCAAAATTTGGGGCATTACATTATTGGTGGTTTATGATGATTGAAAACCATTTGACATAATTTTGATGCTGAAATTGGAAGTTGGTAATTGTTGGAATTTATTTTGAATTTTTTGCCAAAATAGGACATGGAGAATGAGTGGGAATTTATTCATTTTGATGTTATCTGTAACCCCCTCAGTAATTATATCCGAAATACACGATTAAAATGAAATAGAGACCAATAATAATCAAATAACATTTACTAACCCATCACATGATGGGGTTTTCAAAAATACCTTTCGAAATCATTTATAAACTTGGTCTCATATTCACATTTCGAATACAATTACTACGCGAAGATAAATCACATTCATATAAATATTAGAGTGCACAACATAATCATCCCGGCAATCTCGGGTACATACCTTCGCTAAAGATATACAGGGCACAATTGCCCATTACAATTCTTCAAATGGGGATTACACAATCTCATCTCGAATGAGTCCTGCCGCTCCCTCCACGAGCCACTTGCCCTGTCTAAATTGTTAGTAAGGGAGGGTGAGATTCGAGAGAATCTCAGTAGGGAAACATTATCAATATGCAGGCAAGATAAGTGTTTAATGCATGACATGCTTGCATCACATAACTCATGCACACATACAATGACAAATCTATAAGCTCAATGCTTCGAACGATACACATATGGCCATAGCAAATATTGAAACATAGCTTCAAATCATTCATACATGTTCCACATAATCAAGCAAAGCAATAACATGCATCAACACATTAATACAGTTATCAGAGCATGCAGGAAAGATAAGTTCCCTACCTCCAGTCTTTTCTCCTCGATTTACGTGCCAACAACTCGGGGCTTCACATTCGATCCTACAATGTCAA
Source organism: Inga leiocalycina (assembly GCA_963242795.1). Classification (NCBI taxonomy): domain Eukaryota; kingdom Viridiplantae; phylum Streptophyta; class Magnoliopsida; order Fabales; family Fabaceae; genus Inga; species Inga leiocalycina. Next base: position 35,807,548 of record OY725325.1, read on the forward strand.
ATGTACTATTTAGATACTTCCATAGTGTTTCTGAGGGTCATATGAAGCTATATTGAAAATTTGCTAAAGTGCCCTCGGGGACCCGATCCGGCCCCACCGTACCCGGTTCGACTGTACTTTTCCTGAAATTTTGACATGGGCTATTTAACATATTTTTGCCCAAGGAATCCATTTCCGGACTCGGAATTATCAAATTCAATGTCAATTACAAAATTACCCTTGACAGCCCCACTTTAAGGGTTTCAGGAGCGTTTTCGTAATTATGCTTTTTCGGCCTGTTCCGAAAAAGTGACAAACTGTAACCCCACCTAATTTTCAATCCTGAACTCAATGGAACCATCAAATCATTGAAAATCCAACTCTAAGACCCATTTATAGCCATAACCGAAATATACAAGTACTTCAGGGAAAATTGGGGTTTTTCGGTTTCGGCTCCGTAAACGCATTCCTTTCTACTCCTAACCACTTTATTGACTATTCCATTAGGTTAACACTACCATTCAGTATCAATTTGGGCAGCATAACAGCCCCACAAACCCATTTTCCATTTTTAGAACCAAAGACAATCCGGCGAAATTTCACCGATTAAATTGTCTATAACAGCCAGAATAGTCAATATGAACGAGTTTGGAAGTTACCTCAAGCTCCCACTAGCTTTTCCTTCTTGTGGCTAAAAACCCTAACTTCAAAACACCAAAAGAGGAGCTTCCAAACCTTGCAAGATTTCTTCCTCTTTCTCTTTATTTTTCTCTCAACTTCTCTCTCCATATTCAGCTGTGCAGCACGTCGGAATTGAGATCTGAAGATGATAAGAAGATGTTTTAATTCCATGCTTATGTCATCTTGCCTTTTGATGATGTCATAATTCCCAAAATTGGCATTTTCGGATTTTCTGGCAGATTTTCTGCCCAAACTTTGAAAAATCATAACTAATTCTTGAAAAATCGAAATGAGGTGATTCCAAAGCCAAATGAAAGGTATTTAAGTCCTCTTCATTGGAAAAATATAATCCATTACCAGAAATCACCACAAAATTCCAGAATTAAACAAATTTCATCACTGCCCCAAAACAGAGTCCATTTTCGACCTCAAATTTTGGACAGTCATATCTCCCAGTTCCCAACATGAAATGGCACAAAGTATATATCCATTTTGAAGCTTGGGATGTGATCTTTAAGACTGGAAATTTTCATAATTGTCTGACATCATTTTCCTAGTAATAACGTCCACACGAGAAGACTGCCCAGACATAATTCATACTGGACAGCATTTCCAATTTTGCAACCAATGTGTCCAATCTAATTTAAATCAATTCCAATGATTAAATATCACAACATGACACCATTTCCATCACAATACCCCATTCAATTCTTCCCTCTATTCTAAGTTAATTTGGATGTTAATCCACAATTGAACTCAAATACAGGGTTTTGGTATTGCTCATAACACACGCGACTACAATCCACTTTATATTCTCTAAAAGGGTTCATTAATCACTATCCATGTCCACTTTTGTAGTCATTAACCCCAAATCACAATTTGGGATCTTGCTAAATCGGGGCTTAGCAATCCACTAATCACAGGCTTATTCTCTAACCTCGAGTCTCAAAATTCGGGGTATTACATTACCATTGTGTTTTACATGAAAAATTATGTAGGAATAGCCCAGGATTGTGAATTTTGGGTCATTGAAACTCAAAATGCAAAATTGGATTTTTGCCAGAACAGAATTCCAGCGAGGTACCTTAATGGTATGGTGTTTTTGGATAACCAAATGATCTCTAAAAATTCTCAAACTTTCCAGTTAAATAGTAGACATATCAAGATTTAATTTGATAGGTCATTTGCATCATTTTGATTTGTACACTGGGAGTTATGAATTTTTGAAGTCAGATCATGAAAATTGGGTTGAATTCTGATAGTGTGCAATAGATGAAAATTCTGGGAATGCAATGTATGCAACTAGCTGTAGATGATATTTTTCCTTGAAACTAGACTAATTAAGGGTCATATAGCCTTTGGAATCACCTCATTTCAATTTTTATAGAGTTATTTATGATTTTTCAAAGTTGATGAAAATTTTTGGCAGATTTGGTCACTTATCAAAAAATTGAAGATGTTATGGCATAATGGAATATTGTTGAACTCTGAGGTTAGAAATTGATCTTTTAGGTTAATTGACCACTTTAGCTCCTTAGTTGACTTGATTAAATGACTATGTGATAACCAACCCAAGTATTAAGAATTATTAAAGAATTGGAATAGGTAATAACTCGTCGTCCTTGATTATGATTGATAGGATTTGACATTTGCCATGCACATGATAAACCGATGCTAGAGCATGAGCGGAAAGAACAAGGTAGTGGCACTTTCTCTTATACTATGTGTAATGCATTGTATATTTGTTTTATCATTAAATTGTGTATTGGGAATGTTGTGAATTTTGCTACTGTGAAAAATCTATGAAAGCCGTGAAGGCTATGTGTAAGCCGTGATGGCTATATGGATGCCGTGAAGGCAATGTGTATGCTACAAAAGCATTATGTAAGCCATAAAGGTAATATGTATTATAGTGTGAGCAGTCGTGGACGTGACACAGGTCACACCTACCCCTGCCGTTGTAAATGTGTAAGCCATGAAGGCTATATGTATGTTGTGAAGATTATGTGTAAGCCGTGAAGGTTATGTGTATGCTGCAGCTTTAGTGATTTACTTGCATGCTATGTGATTATATGTTGTATGAATGATTTGTTACTACTGGGATTCTCTTGAATCTCATCCTTTCCATTGACTAACCTACAGCCAGGGCAAGCGGATCGAAGGAGAAATAACTAACCAAGGGTGGCTAGTTTTCTTTAGTTTGATGGATGGTTGTCATATTTTGATTGGGATTACTGTAAATTTTGTAAATGTTATTTTGGATGAGGATATGTAATCCCCTGAGAAGGAAACTGTAAGGGGCGAATACCCTTTAGTTATCATATGAAAACCTAGGGGTTACCGGAAATTAGGTTTACACTTTGATATATATGAATACAATTGAACTGTACAGGATAATTATATTCGAAAAGTGAATAGACCATGATAAACAGGTTTTGAAAGAAATTTTGAAAACCCTATTTCAAAGATAGGATTATAAATAAGTTTTAAATTAACCATTGGTCTATACTCTATCTTAATTATGCATTTTTAAATTATAATTATGAATAATAAGGTAGGGGGTTACAGCAATGTTCTCCCAGGATACCATTGGCTTATCATCTTTGATGAAATTTGATCCAAATCTTGAAATGAGCCACACTCTATAAACTGTCATTCTAAAAGAAACTAGTTGGTTATCCTAATCACATTGTTGCTCCACATGCCCAACTCTTCCACATGCACAACAAATTTTCAATAATCGTTCTTATTTAAATTACACACATTTTGGCTTTATTGCACTTTCCAAGTGAATATGGCAGCCCATTATCAATGACAAGACAGGATCTGTGACCCCTTACTCTTAACATATTCTGATGACTTTTTATATAAAATGTATATAGACCAATAAGTCTGATGTCAATTATACCTTTGATTAATCGGCCTTTTCTGAAATTTTTCAAAACACTTTTCAAATTGATTACTTAATGGTTACTAACTTAATCGTGGCTCATCAGTCCTTAATTTAATTTATACTCAGTATCAGATTAGTATCTTTGCTTATAAATTTGAACGTTGCTTACTAACTAACATGACCTTAGCAAACTGATACCACAGTTATACATTGTGATACCAGTACCCTCTGATATCACTGATACCAGTACTCTTGATACCACTGATACCACCGATACCACCACTTGTACACTAATACCATTACCAAGTGCACTGATATCATTACTACAGGTATTGATACCACTACCATATGCACTAGTATCCCCAAATTCTTAAGTGTTCTAATACCACTATCATGCTCATGTATATTCATATACACACCTAGTATATAATACAGTTATGTCTTTACATCTAGGTACAAAATACAAAGTAATATGGCTACTTAGAGCATTCTAAATCATAATATTAGTACAAAGACAACCAACAAAATTTAGTTCCTTCGTCTCTGTCGATTCACATATCGGCACTTACCTCTTTGCCCTACAAGTCACTCGCCATTGCTATATAATTAAAGTTTTGGAAAGGGTGAGATTTGAAAGAATCTCAATAATAATACTCATTCAATCATATAAAATGTAAATCTATAAAGCATGCAACACAAACCATCATATCACAAAAGATATTATACTAGTATACATCACAACATACATAGAACACATTACCACAGCACTTGGTAAAACAAGTCTTAAGGCCTCGGGTGTCTGCTCGTCATATTCTCAGTAGGCTCGGGTATCCACCCAATATATTTTGAATGCACATGAAATAAATAAACATGATGGTAACAACATACATGCAGAGTATTACATAGTATATAAGAGAAAGAGTTACTACCTATTAACCTTTCCAGTGACTTATCTTGATCTACCAATTCTCCTGGTCAACTAAGGCAAAGTTTGAATCCTATAATTTCAAGTGCACAAATAGATATTCATTACATGTCCCAATATTATTGACATAATCAAAGTTATGTTATTCTTTGACCCATCCCTCTTCTTGTCCTTTACTTGACTTTTGTTGGTTGTCTTTAGCACTTTCCTTACTCTATGTTTGACACATTATATATCTTATTCTCTTGTGATTTGGATCTCTAATGTGGTTACATTAGGATCTGAGACATAGCCTTATTCCTTATGATCTTACTTATCACAACTTCCTTCAAATGCCATAAATCTACAGGTCAACCCTAAACTACCAGATTTATCAATCAAATTTGAAAATTCATAACTTAATCTAGGGAACTCTTAATGGGATGGTTCAAGTTCCTGTGTAAAGCTCCTTAAGTCCTCTATAAAGGAAAAATACCATTTAGTGCCAATTAATGGGGTAAAACTCCAAGGATCCTCAACCAACCTCACTGCCACAAATTACATTCCAGATTCAATGCCTAAACTTTGACAAATCATAACCTACAATCTAATAACCCAAATAATGCATATTAAACCTCATTTTAAATCATAGGATGTCTACTAACACCTTAACAAAATATCAAATTCATCAGGTAAGGTTTGATCAATAAAAAACAAATCACAAGCAGCCTGACTCGAATCTAGCAACATCAAACCTTAACAACCTTAAGTCCTAAAATTAACATTTTCTATCCAAACATCCAGGAATCCCAAGAACTTATTTCTGTATAATTTTTCTAAATCCATTTCAAGCCTCAATTTCTTCAAAATCCAGTTTTTTCCCTATAAATTCACTAAGGCCAAAACTTATGGTTTCTCTGGCCAAAATTCTGTTTTCTATTTTGTTGCTTCCAGAATCACTTCCTCACCTTAATCTCATATATTTTTTTCATACTAAACACATTAGAAACATCAAAAACACTAAAATCATATTCTCTCCATATGATTCAGGGCTGGCCAAATAGAAACTTAGGTATCCACACATGATTTTGTAATTTTAAGGTCCAGAACTTATCAAATTCCGTTTCTATCGTAATTAAACCCTAATTTTAACTCCTTGGCCAAAACCTTAGGGCAGCAACATAACCTCAATAAACTCGACAAAACCTCAAGATATATACTCAAATCGAAGCTTAGGCTTACCTCTACTCGATACTACGATTGGTTCTTGATTCTGGCAGCACCTCCACCATCAAGGTAGCATGAAACTCCTCTCATTAAGAATCTAGAAACATAGAAATGTAGCTCTCGATAAGTAGAACAAGATTTGTAAAGGCTTGATCACCTAAAAATGCAAGTCCGGATTCAAAATTTGACAAGAACACCAAGAATAGACTTTTTTCTCTCTTCTTTCTTTCTCTTATGATTTTCTCCTTTTTCCCTCAATTTTCTAGGGCTGGCCAAAATTTAATAAAAGTTAGAGGGTGCTAGATGTTCTTGTGGTGACACGTGTCAAGTGTTAAAAATCCCAGTGTGCCAAGCGCTCTTTCTTGAAATCCAGGGTGCCAGGCTCTCTGCTTGCTCAGAGTGCCTAGTGCTCCTTTTTAAACCTATCTCCCCTCTATCTCACATGACTTAGCCTACTTTAGCATCTAAGGAAGAGGAGATCCAATGATTTCCTCTGACTTTCATGTTCGGTGTTCGGGAAAGTCGGATATGTGGTTGGACCGGAGACTAATGAGTTGTCCCGACTTCTTGAACATATGGCACCACATGAGCTAAGTAGGACTAAGTGGCACTTCATGATTGGTCAATAAAGAATAAAAGTCAAAAGTGGCTTTAAAAAAGCTACTTTATTAAAGTTACTTTATGTGGAGTTTACCCGGCTTAGTGCCCTACTCGGCTTAGTGCCCGTATTATAATATCCCAAATTTTGAGCCAAAGTCTTGAGAATAAGCCTGAGTCAAGCAGGCTACCAGACTTGGGCTTGACAAGAATATTAAGAATGTCCAAGAGCCATAATGACTTTTAGAGACAAATTTGGAATTAAGTATAGGATTAGTTCCAATTAGTCAAAGGAAATACCCAATTCCTTTATCTAAAATCAAATCGAATCTAAAACCTAATTTGGATCCAAAAAAAGAGGGAATGGTGTCTTGGAAGAATAAGAAGAAAGTAAAAGAAAGAACTAATGGCAACTTAGTTAATGTTGCCATAATCAAGGGCAAAAGAGACATTTACCATTTGATCTTGAGGATAGAATTGTAAACCAAAATAAAGGGCTAGAATTTGCTCTTGAAAAGCAAGAGTAATCATGAGGGTAAAAAGAAAATTTAAACCTCCTCACACAAGGTTAAAAAACATCCAAAGGGCCAAAAAGAAAGGAAAGAAAGGAATATTTTGGTCAAGTTGAAAGTTTAACTAAAAAGAAATATTTTGAAAAGGAATTGGTCAACAAATTCTCTTCCTCTCTCATTGTGATTTTTTGGCTAAGTTAAAGGGATTCAAGGAAAGAGAGAGCTTCACAATTAACCCAACTCACTCTAGTTAATTAACTAGCATGGTTTTTCAAGAAGCCATAAATTGATGACACATGGCATCTTCTTGCTTCCTTAGACTAAATTGTGGCCAAGTAATTTCAAGAAGGTAAGATGGATATTTAAAATATCACACTCTCTCTTACATCTCCTAAAAGTCAACCTAAACAAAAAAAATAGAGATAAAGGAGTGAAAAAGAAAAAGGAAAGAGAAAGGGGATCAAGAAGCAAGGTAAGAGGCTCTAGCTTGATTTTCACCTTGATAATTATCTTTCTAGCTCAAAGTCTCTTCTTTACCATTGTTCTCCTCTCTAAGAGCTTCAATTGTATGGTTTTTATTTTTCAACAGGAAGTGTTTTGAGTTATCAAAGACAAGCTAAAGTTGGATAACCAAAGAACTAGCTTGTGAAAGTGATAGAGGTGAGTTAGAGGTTCAATTTGAGCAATATATTGCATTAATTGGTTGAGAATTTTGGAACTTGTATTGCTGCCCTAATTTTGGCCATCTTAGGGTTTTGAGCATATACATGATGTCATATGATGTTTAAAGAGCATATGAAACTTGTTTGATAACTAAATTGGAAAATTGATTATTCTTGGACTGTGTTGCCATTTATGGTCAGAACATGGCATGTAGAAGGAGTAGGAATTTCAAAAATTTTATGTCACCACTAGATTCTACACAACAAATTTTTGTGGGAATAGCCTCTAGCTATAAATTTTAAATCATTGAAATAAAACACTGAAAATTGGAAGCTAACATTGTGCTGCCAGTTTAGGGTTTCTGCGAGACAATTGGAATGTGGTGCATTTTTTAATAATCAAATGTTGTCCAATGAATATAATATTTTCTATAACAAAAGAAGACATTTCAAGCTTTAATTTGATATTTCATTTGTGCCATTTGGATCTGTACATTACAAGTTATAATTTATTGAAGTTAGACATTTAAAACTAGAACGATTCTATGGCAGTAATGGTTAATTGGGAATTATGGAACTGTAAGCATACAACTGGTAGTGGGAGCCATTTTTAGATTAAAATAGAGTAAAATTGGGTCCCATAGGACTCTGAACCAACCCAATTGGAGATTCCTAGACAAAGTTATGAATTTCCAAAGTTGGTCAAAGAAAGATGGTAGATTAGGGTTGACCAGCGAATTTGTAGCTTTTGAAAGGAATTGTGAGAATTAAAGACATGGCTTACTTTCATGGCTCTAACAAGTCATATGGTTATGTGTTTATGGCCATAAGGTGACAATGAAGAGGCAATGGAAGCAACCCAGAAGGTTGGAAGAAAAGGGAATGAAAGAAGGACTTTAAGACAAAAGGTAGTTAAGCTTTTCTGACTCGCATGTATTTGATATGTGTATGCTTGTGTATTGGTGTGTGTTATTGCTTTGATGAATTGTGTGGAATATACATAATTAATTGAAGCTCTATTTTTACTTATACTGTGGCCATGGGTACAATATGAAAAACATTGAGCATGTATATGTCATTATGTTGGTATAAATTTATGTAAGCAAGCATGTTATACACTAAGCATTATCTGACATGCATAGTTAGCATTGTTTACTACTGAGATTCGCTCAAATCTCACTTCTCCCTCATGAACCACATAGAAGTGGAATGTACTAGAGTCGTGCAGCAGAAGATGTGATGGAAAGCTGAAGAATTTTACATGATGGCTTGTTATGTATTAATTATCATTCTTTCTTGTTACGTATTAATTATCGTGCTTTAAGAATGATTGTAAAATCATGCATATGCATCTAAATGGATAATTGCCTTAGCACGATAATGAATTAAGAATGAGAAGAGGAATAATCTAGCTAATTAAATGAGTAGCAAACCACTCTGATGGTTATTAATAAATGGTAACCCTTTTGAAAGAAAACTTAATAATCCAAGTTTTGCCTTGTGGCTTTGACTACTATTTCCATTGAGCCGTGACGCTTCTGATGCTGAATAAAGAGGTATAAGAATCGATGAGTAATAATAAAGTTGCAAACAACTGAAGGACCCTTCTGAAATATTTTAAGATTTTTAGAAAACCCACTCAACCACATGTTCGAATCATGTCTTAAGATTGGGAATTGAAAGATTTTTGCAAAACGAATATCGCTTAGTATTCAAATTTGCACCTCCCTCGAACACAAACTCTACCTTGGAGATGTCATGCATGATCTAATTATCATTGCAGTTCCATCTTGAACCACGTTTTACTATCTATAATAAAAGCAAAAACACACTTCTGAAGAATTTGTCTTCCATTCACTGTATGATGTACTTCTAACCCCACCGCTAGACCTTGTCTTGGAAGATGGAAACCATGAAGACCTCCTCTAGCGTAGTTGGAAACCACTGGAGTAACTTTCCCTCAATGATTCATTGCTTTCATTCAAACTATATTCCCTATCATGGTGAAATCTATGAACCATTTTTGCAACCCAAAATAACACTTTTTTCCTCAAATTTGCAATTGACAATAGAAAAATAAATAAGTAAACTAGGTTTAACGCTAGAAGGAAGAAGTTGATAAGGTGAAAAGATTGAATGATGGAGTAAAAGTGCATAGATCAGAGTAATTGATCCAAGGACATTCAGAGAAACTAACATACTTCTCTAAGGGAGAGAGACTACTAAAATTAAAAGTTAATACCATTACTGCTACTGCTAATAATAATAATAATAAATAAATAAAATTTAAAAAAAAAGTACAAAAGGGTTCAATAGTGGGTAGAATCCAAACATATATAGCATACATACACCTAAAAGCTAAAGAGGTTGAAAGGTATAAAATATATATACACACTCTCGTGCAGTTAGTGTAAGGAAGGGAGATGGGGTTTTAAAGAAATAAAAAATAAGTATATGTATACACCCAATGTAACACCCTAGTTACATTATCGTTCTGATGAGTCTTTCGTAGTGAATCAGAACAACTAAGTGATATTTCTTAGTGAACAATTTTAAATCCCAACACCAATGCAGCATTTGAATATGTACTTAAAGGGGTTTTTTGAATAACTTAAAACTTTTCAAAGTTTGTTCACTATGGTTCCCCACTCATTATGACTCATCTTTCCTTAATTTTCTTGATTATGTACACGGAAGCGTTTCTATACAATTCTTATTAGGGATTATTATTCATTTCTAGCTGTTGAGCCATTATTCTTACAAGATATTCTTAACTAATGAGCCTGTATTGTGCAATTACCCATTCCTAGTTTATTTATCTCACTTAGAGAATCCAATTCATCCATCATATAGGTTATACAGTTAACCACATAAAATGTTAATACATAACAGAATAGCGCGGAACAATTTTGCAACTCTTCATTCGCAACTTCTTCTCCCGATACATTGTCCTGCACTCCTCTCCTATGCTTACTTGCCTAAATGGTTGGTTGGGGGAGGGTGAGATTCGAGGGAATCTCAGTAGCAAACAATACCAACAATGCATGGAAGATAAATGCTAGTGCATGATATACTTGCCTTATGTAGGCTCATGTTAACATAATGACATATATGCATGCTCAATGCTTCACATTTCTTACATATAGCCATAGCATCAATAGAAAATAGACCTTCAATCATTCAACTATGTTACATATAGACAAGAAAAGCAATCATGCATATCATCACACAAGCATACATATCAATACACGCAAGTAGGGTAAGTTCACTACCTTTTGTCTTTGAGTCCTCTTTTTGTACCTTATCTTCCAACCAATGAAGTTGCATCCATTGATCTTTCTTTGTCATCTCATGGCCCTAGATAAATGGCTATATTATTAGAGTCATGACAAATAAATGTCCAATTGGCTACTTTAGCCTCTAGACTTGTCTTTATTCTTTAGGCCTATACTTATCCCAAATTTTAATAACTTAAGACACCTTGGTGGGTTAACTTTAAAGTTAACACATTAGGCCCAATGGGTATTTAATAGGCCCATACTAACTTTATGGGCTTTACTTAACCATTGAAGTTCAAATTAATTTCCAATTACCTTTACTTTCTTATTTTAGCACTATTTCAGAAAGTAGGTAGATTTTTCCTTAAATTTGAAAAATCATAACCAATTCTAGAAAAATTCAATTCCAATTATTCAAAGTTCCATGTGACACTCATCAAGTCTACTTTAATGAAAAACTACTTTCAACAGCCACCTGATCATGCACACTGCCCAGTTTCCCTTTTTCCCTTGCTGCCTGAAAATCTAACCAGTTTTAATGGTCTAACTTCAAACACTCATAACTCCTAGTATGTGTTTGGATTAGCTTTTTTTAATAGCTTTTAAGACTTACGAGGTAAGTTTGTGAGAGGAGTTTTGTCTCGTGTTGCGCAAACCATGGTTTGAACCATGGTTTGGAAAGCTCCCAAACACACACCTAGTGTACTTATCCAAATCCTTCATAATACCTATCAAATTAAAGGTCTTTAAGTATACTTTGATTCTAGAAAATATCATTATCACCAGATGAAGTTTAAATGGTGAATTTTTCACCACAAAAAAACTGCCAGAAAAACGCACTCTAGCAGCTTAGTGAACTAAATTTCTAGTATTTGAGCTTCTTAACTCATTTTCCAAAAATTATAATCAGAGCCTATTCCTATACAATTTTTCATGTAGAATCCAATGGAAAGCTCAAAAATACCAAAATGAATTTCTTCTCTGAGTTTTTCCCCTGACCGAAATTTGCCTCCCAAAACAACAAAACTCAAGTTTTGTGTTTTTAACTATCAACAAGCCTAATACATCAACAAGCATCATATATCAACTTAAACATGATTCAAACATCATCTTGCTTCAAAAATCCTCTTGGACGAAAATCAAGGGTGTCAAGAGAGTCAAGAAATACTCAACAAAAACACAAAGTAATCGATTCAAAATGAAACCGAGGCTTACCTCTTCGCGTTTCTACAAGTGGTTCGGTATTTTAGTGGCACTCTGGCTTACTAACTGACATAAAACACCTCAGATGAGAAATCTGAGACCATATAATTAAATTTTACTGTGAGTAAATGAAGTTTCCTAAAGAATTTACCAAACGATAATGGCGATTCGGGGTCAAAATTGGCTCCTGTAGTCAAGAAATGTTAATACTCACACCTCCTCTCTCCTCTAACACTTTTGTGGAATTAAAATTATATTTTCCCTTCTCTTTCCTGCTAGGTCGAAATTATCATTTAAAAGTGGAAGGAATGGTTAAGATTTAATCTTCCAAATTGATCTCTTCTTATTGTGCCAAGTGTCATAGATTAGAATCCTAGTTTGCCATGTGTCATCTAGACATCACATCCTCTCTTTCTCTCGCTTAGGTGGTGTATAAATGGTCATGAGAAGGGAGGGGCCAATCAATTTCCCCAGACTCCTGTGCATGGTGTTCAAATCATTTTCATCCCTTCCTTTCGGTAGGATTTTCAAAAATTCTTTCAAAAACTCATCCTTATCCTGGTCTCAATTTTAAATTTCGAATATAATTACCTGCACAGTTAATTCACATTCGTACATATCAAAGTGTATAACAAAAGTCCCGACAACCCCCGGGTTCATATATAGACTAAGGGTTTCAAAATTCCCTACTAGGGGATTACACAACCATGACTAAAATATTATTCACAATCCAAAAACAATATACAATAATCCCACTCCAACGTAGATAACCAATAATCCCATATCTCCCAAAATTCCTAACCGCTCTTGGTCGGCCGCTTCCCGGAGGAACCACCTGCCCTATCTGTAGGTTTCACAATGGAAAGAATGAGATTCAAAAGAATCTCAGTAGTAACAAATTACTTATATAATATATAAGCATATAGCATGTAAGCAATCATTAAAAGTAGCATCACAGCAACACAATGATACATGTCTTTCATCACAACGACAGCACTCACAACTGTATACATAATCACGACAGCTTTCATTATATAATGCCAGTTTGCACTGGATAACGATAGTTTTCACTGTATAACTCCAGCTTACGCTTGATAACGACAGCTTTCGCTGTATAACACCAGCTCGTGCAGGATAACAATAGTTATCACTAGTTGTTTAAGCAGCAGTATCAGATATCCTCACATGTAATGATCCACACACATACAATACATTTACACAATATATAAGAGAAGAGTCACTACCTTATTCCTTCTGATGGTGTTCAGGCAGAGGCTGCTCACGACTAAGACAAATGTCAAATCCTATAATCACAATCAAGAACGGTGGATTAATTCTCTATTCCAATTCTTACTTTTATCATTCTTAACGTTGGTTATCATTTGGACTCTTTAGTTAGATATTAGAAGCCTAGACAAATGCCTAAAGGGTTGGGATAACTACCCCCAAAAATCCCTTTTTCAGAAGAACAACCCTAATTTTGGGTTGCCTCACTCGAGTGATGGAGGACTTGTACTCGGGTGAAGATGGCTCACACCCTCGAGTGTTTGACAGAGAGTAACAAACACAAGTAAAAAGTACTATTTGCACTCTAGTGATGACCTCAAATTCACTCGACTCCCAGAAGGTGAGCTACAGCGAGTGACTACCCAAGAGTAACTACAACCCTAAGTTACAAGTGTACTTGAGCACAAACGCTAGCACTCGAGTGACCACCCAATACCTGCGAGTGTCGAGGCACACTCTTGAAAATGTCCTGTGAGTGTTTTACAGAGAGACAACCTCATATCCCATAATACCTTTACACTTGAGTGAGACACGGGACACTCAAGTGATGACCTAAATCACTCACAAGTGAAAAGAGATACTAGTAGTTTCTGCCTGGGGACTTAACAAAAATGTTGAAGAGAAAGGGAAAATATCATACTGTACTCGAGTGAGACCCCACCTCACTCGAGTAAGGCTTATTAGAATCAAAACTGTAGCAGCTAACAACATTTTCTAAGCTTGCCCAAAATGCTTCAATGGTCCTAAAACTTATACCATAGTTCATTCCTACATAAAATTTCATAAGGAACTTATTGGTAAACTTGTGCAAGCTTTAAAACACCCGCTTTCAAAAATGTAAAACCATCAAGATGAAGCTCTCATCAAGGTGAATAATATTAAAGAAGAGCATTTAAGCATTTGAGAACCATAATAACATCAAAATCTCACCTTTCACTTTCTCTTTCTTCCTTCAATCCCACCAAAAATGGAGGCCAAAGAGAGAGAAATGAGATGATGAAGATGATATCAGTTTTTGGTTTTCCCCATGCCTAAAAACTGACTTGAAGGAGAGAGGAGAGAGGAAAAATGCTTTGACAATTTTGACCACATCCAATGGATCCTCTTTTGACACATGTCATGATCTTAGCCTCTCCACCACAATTTCATTTAAACTCAAAGCACATGATTCCACCCTACGTGATTCCTTAATAGGTGAATCTCAACCATTGATCTTTAGGTTACCAATAAGTTTCCTTTTCGGTAACTGACTAATCGGTCGGTAACTTTACCGTTTTGCCCTAAATTATCACAACATATACCAGATCATACTTAAACATATTTATATCATTCCTTTAATTCAACCATGAGCCCTCCCCTATATTTTGACCCAATTTGGACACTAAATCACAATTAACCTAAAATACAGAGTTTAGACACTGGCTATAACACATTCCAGTAAAAAATTCACATCTTATGCTTCAAAAGTGTTTGATTAACATTAATTGCATCATCTTTGAAGTCATTAGCCCTAAATCACAATTTAGGATATCACACATTGCACCACATACCAGTGTCTACTTCAAAAACGTAGGGTACACATGTCTGCACTGAAAATGCCATGTGCAATACTTATACTAGCCAATTTCGCCCAACTAATCCATCCCTTACCTCATGACATAGCAAGGTGGCGTCTTCTACCAACCCAATGGCCCAGTATATCTGTCCTGCGCACATCTGTACCGACACTTTGATCCTATTACCTGTGCGTACTGGGCCCTCTACCCGGTAGGGCTGGATCATATCGTCCCCTCAAGTCTTTTTATCTCTTGACCTTCTTGGGACCCTCCCTGAATTGGGCTTAGTAGTCTACCTCATATTGGCTTATCCTCAAAGTCCTCAACCCAAAATTCGGGATATTACAACTCTCCCCCTATTCAATAAATTTCATCCTCAAAATTTGCTACTAGTTCGGTTCTTAATAATACCTCACGAAGACCACTATAGCGAGGGTTTAATTTCTTTGTTTCAATATTCTATTGACACCTCAAATTCTTGACATCATCTCAAATTCTAGAGGATACTTCAAATTCTCAATATCTCAAATTCTAGAGGTTTTCTGATTCAATTCTATTTATATTTCTATTCTAATAGACCTTGCCTGTCCATCCTATGTTTGAGCTTCTTCAATTCAAATTTTTAGACTTATTTTCTCCTCTATAGCACTGAAGCTAGCAAGTACTATCTAACTT
Source organism: Inga leiocalycina (assembly GCA_963242795.1). Classification (NCBI taxonomy): domain Eukaryota; kingdom Viridiplantae; phylum Streptophyta; class Magnoliopsida; order Fabales; family Fabaceae; genus Inga; species Inga leiocalycina. The sequence goes on from OY725325.1 coordinate 35,823,002, forward strand.
CATCCATTCAAATTTCTAGACACTGCAATCAATTTTTGTTCCCGTATTTTCATGACCATCAACTGCCCCACTTTTCAATTCAAAGCATCAGCGACGTTAGTCATGCCGCTACTTTTTCGTTCATCTACGTTGTCTCATAGTCTATTTTTCTGATTTTCAAATATTCAAATTTCTTGTGGTTGCAATGCATTTTCACAATCACATTATACAAACTAGTGCTGTTACATTTTCAAAGTAAACATGATCGCTGCCAGCTTAATTCACAAGTAGGGTAATTCATTTAATGAGGTTTTAATTGTTGAAAGGCACATACCACCATTCTATCTTGCTTCATAAGGACATATCCTAATCCTTTCTTTTTTTCTTATTCAATTGTAAACTATACCGGTCGCTTCACTGCAAACCATATGGGTCATAATTCTCTGCAAACTACAAAGGTTGCCTTACTCATTCTTTGCAGACCATATATGGGTCACATTCTAGGATCAAAAATATTCAATACTGGTGTGAGTTTTAACACCTTTTCAGCTCTTTGAAATCCTCTCATAGACATCATCCTACTTAAGGAATTCTTTCTTTCAAATCTTTCTTTCAAATGAGCTTAATCAATGGAAAAATGATTCCAATAAATATTCTGTATTCATTAGGCAAGACACAGCAAATTAAGTATATTTGCAAGAGTTTCTGGCCTCTTCTAGTTTTGTACTACTCCCACTATACTGGGTTCCTTTGAGGATCCCTTCTTTTGAGACAACAAAGTTTAGAAATGACCACTTCAAAATGGTAAAAAATTCTATTCAAAAAATTCAATTCTTGAAAAATTTTGTTCAGAAATTAAATTCATAGAATTTACAAATAAAGCAAGTGCATTGGTTTGTTCAAAATTCAATTTCTAAAACTTCTCAGGAAAGAGACAACTATTCTAGAAGGCCGTTCATTTTTTATACAATCCAAGCTCTAAACCTTACTACTCAAGCCATCATACCCTTTATAATGTTCATGAAGCAAGCCAAACAAACCATCCATTCTTAAGCATTCACATTTATTCACAGGGCTCGTAGTCTATTGGGAAATTCTCAAGACACACACTCCCTTCTATTCTAGCCATCCAGCTATTTCAATTCCAGCCTTCCTATTGTTTCAATTCCAACCTTCTACCCATTCTTTCCAACCTTCTGGCCCTTTCAATTCCAGCCTTTTGGTTGTTTCCAGGATACTACCCATAATTTTTAAGCTTTACAACCTCTTATGGACACTGCCCAACAATTCTTGGTCTCACGACCATAGGCTTATACTCTTCTATTTCTAAATGCTTTTCGGTTCTAAATTCCTAAGGGCACACTGGCCCAATAGGTCTAACTGCCTACCGTATACTCATGAAATGAATATACTCGACGGTGTATACATACGTGCAGAACCATTACATAAGATATGAGAGCAAGAATTCACTTGGCTTGTTCTGTCGAGCCTATTCTTTCTTAATTCTCTTTTCTATCCTTCTTTCCACATCAGCACTAGAGCACCCTATGGTCACTTATCAGGTCACCAACCCCTTTTCTCTGACAAGTCTACATTTTACCATCTCATCTGGGGTCATTCTGTATGGACTTTCGATATCGGTCCAGCTCCAGGCATAATTCTATTTCCCTTACCTACCGGGGTAATTTACCCAGGTCACACAAGGAATCTGTAAGCTACTTACACATTCTATTCTTTGTCTCAACTATAAGACCATAATTTATAGCTATTCTTATTCTTTTTATTACTCTGTTCCATCAGGGAATAACTTTCTCATTCATTATTTCTAAGGGAATATTCTATGATCAAGATCTTTCCCTATGCTAGATTAGCAACTAGCAACCTCCAGAAACCCCAATTCATTCAATCCATTCTTGTATATTAATTCATTCAATTCAATTCAATTACCTAGGGAATCAATTCAGCTATCATTTGATTCTTAGGTTACAATTCACTAGGGTATATGGTCAAGCATCTATCACATTCTTCTACCTCGAACTCAATTTGTGTTATAGAGGCTTCTAGACTCTAGCATATTCTATAAATTATTCTCTTAAAACCTCGAATCACCTCAAGTCATTGCTCATATTACTAAAACATCATTCTAGGTAAAGAAGAAATATATAACATTCTTTCATTCTTTCATTGCTTCTTAACCTCATGGTCATGCCTAGTCCTCAATTGAGCATCCTTAACTATATTCTATGAGCCATTTCAATGTTCTTAAGAAACTAAGCTCAAAATAGATTCTTACATCACAGTCCAATTCTTAACTGCATACTGGATTTATCTAACTTCTAGGTTCATCAACCTAATTCTGGAACCTCAGCCATACCCAATAAGCATGCTTAACCAGAGGATTCCATTAGAATTTGGGTCACAGGCCAACTTGGCATCAAATTCTTTAGAGCTCATACCCTTCTCTATTGGGTATATATCACTACTGCTCCAATTTATTCTCTATATACAACTCCACCCCTTCCTTTGGTTGGGGATTCTACAATCATCCGATTCACCGATATATGACTTTACCCACTAGCCTACCAATTAGTGGTCAGGGGAAATTCTACTTCTCTAGGTTCATCTATTACTCATACTTTTTAATCCTAATTTCACTCAGGATTATCCAAGTATCAAAAGGATACGATTCACGATAGCAGAGCATACTAGCCAAGTGCCAAAATCTATGATTTGATACCACCAAATGTAACACCCTAGTTACATTATCATTCTGATGAGTCTTTCATAGTGAATTAGAACTACTAATTGATATTTCTTGGTAAATAATTTCAAATCCTAACTATAATACATGATTCAAACCTACACTTGAAAGGGGTTTTTTGAATAACTTAAAATTTTTCAAAGATTGTTCACTATGGTTCCCTAATCATTGTGACTCATCTTTCCTTAGTTCTCTTAATTATGTACACGAAAGTGTTTCTATACAATTCTTATTAGGGATTATAATTCAGTTCTGGATATTAAGCCATTATTCTTACAAGATATTCTTAACTAATGGGCCCGTACTATGTGATTACCCATTCCTAGTTCATTTATTACGGTTAAAGAAATCCAATTTATCCGTCATACAAGTTATATAGTTAACCACATAAAATGAAAATACATAATGGAACAGCGCGTAATAATTCTACAACTTCTCATTTACAACTCTTCTCCGAGCTTATTGTCCTGAACTCCTTTTCAGTGCTTACCAGCCTAAATTGTTGGTTAAGGGAGGGTGAGATTTGGGGGAATCTCAGTAGCAAATAATACTAACATTGCATGTAAGATAAATGCTAGCGTATGGTATACATGCCTTACATAGGCTCATGTTAAGTTAATGAGATATTTGCATGCTCAATACTTCACATTTCTTACATATGGCCATAACATCAATAGAAAATAAAGCTTCAATCCCTCAACTATGTTCCACAAAGACAAGTAAAGCAATCATGCACATCAACACACAAGCATACATATCAATACATGCAAGTAGGGTAAGTTCACTCTAACATCCCAAATTATGATTAAGGGCTAATCACTACAAAAGTGATGTAATTAATGCTAATCAAACACTTTTGAAGCACATGATGTTTATTTTTATTTGAATGTGTTATAACCAGAGCCCAAACCCTGTAATTAAGCTTAATTATATGGTAAAGCTTAAAATAAACCACAATAGAAGGAATGGCACATGGTTGAGAGGAATGTATGATATAAAGGTATTTAATAGTGATTTAGAGTATGTTTTGACGATCAGGGCCAAAATAGGAAATTTTCTAAGCAATAGTTAGTGATCAAAGTGGGAGTCGACTAATTGGTAGGAATCACTATGGAGTGTGTAATTGCTTAAGAGATTAAGTTAAAATGATCATATGTATGCATGTATATAGAGGGAGTTAGGAGGAGGCCAAGATAATGACAAGTGTCATTATGGAGCCCATGGATGAAGTCAAAATTTAAAACATACTTTTTCTTTTCCCTCTCTCTCTCTCAAAGTCGGTTAAGGACCATGGGCAAAGGAAAATATGCATGTCCATCATCATCTAATTCTCTCTCTTCATCCTCCATTGTCGTTAAGCTTAAGGTACAAAGAGAAAGCAAAGGTAAGATTTTTACATGGTAGTTGGCTTCTAATGCTCTAGACCTCTTCTTTAATGTTGTCTACCTTGAAGAGAGCTTCATCTTGATGGTTTTAGATTTTTGAAATAAGGTTCTTTAGAGCTTGAACAATTTTAAGAGTTGAGGAATCAAGGATCTAACCTTGGCAAGTTTAAGAGGTGAGCATTTGTAGCATTTTGGAATATATGTTGTGATGTTTGGTTAATTTTTTATATTTATGGAATTTTCCCTGTTTTAAGTGTGATTTTGGAATGCATGAGTTGTATGATGATTTATGGCAGAATTGGTGCCATATGATGCTATTTGCAAGTTGGAATTGGTTTGGAATATTGGAAGAGGAATTAGGGGAAATTGAGTAATATGGGTTATATGGTGACCCAAAACAAAACTTGTTAGAGTGAGATTTTGGGATTTTTGAGGTTTCTAATGGATTCTTTGGGTGAAAGTAAGTGGGATTAGGCTTATGCAGGAATTTTAGGACAATTGGAAAACATTTGGTAAAAACTGGAAGTTTCTGTCAGTTGCTGTGATTTGGCTTCTGATAAAGCCTCACTCGAGTACAGCATTATGATTTCTCTTTTCCTTCAGTTTTCTGTTACACTTAAGTGCTAAAGAGCAAAAGTGTATTTCCTCACTTGCGAGTGACAAGGGTCCTCACTTAAGCACCACCTGCCCCACTCGAGTATGGATGCATTTGGCACCTTGAGCTACTTCTCAGGGTAACACTCCCAGTCTATTTTTTAGGAGTGTGATCCAACACTCACAAGCATTGAGCTGTTACTTGAGTACCAGAGAAATCACTCGAGTGCACTTCCCACCCTAGAGTTTCTTTTGCTCTCAGGTTGTCACTTTCTGTGTCTCACTCAATAGGACTCGGTGAATATGAGGCTATCACTCTAATGCTGGGTTTAGGATTCAAGTACTATGACAAATTTCTGTCTCTGGTTGTGCTCTCGGCCAAACACTCACACGAGTGATCTTCAGTGCTCGAGTGCAAGTCTCTCCATCACTCGAATGAGATTTTCTTTACTCGAGTGTCTGAGTCAAAAATCATTGTGTTTACATCTGAAAAGGAATCTCTGGGGTAGTTTCTACCAACCCTTTAGGTATGTGTCTAGGCTCCTGGTGGCTAACTAAAGAGTTCTAAGGATAACCAACTTTAAGAGTTATGACAATAAGAATTTGGAGTGGAGAATTAATCTTCCGTTCTTGATTTTGATTACAGGGTTCGACATTTGCCCTGATCGTAAATGTTCAGTGCCGGAAGACGTCAGGAAATAACAATGTAATGACTCTTTCTCTTATACAATGTGTAAAGCATTGTATGTATGTTTATCATGCGTTGTGATGCCGTTGCTTAGAGATTACAGCAAAAGCTGCCATTGTGATTATAGCGCAATCTGTTGCATTGAATTTACAGCATAAGTTGTCACATTATGTTTATAGCCGTGAGTGCTGTCGTTTATAAGAAAGCCATAAATCATTGTGCATTGTGATATTACTGCTAATGTTGCTGCTAATGATCTGCTTGCATGCTATGTGTTTACATATTGTATGAGTGATTTGTTACTATTGGGATTCTTTCAAATCTCATTCTTTCCTTTGACTAACCTACAAACAAGGCAAGTGGTTCCAAGGAGAAGCAAACGACCAGGAGCAGCTAGGACTTTTAGGGATATTTGATATTGGATTGTTCGTTATCCATTTTTGTTTGGGATTACTTTATATCTTTGAAATGTAAATATTATTTCAGATAAGGTTATGTAATCCCCTTATTGGAAAACTGTAAGGGGCGAATATGCTTCGTAAACCCTTTAGCTATGATATGAAACCTGGGGGTTACCGGGATTTTTGTTTTACACTCTGATATGTATAAATATGATTTAACTGCACAGGGTAGTTATATTCGAAACATGAATTTGAGAACAGAATAAGGGAGAAAATTTTGAAAGAATTTGTGAAAACCCTCCCGTAAGGAGGGGATTGTGAAAGAGACTTTTAGTGATTATTGGTCTCTATTTCATTTTAATTACAAATTTCAAATTATAATTATGGTTTTTAAGGCAGGGGTAACATTTTTGGTATCAGAGCTGTAGTTCCTGGCAATGGAAGTGTTGCTAGGATAGCTCCTTTAGTTCTTCGTCTTTGTGATAAAAGATGATTATGATTGGTTGTTGTATACATATGTATATTTTATGATTGTGGATATACATGAGATTTGTGGACATTGTGTATACATTATTTGTGAAACTGACATAGTGAATGATTCATAGAGTGAAAAAGACAAAGGGTCATTCTAGAGTACAGCAAGTAGACCCAGAGGTGGAGCTAGTGACAATCCACCAGATCTTATGTGAGAATTAATAGGTATAATAAAGAATCAGTGGGATATGATTACTGAACTGAGAGAGGAGCTCGGAGTAGAAAACGGCAAAACATAATGAAGACCGAGGTCCATCCACTCAGGAGGAGACCCAAGAAGAAACTCGCCATGAGGAAATTGTTGAAGTGTCAGCACTACCACTAGAGTCCCTACCTCATACTCTCCTGAACCAAGAATCATATGGGGTGCCAATTAGAGAAGAAAGGGATCTTCAGTTTTGGGTCTCTAAATTTTGTAAACACCTTCCTCTAGTGTCAGAGGTAAATTTGATCCTCAAGCGGCTGAAGATTGGTTGAACCATCTTGAGAAGATTTTTGAAGTTCTTGAGTACGCGTATGAGGTAAAGGCATGTTTAGCTATATATAAGCTCGAGGGTGATGCAAATCATTGGTGGTGGAATATCACCCAAACATTGAAGAGTCAAAATGTGCCATTGACTTGGGAGCTGTTTCAACATCAATTTAATGAGAACTTTTTTCCCAAGTCAGTGAGGCTGGAAAAGGAAATAGAATTCCTGTCTATCAAGAAAGGGACACAGAAACTTTTGATGATTATTTATCCTGTTTCATCTTCTTGTCTCGGTATTCCTCTTATCTTCGGAGGATGGATGATGAGGAATGGAGCTCGAATATACTCATACGTGTGTAGAGGTAAGAATTGAGAAAGCGGTTAGCCACCCACTTGTTCACTAAGTTTAACAAAGTGGTGAGGAATGTAGAATAACCAGAACAATCTGCGAGATTTGTATCTTGCCAAAACTACTAGCAACCGTAGTGAATCCAATAAGGGTAATACTTCCTAGAAGCAGAAGGGTCAGGGATTTTCTTCATCCAAGGGCAGTGATAAAAAGCCCTATCAGCCCAGGAATCGAGAGCCACAGAGAGCATACACAAGGTGGATATGTCCTCATCGTAACAAGTCACATCATGGTAAAACATGTAAGGGTTTAGTTATATGTTTTATAACTGTAAGTAGGTTGGACATATGTCTAATGAATGCAACCAGCCATGGCCAGAGCAGAGACCTAGAAATCAAGGGAGAGTATTTGCTATGTCTCATAAGGAAGCTCAAAAATACCCTGACCTGATTCAAGGTAATATTGTTCTCAATGGTAATTTGTTACAAGAGTTATTTGACTCGGGTGCCAGTTACTTTTTCATTGCTTATAATTTTATGAGGCGCCTGGGGTTGTATTGCATAAGTTGCCATTTGATTTGAGTGTGTCGACATCGATGGGTGTTAAGGCTTTGACCACTGAAGCATGCTTAAACTGTGTGATAACTATTGTAGGGCACGAATCCATTGTTGATTTAATTTGTTTGCCACTCCATCAGCTAAAAGTCACTCTGGGTTTTGACTGGTTGACGGTAAATAATGTGCTTTTAGATTGTGGTAATAAGAGGATAGTGTATCCTGTTTTTTAAAATGTGAATGACATGAATGCAAATTTGAACTTCCTCTCAAAAGCCAAAGCTGAGAAATATCTGCAGAAGGGTTGCCAGGGGTATATGGTGTTCTTTTCGGTGAAAGGAAAGATAGAAGAAACATTAAGTAGTATACCCGTGGTACGAGAATCCCCTGAGGTATTTCTGGATGACCTTAGCGGATTACCTCCGAAAAGGGAAGTTCAGTTCCCAATAGAGATTGTGCCTGGAGATGGTTCAATATCAAAGGCCCCATATCGTATGGCCCCAAATGAAATGGCGGAGTTGAAGAAGCAGATTCAAAACTTACTTGAGAAAGGATTTATTAAACCCAGTGTGTCTCCTTGGGGAGCTCCAGTGTTATTTGTTAAAAAGAAAGATGGAAGTCTTCGTTTGTATGTTGACTACAGAGAGTTAAACAAGATTACTGAGAAAAACAAGTACCCTCTCCTAAGAATTGATGACCTTCTAGATCAATTATCTAGTTCTTATGTATTTTCGAAGATTGATCTAAGGTCAGGGTATCATCAGCTACGTGTGAAAGCAGAAGATGTTCTAAAGACTGCTTTCAGAATGAGATATGGGCATTATGAGTTTCTGGTGATGCCATTTGGGCTAACCCATACACCCGTGGTATTCATAGATTACATGAACCGTATCTTTTGACAATATTTGGATCAATTTTTCTTTGTGTTTATTGATGATATTCTGATATACTTTAAGAGTAAGGAGGAGCATGAGCAACATTTGAGGATTTTGTTGAATATCTTGCGTGAGAAACAGCTCTATGCCAAGTTGAGTAAGTGTGAGTTCTGGCTACCAGAAGTAAAATTTCTAGGCCATGTTATCTTGCAGGAAGGGGTCTCTGTGGATCCCAGTAAGGTAGAAGCAGTATTGAACTGGAAGAAACCAAAAATTGTTGCTGTGGTACGCAGTTTTCTGGGTCTTACTGGTTACTACTGGAGATTCATTCAGAATTTCTCTCGTATTGCTTTGCTGATGACCAAGCTCACAAGAAAGGATCAACCATATGTGTGGGATGAGAAATGTGAAAATTGCTTTATAGAGCTGAAGGAGAGATTGACTATGGCACCTGTGTTGATTATACCTAATTCCAGCTTGACTTATGTTGTGTACAGTGGTGCGAGTAAGCAGGGATTAGGGTGTGACCTTATACAGTAGGGACATGTGGTGGCCTATGCCTCTCGACAGCTCAAACCTAATGAAATGAATTATCCCACCCATGATCTCGAGCTTACGGCCATTATGTTTGCTTTGAAAATTTGGCGGCATTATTTGTACTGTGTGATAGTAGAACTGTACTGTGACAAAAAAAGTCTTAAGTATCTATATAATCAGAAAGAATTGAACATGGGACAACGTCGTTGGATGAAGTTGCTAAAAGACTACAACTTGGAAATCAAATATCATATGGGTAAAGCAAATGTAGTTACGATGTTCTTAGTCGAAAGACAGTACTTATGGCAGCAATGATGATTTAGGAAGGAAAGCTGATAGAAGACTTTCGAGACTTGAATTTGTCAAACCAGATTGTCTGTGCCAACTATCGTATTTCTCAAGAGGAAAGTGATTTGAGAGCTGAGATTAAAGAAGCTTAATGGCAAGATAGTTGGATACAGCGTAATCTGCCTAGAATTGAACGGGGAAAAGCTCAGGGCTATGGCTTGTCACCTAGTAGATTGGTTCCATATAAAAAGAGAATTTGTGTTCTACTTAAGGCAAAGTTGAGACAAAAGATTATGATGAGGCACATAAGAGCCGGTATACTCTTCACCTCGAAATGACCAAAATATACCATAACTTGAAATCTATGTATTGGTGGCTGGGATTGAAGAGTGATGTGACAAAATATATGGCGCGGTGTCTTACTTGCCAGAAGGTAAAGATCAAGCACCATAGACCACCAAGGTTGTTGCAAAGTCCTAAGATTCCGGAATGGAAATGGGAAGGTATGACCATGGACTTGGTTGTGGGATTACCCAAAATCAAGAATTATGATGCAATCTGGGTGATTGTTGACTGGTTAACAAAGTCGGTGCACTTCATACCAATCAATGTTGGTTACTCTCTGATCATCCTGGCAGAGATTTATATTCATGAGATTGTAAAACTTTATGGCATAGCGAAGAACATCATTTCCAACGGAGATCCTCGATTCACTTCGAGATTTTGGAGGACTTTACATGAGGCACTGGGTACTCAGTTAAGATTCAATACAACTTATCATCCCCAGATAGATAGATAGTCAGAGAGGACTATTCAGACGCTGGAGGATATATTATGAGCATGTGTCCTGGACTTCAAAGGGAATTGGGATCACTTTCTTCCACTTGCTGAGTTCGCCTACAACAAATGTTATCATGCGAGCATTCAAATGGCTCTGTATAAAGGGTTGTATGGGAGGAGGTTCCAAATCACCCTTGTGCTGGAATGAGTTATCTGAAAGGAAGCTTTATGGACCAAAACTTCTTGATCAAACCTCAACACAGATTCGAATCATTCAAAAGAGGCTTCTTACAACACAAAGTCGATAGAAAAGCTACGCTGACAAGAAGAAAGGCCTTTAGAGTTTGAGTTTGGCAATCATGTATTTTTTTGGGTATCTCCTGTTACCAACATTAGAAGAGCTATCAAAAGAAAGAAGCTGAGCTAGAGGTATATAGGTCCTTTTGAAATTCTTACGAGCGTTGGCCCTGTTGTGTATCGAGTAGCCCTACCCCCAAACTTGAGCAGGCTCCATGATATGTTTCATGTTTCTCAAATGAAAAATTACTAGCCGGATCCATCTCACATCATTAAGTATGAGAATGTTGAGTTGCAACACAACTTTACATATGCGATAAAGCCAAAATAGATCATTGATCAACAAGAATGATGGCTCAGGCTATGAAGCATTTCACATATGAAGGTGATCTGGAAGGGAATAACTCTGAGAGAAGCAACTTGGGAAGCGAAAGCAGACATGCGTAAACATTATTCGGAGTTTATGGCTCAAGTTGTGTGACAAATTTTGAGGATGAAGTTTATTTTACGGGGGGAGAATTGTAATATCTCAAATTGTAATTAAGGGATAATGACTACAAAAGTGATGTAATTAATGCTAATCAAACACTTTTGAAGCACATGATGTGAATTTTTATTTGAATGTGTTATAACCAAAGCCCAAACCCTGTAATTAAGCTTAATTATGTGGTAAAGCTTAAAATGAACCATAATGGAGGGAAGGGCGCATGGTTGAGTGGAATGAATGATATAAATGTGGTTTATGGTGATTTAGTATAATTTGTGATGATCAGGGGCAAAATGGAAATTTGCTAACCAATTAGCCAATTACCGAAGTAAGATTCGGTTAATTGGTAGGAATCATTGTGGAGTGTGTAATTTCTTAAGAGATTAAGTTAAAATGATTATATGTATGCATTTACATGGAGGGAGTTAGGAGGAGGCCAAGATCATGACAAGTATCATTATAAAGGCCATGGATAAAGTCAAAATTTCAAACTTACTTTTTCTTTTACCTCTCTCTTAACATCGGTTAAGGACCATGGGCAAAGGAAAATATGCATTTCCATCATCATCTAATTCTCTCTCTTCATCCTCCATTGTCATTAAGCTCAAGGTAGAAAGAGAAAGCAAAGGTAAGATTTTTACATGGTATTTGGCTTCTAATGCTCTAGACCTCTTCTTTAATGTTGTCCACCTTGATGAGAGCTTCATCTTGATGGTTTTAGATTATTGAAATAAGGTACTTTAGAGCTTGAACAAATTTAAGAGTTGAGGAATCAAGGATCTAACCTTGGCAAGTTTAAGAAGTGAGCATTTGTAGCATTTTGGCATATATGTTGTGATGTTTGGTTAAGTTTTGATATTTGTGGAATTTTCCCTGTTTTAAGTGTGATTTTGGAATGCATGAGTTGTATGATGATTTACGACAGAATTGGTGCCATATAATGCTATTTGCAAGTTGGAATTGGTTTAGAATATTGGAAGAGGAATTGGGGGAAATTGAGTAATATGGGTTATATGGTGACCCAAAACAAAACTTGTTAGAGTGAAATTTTGGGAGTTTTGAGGTTTCTAATGGGTTCTTTGGGTGAAAGTAAGTGGGATTAGGCTTATGCAGGAATTTTAGGACTATTGGAAAACATTTGGTAAAAACTGGAAGTTGCTGTCAGTTGCTACGATTTGGCTTTTGATAAAGCCTCACTCGAGTACAGCGTTGTGATTTCTCTTTTCCTTTAATTTTCTGTTGTACTTTCGTGACAAAGAGCAAGAGTGCATTTCCTTACTTACGAGGGACAATGGTCCTCACTCAAGCACCACCTGCCCCACTCGAGTGTGGGTGCATTTGGCACCTTGAGCCACTTCTTTAGGTAATACTCGCAGTCCATTTTTTAGGAGTGTGATCTAACACTCGCAAGCATTGAGTTGTCACTCGAGTACCAGGGAAATCACTCGAGTGTACTTCCCACCCTAGAGTTTCTTTTGCTCTCGGGTTGTCACTTTCTATGTCTCACTCGATAGAACTCAGGTGAATATGAGGCTATCACTCGAGTTCTGGGTTCAGGACTTGAGTGCTATGACAACTTTCTGTCTTTGGTTGTGCTATCAGCTAAACACTCGTAAGAGTGATCTTCAGTGCTCGAGTGCAAATCACTCCATCACTCGAGTGAGGTCTTCTTCACTATAGTGTTTGAGTCAAAAATCAGTATATTCACTTCTGAAAAGGAATCTCTGGGGTAGTTTCTCCCAACCCTTTAGCTATATGTCTAGGCTCCTAGTGGCCACCTAAAGAGTTCTAAGGATAACCAACTTTAAGAGTTATGACAATAAGAATTTGTAGTGGAGAATTAATCTGGCGTTCTTTATTTTGGTTATATGGTTCGACATTTGCCCTGATCGTAGACATGCAGTACCGGAAGACGTCAAGAAAGAACAAGGTAGTGACTCTTTCTCTTATACTATGTGTAAAGCATTGTATGTATGTTTATCATGGGTTGTGATGCTTTCTGATGCCGTTGCTAAGAGATTATAGCGAAAGCTAGAATTGTGATTAAAGCACAATCTGTTGCATTGAGTTTACAGCTAAAGCTGTCTTATTGTGTTTACGGTGAAAGCCATAAATCATTATGCATTGGGATATTGTTGCTGATGTTGCTGCTAATGATCTTCTTGCATGGTATGTGTTTACATAATGTATGAGTGATTTGTTACTACTGGGATTCTTTTGAATCTCATTCTTTCCTTTGACTAACCTACAGATAGGGCAAGTAGTTCCAAGGAAAAGTGCACGACCAGGAGTGGCTAGGACTTTGTAGGGATATTTGATGTTGGATTGTTGGTTATCCATTTTGGTTTGGGATTATTGTATATCTTTGGTATGTAAATATTATTTTGGATAGGATTATGTAATCCCCTCATTGGGAAACTGTAAGGGGCGAATATGCTCTGTAAACCCTTTAGCTATGATATGAAATCCGAGGGTTATCGGGATTTTTGTTTTACACTCTGATATGTATAAATGTGATTCAACTACACAGGGTAAATATATTCAAAACGTGAATTTGAGACCAGAATAAGGGAGAAAGTTTTGAAAGAATTTGTGAAAACCCTTCCGTAAGGAGGGGAATGTAAAAGAGACTTCTGGTGATTATTGGTTTCTATTTCATTTTAATTACGAATTTTGAATTATAATTACGGTTTTCAAGGCAGGGGGTTACATTCACTACCTTTTGTCTTCGACTCCCCTTTTTGTACCTTTTCTTCCAACTACTGAAGTTGCTTCCATTGTGTAACACCCCGAATTCTGAGACTTGAGGCTAGAGAATAAGCCTGAGATTAGTGGACTGCTAAGCCCTGGTTTAGCAGGATCCTAAATTGTGATTAAGGGTTAATGACTCCAAAAGTGGATGTCATTAGTGATGAATGAACCCTTTTGGAGATCATGGTGTGATTTGGCACCCGATGTGATTCGTATGTGTTGTGAGCAGCGCCGACACCCTGTATTTAAGTTCAATTATGGATTAACATCTAAATTGACTTAAAATAGAGGGGAGGGTGCATTGTGGAAGAAAAGGAATGATATGGTGTGTTTGGTGGTGATTCAAGAGGAATTGCCGTAATCAGGGGCAAAACGGTAAAGTTACCGACCAATTGGTCAGTTACCGAAGAGGAAACTCATTGGTAACTTCAAGATCAATGGTTAGGATTGATTTTTGCAAGAGATCAAAGGGCGGAATCATGTGTATGTGTGTGCATGTGAGATCATGGAGGATGTGTCAAGATGGTGACACTTGGCAAATTGTGGACCCTTGGATTTGGGTCAAATGTTCAAAGTTTTCCCTCTCTCCTCTCCTCCCTTAGTTGGACGGTTTGTGGCCCTAAAATCTGCTCCCTTTCTTCATCATCTTCATTTCATCATCTCATCTCTCTCTCTTGTTCTCCATTTTCGCCAAGAGCAAGCTAAGGAAAGAGAAAGGGAAAAGCTTGAGTTTTGGTAAGTTAATGCCTTCATATGCTCAAGTGTCTTTCATTAATGTTGTTCATGAGGTTGAGGGCTATATTCCTATGGTTTTAGATTTGTGAGAGGAGGTGTTTTGTTGCTTGAGCAAAAGTGGAAAGATGAAGAATCAAGAAATTGATTTGGGAAAGAGGAAGAGGTGAGCATTTGCTTCCTTTTGATCTAAGTTTTGTGATTTGTGGATGATAGTGAATTTCGAATTTTACCCTGATTTTCTTGTGATTTTGGATTGGATGAATTGGATGTTGTTTCATGTTGAAAATGGTGCCATGTTGTGGTATTTAATCATTGGAATTGGTTTGAATTGGATTGGACACAATGGTTGCAAAACTGGAAATTCTGTCCAGTGAGAATTCTGTCTGAGCAGTCTGTTTGTGTTGCCATTTTGAATGGGCAAATGATGTTAGAAAATTCTGAAACTTTCCAGTCTTGAAGTTCACATCCCAAGCTTCAAAATGGACATATAATTTGTGCCATTTAGTTTTGGGAACTGGGAGTTATAGCTGTCCAAACTTTGAGGTCGAAAATGGAACCTGTTTTGGGGACAGTCTTGAGTTTTGGGGAATTCTGTATTTGTGTGGTGATTTCTAGTAAAGGCCAATATTTTTCCTGTGTAGAGGACTTGAATAGCTTTCATTTGGCTTTGGGATCACCTCATTTCAATTTTTGTGGAATTAGTTATGATTTTTGGAAGTTCAGCCAGAAACTGGATTTTCTTGGGCCGCAGCCCAAATGTTTCTGGGACGTTTTGGGCCGTGGCCCACCCCCAAAAATCAGTATTTTACACTTCTAAAGGTGATCTTTGGTCAAGTGTTTCCCAAGCCTTTAGGCATATGTTTAGGCTTTGATTAACCACCTAAAGGTGTTAAATGATAACCAACATTAAGTGTTTGTATGTTGAGGAATTGGAAAAGGGATTGACCCTATGTTCATGATTTTGATTATAGGGATGATGTTCGCCCTGATCGTGGTTTGGTATTCATTCTGATCGCGAGTAAGCGAAGCTGGAGCTTACGTGGAAAGAGGGTAGGGAACATATCTCTTCTGCTTGTATTTGATATATGTGTTAGTGTGTTGGTGCATGTCTTAGCTTTGCATAATTATGTGTAACTTGAAGCTATGTTTCAATTTATGCTATGGCCATAGGTATATTGTTCGAAGCATTGAGCTTGCAAATTGTCATTGTGTTATCATGAGTTGTGTGATGCAAGCATGTCATGCATTAAACATTTATCGTACATGCATATTGATATTGTTATCCTACTGAGATTCTCTCGAATCTCACCCTCCCCTACTAACCTTTCAGACAAGGTAGTAGATCGATGATGGAGTAAACAGCTAAGGGCGGTGAAGACTCCTTTGGGATTAAAGTTGGTGGTTGGTTATCATAGTTGGGAGTATTATATATTTTTGGATTCAGTTTTCGATAGTTGGGATGGATATTTGTATTTGGATATGTATATATGTATGTGTATGAGAAAGATTTGTGTAATCCCCATCTGAGGGCTTGTATGGGTGATTGTGCCCTATAAGGCTTTGAGTTAATGTATGGAACCCGGGATTGCCGGGATTATATTACGTACTCTGATTTGTTATGAATGTGATATTCCGCGTAGTAATTGTATTCGAAAAGTGATTATGAGACCAGGTCTAAATGATTTCGAACTGTATTTATGAAAACCCCGTCATGAGATGGGTTAGTAAATGTTATTGGTTTATTATTGGTCTCTATTTCACTTTCATCACGTATTTCGGATATAATTACGGTAGGGGGTTACATTCCTGCTCCGCACCGCGAGGTGGGAGAGGGCACCAACCGTTGTGGCCCGGTGGGGTGAGACGGCGGTGGGGTGTTACAATAAAAAGGCGCCTTTTTATTGTAACACCCCACCGCCGTCTCACCCCACCGGGCCACAACGGTTGGTGCCCTCTCCCACCTCGCGGTGCGGAGCAGGATGGGTCAAGTCCGTTAGACCCACTACTCACAAGAGTCCCTCGCTCCCCAAGCGAGATTTTTCGCCTCCGTGGGAATCGAAGCCACTACCTGGGGGTAAGTAGCGCCTCAATGCATTCCCACTACCACTTGAGCTACTAGCTCAAGTGGTAGTGGGAATGCATTGAGGCGCTACTTACCCCCAGGTAGTGGCTTCGATTCCCACGGAGGCGAAAAATCTCGCTTGGGGAGCGAGGGACTCTTGTGAGTAGTGGGTCTAACGGACTTGACCCATCCTGCTCCGCACCGCGAGGTGGGAGAGGGCACCAACCGTTGTGGCCCGGTGGGGTGAGACGGCGGTGGGGTGTTACACATTGCCCCTTCTTTGTCATCTCATGGCCCTAAATAAATGGCTATGTTGTTAGAGCCATAAAAAATAAATATCAAATGGGTTACTTTAGCATCTAGGACTTGTCTTTATTCTTTGGGCCCATACTTGTCACAAATTGTAATGACCCAAGACACCTTGGTAAATTATTTTTAAAGTTAACACATTAGGCCCAATGGGTATTTAATGGGCCCACACTAACTTTATGGGTTTTACTTAACCACTGAAGTTCAAATTAATTTCCAATTACCCTTACTTTCTTATTTTAGCAATATTTCAGAAAGTTGGTAGATTTTTTCTTAACTTTGAAAAATCATATCTACTCCAAGAAAAATTCAACTCTAGTGATTCAAATTTCCATGTGACCCTCATTAAGTATACTTTAATGAAAAAATACTTCCAGCAGCCACCTGACCACACACACTTCCCAGTTTCCCTTTTTCCCCATGCTGCCAGAAAATCTGACTAGTTTTAATGGTCTAACTTCAAATACTCATAACTCAGTGTACTTATCCAAATCCTTCATAATACCTATCAAATTAAAGGTCTTTAAGTATACTTTGAATTTGGAAAATATCATCATTACCAGATGAAGTTTAGATAGTGAATTTTTCACCACAACAAAACTGCCAGAAAAATGCACACTAGAAACTTAGTGAACTAAATTTCTAGTATTTGAGCTTTTTAACTTGTCTTCCAAAAATTATAATCAAAGCTTATTCCTACACAATTTTTCATGTAGAATCCAATGAAAAGCTCAAAAATACCCAAATGAAATTCTTTCTCCCATTTTCCCCAAACCAAAATTTGCCTCCCAAAACAACAAAAATCAAGTTGTGTTTTTAACTACCAACAAGCATCATATATCACCTAAAAAATGATTAAAAAATCATCTTGCTTCAAAAATCCTCTTGGCCAAAAATCAAGGGTGGCACAAGAGTCAAGAAATACTCAACAAAAACATGAAGTAATCGGTTCAAAACGAAATTGAGGCTTACCTCTTCGTGATTCTACAAGTGGTTTGGTATTCCGGTGGCCCTCTTGCTGGCTAATTGACACAAAATACCTCAGATGAGAAATCTGTGACCATATAATTGAAGCTTACAGTGAGTATACGAAGTTTCCTTAAGGACTTACCAGACGATAACGGCGATTCAGGGTTGGAATCAGCTCCTGTACTCAGGAAATGTTAATATTCACACCTCCTCTCTCCTCTAACAATTTTATGGAATTAAAATCATATTTTCCCTTCTCTTCCCATGCTTCGCCGAAATTATCACTTAAAAAGGGAGGGAATGGTTGGGATTTAATATTGAAAAATGATATATTCTTGTTGTGTCAAGTGTCACAAGGTTAGAGCCCTAGTTTGCCATGTGTCATCCAACCATCACATTTTCATATATTCCAACAAAAATAATGAATATACTAATTTGATTTTAATAAGTTGCTAATATCCTATTATCTTTCCTATAATTTTGCGAATCTCCTATTCTTTGTGGATGAATAAATTTTGGGATTTGTTGTGCTTAACGTGATAATAGTTGGAAGTTGAAACCAAATTTTGTTTTAATAAATCTGGGGTATTTGTGAATATTTTAGCCACTATTTAATTTATCAAAATGACAGTTTACCATGATCAATGAATAGAAATAATTAATTGCATTATGTGTGATTTATTTTGATATACCATATCATTTAGTTTGAATATTGAAAATCATAGATTTTTAATGCTACAATTATGTTTATATTTCAGTGATTTTTATAATCTAATCATTTGAAGTACATGTGGCATTGGTTTCACATGTTTAAAAACATGTGAATGTTATTAAATATTGGTATTTAAAAATATTCAGAAATTTATGTGAAAAATTATGTGTGTGCGTGTATATATTGGATGAAAGAGTGTAGTGGGCAATATTAGTTGTTGACATGAACTTATCTGCAACAATTCTATTATGTAAGGTGTAATTGCAATATTTGAAAAAAAAAATTTGTGCATGATATTATTTGGATAATATATTTGACATATGAAATCATATTTATGTGATTTTCTGGAAAACGAGTTTTGAATTTAAATTCAATTATATGTGAAATTAGAATGAAATATTTGAGAAATTCTAGTTTAACTATCGCTAAAAGAAATGATATCATGAGATTCTAATTTACTTAGAATTAAATTTTTATTGAAATATCCAAAAGTGTGGGGGTGCATAAGATATAGAGTATCTTGTGGGGGCACCTTAAAATATATACATTGATATATTGAAAAATTATAAAATTGTCATATATGACGTGTGTTATGATTAAAATTCATTTAATGAAGACTTTGTTATTTGATGTGAAGAGCAAATCTAAGTGTGAATTATTAAAATTTGTCTATAGCTTTAAATAAGCATTACAGTAGTGATATGGAAATTTAATTATTTATCTAGTGTTTAGATAAAGGTGTTTTGAATTTTCATGATTTGTGGATATATATTTATCTTGGTATATGCATGCATGATTACTATGAACATATATTGAATTTTAATGTGAATGACTTGCATGGTCAAATATATCATATGATTGCCTTGAAGTCATGAAAGAATCAAATGTGATTTTGTGTGTTAAGATCATAAAGTAGTAGTGATGATATACGAGAATTGTTGCTGGAAATTGGTTTTGAGGACCATTATATTATATGAATGTTCCTTATGAAACTTGAAGTGATTTTAACGCTCAATTAATGTATGCACAAATTGTCAAGAATTTGTAGTACTGATAAATGTTAATCTCATGACATAGCAAATGATGTGTAGAGATTGAGTATATGTAAACTCTCATGGTGAAAGAAATAGTTAAGGGATAATGCCATAAATATTGGCATCATGTAGTAGATTCTCGTTGTATTGATGTATGTACACGGATGTTAACTAAAATTCAATATATGTTTGAAAATCCACTAGTTATCATTGACCTTTGGTGGTGACAAAAATTAAATATTATGTGAGTTAGAGTTTATTATTATGGAAATGGATAGACTGCTAAGAATGTTGAAAATATCTTGACAAATATTTTGGTATGAAACCGATACTAAGTTTCGATGATATGTGCTTACTAAATATGGTGATAACCATTGTAGAAAGAACAATTATGTAAGTGGAAAATCATTTGAGATATTATATGAACAAGCATGCTTAAGAATTATGATAGAGTTATCTCAATCGATTTGGTGAGGTCAATAATAGACCTATAATAGACCTATCGAGTCTGTTAACAAAACCCCTTGGGAGGAAAATGATTATTGAAATGTCAAAAGGAATGGGACTAAAGACAACTACTAATTGACAATGATGACAACCTAACCTTTGTGATTGGTGATCCCATGAAGAAGGTTCAATGAGTAAGAACAACTCGTTCATCAATTCTAACTAGCACAAATATATTTTACATTCCTTTTTGTGACACTATGAATGTGCTAGACTGTATTGTTGTAGGTTGAGCAAAGCTCTTAATGATTTCATATTTCAACAAGACAGTGTGTATAGTGCAGGTACACTTACATGAAATCACCTTTATGAATGTGAAGTATGGCCGCTACTATGAGATCGTGACAAAATCTCTAGAGCATTCATTATGCACCAGGCACATGTTAGATCCTATGTTTTGATGATAACAAATGGTGTCACAAATGATTTAATTAAACAAAGGTTTTTGAACAAAGAAACAATGTTCTGAAGCATGTAGAACCATCACTCAAGTGATAAAGAAAGAGAAGAAGTCACAATATAAGAGCAGATGTCTCTGGCAAAGTTTAGAATGGATCACTGAGTGATCACTCAAGTGATGACCCTTCATTACTCTAGTGACTACTCAAGTGATAGAGTAGAAAAATGCCCATAAAATGCTAACAAAACTCTACTAGATTTTGAGAGGTATCACTCAAGTGATGACCAAAGATCACTCGAGTGACTACTCAAGTGATGAGGTAGGAAATAAAGTTTATGACTCTGCCAAGATTTGTAAGGGATCACTCAAGTGATGTTCTTGAATCACTCAAGTGATGAAGTCTGAAAAACTGATCAAACTCTGTCAAGTTCTGGAAGTGATCACTCAAGTGATGGTTCCTGGAATACATAATAGTCAGCTGTTAATCCTTGATTTAATATTTTATGACTAACACTTCATTGTATTTATATTCAAAGTATTTTTAAAGGAAAATAATGAAGAGATCATGCTAAAGAGAGAGTAACCAATTTACAAAGAACGTAACGTCTATAAAGCTCACCTACGGCAACGACTAGTTTTCAAATATGGAGAACGGTCAAAAGAGGCTACACTACTCAAACATACACGTTGAAATACTACCAATGGCTATCACAACTCAACTATCAATATGGGAACATTCAATGAAGGAAAAAGATATATACAACACACGAACATACATCGATCAATACATCCATAGTGCTCTATTTCTCTTATTCATTATTTATACTTCAGTGTTCATATATTTACTTTATGAGAGAGATTTACTTATTAACTCAATATTTCTTATTGAGATAACTTAAGGTTGTGGAACCTTAGGTTGGGACTTGAGATTACCTTGTGTAAGGGGGAGTGAGTGTCTGGGTAATGAACTTGCTTTGTACTGAGGTGCTAAGAACCTACTAAATCTTGGAAGATATAGTAAAACTCTCTGAGGAACTCTGAGGACTGGACATAGGTCATGGTGGTTGTGGCTGAACCAGTATAACTCCCGGTATACACTTCAGGATATCTCTCTTAGCTCTTAACTCTGTTTTAATTTATTCAATTATAGCTATGGTTTATAAATATCTGTGATCACCTAATTCATCCCCCTCTTGGGTGAAATGCTTACACTAACATTTGGTATCAGAGTATAGGTCTTCTTGTTCAAGTATAACAACCTAAGAAGAATCCAATGGCAAGCAAGGGTGAAGGAATACTTCCCGACACAGCTTTTATCACTAGACCACCAGGTTTCAATGGCGAACACTTCTCCTTTTGGAAATCAAAGTTTAGAGTATTTGTGATGGCCACAAAATATGGATTATGGAAGGTTATTAAGAATAGGAACTACATACCTATGAAGATTGAAGACTCACAAAAAGTTCCTGAGTCACCAGCAGATACGATAACAACGACAAAAAGCTGGTCGGTCTCAACAACAAGGCAATTCGGATGATTCAAAGTGCCTTAAGTCAAATAGAGTATTTCAAGATTTCCATTCCAACAGCTAAGGAAATGTGGCAAGCTCTTGAAATATCTCACGAAAGAACTTTAGGAATAAAAGAAAACTGGACCAACACCTTTGTCACAAAGTTCGATCTACTTTAAATGAAAGCAGGTAAGCCAATAGCTGAATTTGAACTTAGATACACTCATCTTGTAAATCATCTTGCAGCACTTGGGAAATTCTATTATCAGAATACCAAAGTAAAAAAGATATTGAACATACTCTCTAAAGAATGGTAGGCCAAAGTTACAGCAATCGAGGAGCAAAAAGGTGAATCAATGTGATCCATAGCTTCTCTGTTCGGAAGCCTCTCAGAGTATGAAAGCAAGCTAAAATTCAAACGGGAACTAGAAAAAGTCAGTGACAAGAAAAAGAAAAGGCTTGCACTAAACATAAAGGAGGAAACCTAAGAAGATATGAAGATTTCAATGATGATGAAATAGGCCTGATAATGAAATGATTTAAGAAGTTTTGCAAGAAAGGCCAAGGATTTAGAAATCTTCAGAAGGGAGGAACCAGTAATAGAAAAGAGAACAAGGAACACTTAATCTGCTATGAATGTGGAAAGCCAAGACACAACAAGTCAGAAGGTCCAGAGCTGGTTTAGAAGAATAAAGAAAAGAGAAAAGGCAAATTCTTCAACAAAAGGAAAGCATTTGTATCCATTTTATAGGGAGATAGCTCCTCTGATAAAGATAGCGATGAAGAAGTTGCCAATATCTGTCTGGTCACTTAAGAAGAAATGGAAGAAGATAAGGTAACTGACTCCAATCCTACCTATGATGAATTGCTTTCTAAATATAATGCTTTACATTTAAATTCATCAAAGTAGTTAAAGAATTAGTTGTTTTCAAAAAAAAGAATAAAGTTCTTGAAGACAAACTCAAAGAGTTACCTGAAAAAGATTGTGAAAATTGTTTTTCATTGAAAAAGAAAAATGCTGATCTCACTAAAACTCTTGAGAACTTTACCAAAAGGAAGTAAGATATTAAATGTCATTTTAAAAGCTCAATGTTTTATAAATAATCAATCTAGTATTGGATATGTTGATAAAAGGAAAGGAAGAAAGAAAACATGAGGTAAACAACATACTTGAATTATTTTTAGCATTCAGTACATTTATCGAATCCTTTTGCACATTGTAATTTCTACAATAGGAAAGGTCACTACACGTCCCCTTTCCTTCATAAGACGACAGGAAAAATAGAAACCTATAAATGGATGCCTAAAGATTCATATGTTTGGAAAATAATCTATACTAACCCAAAAGGACCCAAAAAGATATGGGTACCTTAAACTTAATTGTATTTGATTGCAAATATGTCTTAAAGCATCCAAAGGCAACAACTGGTATATAGATAGTGAATGCTCTCAACATATGATCGGTAATTCCAAAAGTTTTACCACGTTACAACCAAAGGAAGGTGGAAAGGTAAAATTTAGAGGAAATCAATTCAAAAAGATAGTAGCAATAGGAAAAATCAAAAGTGATAAAAGTATACAAGTCAAAGACGTATATTACATTGAAGGCTTGTGCCACAATCTGTTGAGCGTGAGTCAAAGTATAGATAAAGATAACTAGGAGATATTTCACTCAAAGGAATGTCTGATTGTATGTAAGAAGGATCTACAAAAAGAAAAGAAAAATCTTAAAGTGAAACTCAGGGCAAAAAGGGAAGGTATCAGGATAGATCATGGCGAAGAATTTGAGAATCAAGCCTTTGGAGAATACTGTGAGACTAATAGCATTGATCATAATTTCTTTACACCAAGGACACCTTAACAAAATGGAGTTGTAGAAAGAAAGAACAGAGTGCTCACTGAGATAGTCAGAGCTATGCTAAACGAAAAGAATGTTTCACAAGGTTTCTGGGCTGATGCAATGAGCACAACATGCTACATTTCTAGCAGGGCCTACATCATAACAAAGCTAGGAAAGACACCGTACGAACTATACAAAGGAAGAAAGACGTACCTTGCTCATCTACACATCTCTGATGCTAAGTGTTTCATTCATAATAATGGTAAAGATGACCTAGGAAATTTTGATTCTAAAACTGATGAAGGAATATTCCTAGGTTATCCTAATCGAAGCAAGGCTTACAGAGTTTTCAATAAATGAACATGTGTAGTTGAAGAATCTATCCATATTGTATTTGATGAATTTGAATCCTCCGATAAATCATTAAAGATTAGCAAGAAGGTATCTTAAATCAAGTGACTGGGCAACCTATTCCTAAACCTTTCATTCTTGAGGTTGACCAAACCGATGAAGAAGAACAATCACATAGACTAGGACAACTTAGAGCCAGGAAATATAACAAGAGTCATCCTTTAGATCAAGTTATAGGAGATGTAAATGAGGGAGTAAGAACTAGGAATAACATCTTAAATAAAGCTAGTTTCTCTGCATTTATTTATAAGATTTAACCTTCTAACATTGATGAAGCCCAATAAGATAATGATTAGGTAATAACAATGCAAGAAGAACTCAATCAATTTGAAAGAAATCAAGTTTGGGATTTGGTAATCCAGCGTAAAGATCATCTGGTCATTGGCACTAAATGGGTATTTAAGAATAAACTTGATGAATCCATAATCATTGTCAAAAACAGGGCAAGATTTGTGGCCAAAGGCTATAATCAAGAAAAAGGTGTTGATTATAAGGAAAAATATGCTCCAGTGGCAAGATTGGAAGCTATACAAGTACTCTTAACCTCTGCGTGTATCAAGCGATTCAAACTATATCAAATGGATATAAAGAGTGCATTTTTAAATGGCTACATCATGGAAGAAGTGTATGTAGAACAACCTCTAGGTTTTGAGGATGTAACCAAACCTGATCATGTTTTCAAACTAAGAAAAGATTTATACAGTCTAAAACAAGCCCCTAGAGCATGACTTAGTAAATTCCTCACCGATCAAGGTTTTGTACAAGGAAGAGTTGATACAACAGTTTTTATAAAAAGAAAATGAAATGATATTTTAATAGTTTAAATATATATTGATGATATCATTTTCAGTGTTACTAATGAAATTCTGTGCAAAGAATTCTCTGAGATAATGCAGGGGGAGTTTGAGATGTCAATGATAGGAGCATTGAATTTCTTTCTTAGTTTGCAAATCAAGCAAAGGAAGAATGGAATCTTCTTATCTCAAACAACGTACCTAAAAGAACTATTAAAAAAATATGGGATGGATCAAGCAAATAAAGAAAATACGCTTATGAGTTCAACTACATTGCCTAATACTGATGTCAAAGGAAAAGACTATAACATCACTAAATATAGAGGAATGATTGGCTCATTACTCTATCTTACTGCAAGTAGACCTGACATCCAATTTAGTGTTGGAATGTGTGCAACATATCAATCAACCCCAAAGGAATCACATGCTAAAACTGTCAAACAAATCTTCAAATATCTTGTCAACACAGAAAAATCATGTATCTGGTATCGTAAAGAAGGAAATGACTACCTAATTGCATACTCAAACTCTGATCACAGAGGTTACAAGACTAACAGAAAAAGTACCAGCAAGTAATGCTAGTTTCTTGGAGACTCACTTGTATTATAGTTCAACAAGAAACAGAACACAGCATCTCTTTGGTCAACAGAAGCTGAGTATGATGTCGCATCAAGTTGTTGTGCACAAGCACTATGACTAAAGAAGGACCTTGGTATACACTTGAAAGAGAAACCTATCTACTGTGACAATACTAGCACGATAAGCTCGGCAACGAATCTAGTCCAACATTCTAAAACCAAGCATATCAATGCCAGACATCACTTCATCAGGGATCATGTTCAAAAGAAGGATGTCAAAGTGATATTCATCCCAACTCATCTTCAAACAGCAAATATCTTCACAAAACCCCTCGCTAAAGATCAATTTTTATTTAAATTGGGAATGATAAATCCCAACAAATTGTAAGTTGCTATATGTTAGATAATGTAATTTGATTATGTTTTGATGATTATTTACTTAAGCATTGGAGTATCTAGTAATTTTTTTTTGTTGGACCTTGATACTCTTTTATGTAGTAAGTAAAGCAAAGGTAAACAAAGATGCTAATCACTCGAGTGGCAACTTCCAGTGATCAAGAGATCACTCAAGTGATAACTAGAAGTGATGGTAAGCATCACTTGAGTAATGACCTGAAAATCAAGCCAATAAGCATAAATTCAAATCTATTAAAATTGAGATGACATAATGGTTGAATCTAAACAGTCATAAGTTGAAGAAACTAATCACTCAAGTGATGTCTCAGAATCACTCAAGTGATCATTAATGCATATAAGAATTCAACCAAGTTTCAACTCATCAACCCTCTAATGCCTTCAAATCATAAAGGCAATATACATGGATAATTACTATATTATTCATGCCATGTACACATTAAAATTTTGATGTTTTGCATCAGTCATACATGATCACTCGAGTAACCACTCGAGTTATGCCTCAAGATCACTCAAGTGATGTCGGGCACATTGGCTATATCTATTGGTACTCTGTCATTTTCATCTCAACACTCCCAGTGATTCTCTTTGAACTCTGTCCAAACTTTTTCCAAAACACTTACCCACTAAATTTCAACCAAAACCCAACAAACTTCAGCATACAAAACCTTCTACAATTCCTAAAATCTTGTGCCCTAACATGTAACAATCAACACCAACATAGAAGAAAACTATAGTTTGAGTTCAAATCAAAATGGTTAGGACTAAAGTACCTCTTAATAATCCTCCTATAGAGTCTTCTGAGTCCCCAAAATCATTTGAATCTCCTCCATCTCCTCCACCCAAGAAACAGAAGAAATCAACAACTCCAAAACCCAAAATTCAATCAAAAGCTAAAGGGGTTGTAATTCAATAGCCAATGACAACGAAGGCAAAAATCCAAACCAGCAACTACAAGAAAAGGGAAGAAATCAGCCCCTTCTACTCCACCCTCTACGGATTCCTCTAACACTCTCACTTAGTCAGAGCAAGGACCAAAGTATGATAAGAAAATTGCCAAAGCAATGGCAAGTATGTTAGAAGAAGCTATTCAATCCAAGTAAGCCAAGCAAGAAACCTCGTCAAAATCCACCAAGTCTCATGCAAAGACCTCAAAAAGAGAGATCGAGGAAGTAGATGACACCGTCCCTCCAAAAGGCTTCAACACAAACAAGTTTGAAGATTAAAAGAAATTTAACAAGTACTTTACTAGAAGAAAAGTATGTAAGATGTAATACATTGATCTTCAAATTTTACATGAAGTCATTAAGTTTGATTTGAGTGAATATCTCAGTGGTTATATGTCTTGGCTATCTATGAATTTGCCTTATTGTACTAAGGTAGTAAGGCATTTTTACTGTAATCTTGAGCCTGTGGAGGATGCCTTGAATCAATCATTTAAAGAAGAATTAGAAACAGATGTGAGGGGGAAGAAATTCACTATCTCTACCTCCAAAATCAATCAGTGGTTAGGGATTCAGGATCAACCACTAGACAACCTAGCAGACCTTAATCCCAACAAAATTTTTAGTATCCTAAGGCCAGTGAGAGAGTTAGACCCTTGATATTTAATCTGAGCGATATATGTGACTTGCACAGAGTACCGTGGTACATCTACTCTCGTGCAATAGTCAACAAATCCAACAATTTCACTTACTTCATCGACCAGGACTATGGGAATATGGCCTCCATATTGTTGAAGGAGAAGAGGAATTTAGGAGAATTGATCTATTCTGAGATCAAGAGGTACAGATTCTCTAGTACTCATACCATACCAATGCCATTCCCCTAGTTAATATCCCTATTTTTGAAAGCTAATAAGATTTGGTATATGGAGGCAAATAAGCCAGTTGAGAGGTTGATACCAGTTGGGAGGAATCAAATTGGGAAGTTGGGAATCAAACTACCCCTAAAGAAGCCAATGGAATCAACTCCTACGAAGAGGAAGGTTAATGAGGCTGAGACCAGTAAAATAGAAGATACTCAGTCCTCTGCTCCTACCACTGCATCATTACTATCTTTCTTCGGGTTTACAATCCAGAATTACCTTAAGGAAATGCTTTAGGATTTCATGTGGGCATTGCCAATACCAACACCGAACTCAACCCACATGAACTTCAAGATAGGAGAAATGGTAGAGCATATGAACAACACGATCAGGTAGTATTGGATCAGATGTGTGCACTTAACAAGCATAACCAGGCAATGTTGGCTTATCAGGAAGCTCAAACTAATGCATCGAACGAGGTTGCCAACCTTCTTCGGTCTCTCCATGAGAAAGTTGATGCCCTCACACCAAGTACCTAAACAACTGGTCCATCTATACCAGCCTCAACTCCAGCCTCTTCCTCTGCCCCTGTATTTGATCCACCTCATACCATCCCTCACACCATACCGAGCACTGTCCTTTTTACCATAACCAATCCATCGACATCTGCTCAGGTCCACATCACCCTTGACGAGTAGGCCACTATTCAGCCTAGCCCAGTCACCACACCTGTAGCCTCACCCACTAGCACCGATCCACTACCTTAGACTCCATCTCATCATTCCCAACACTCGAATGACACTGAGGAGTTGCTAGACACTTCATAGCAACCTTCATTGCCACCACCGTAGCATACTCCTCTCTATTTCCCTCACCCACAGGACCCTTTCTAGATCCTTCCTCTTACTCTACCAGAGTCTATTCCATCTAAGTCACCTACTTTTGCTCTGAAAGGAGTTGATACTCATGATGATGCATCCTCACCCATCCGAACCACGCTACCACCATCAGAGACCTATTTCACACTAGCTCTAGTTCTAATATCTCTACCTAGATCACCATTTTCGATGATGTCAAAAAGGGAGGAGAAGAACTAGGAGTGATTTTGCTGAACTGACACATATGCCTGTATTTATATAGATGGGGGATGATTTTAGTAAACTAACACATGTGCCACATTTAGTATGGGGATATATGGGTGTATAGGGATTTTAGGGAGCTTTCTGACTTTTATGAACTTTTATGTCTTGATATTGAATTCTGAAGATCAATGTTATTATTGGATTACTATCATGTTCTTTAGACTAATGAATTTTGTTTCTGCTTATGTATGCAAGGGTGTTAATTTAATATCAGCAAACTTAAGCATATGATTTTGATTGAAACTTCAAAATATTTTCAAAATGGTTTGTTCAAAAATCACCAAGTTTTGTCATCATAAAAAAGGAGGAGAATGTTATATCCTATGTGTAACCTACTGCCTTATAAACAGTAACTATGATTCGAAAATACATAATTAAAATGAATTAGAGACCAACGGATAATAAAATTCCATTTTTAATCATATCCTTCAGATAAGGTTTTTACAAATTTCTTTCAAAATCGATATAACCTGGTCTTCTATTCACATTTCGAATATAACTACCTTGTGTGGTTAAATCACATTTATACATATCAGGGTGTATAGCAAAAATCTCGGCAACCCCCAGGTTTCATACATATCAATTAAGGGTTTATAAATTCCAATTTAGGGGATTACACAAAATCATGTCAAAATTTACATCCCAAATATATATACAGTAATCCCAACCAAAAAAGATAACCAACAACCAAAATTTAAACCTCCCTGAGGTGTCCTATACACCCTTGGTCGTCTCCTTCCCCTTGGAGCCACTTGCCCTGTTTGAAGGTTAATCAATGGAAAGAATGAGATTCAAAAGAATCCCAGTAGTAACAAATCACATATACCACATATAATCACATAACATGTAGGTAAATCATCAAGTAGCACAGCAGCACGAAACACAACCTAAAAGTTGTCACATAAGCACATTGCCTTCCCGGAATTCACATTTACACATTACCTTTCTGACATTCACATTTACAACGGTATATCAACTGTCGAGGTAGAGATGACCAGCGTTACTTCCTAGACGGCTTACTCTGACATGCGCACGTTGTAATTCACATAGCCTCACGACTTACAAATAGTCAATCCCCCATAAACTACCGCCCCAACAGAACGGTCCTTCACCATGGGAACCCCCCCATACGCCATAGGTGAAAGACACACAAATACATAGGTTTCACAGAATCCACAACATCACAAACAATGATAACATATACATACACTACATTTACACATAATATAAGGGACGAATTACTACCTTGTTCTTTCCAAGAGTGCTCTGGCACTGGCTGCTCACGAACAGGGCAAATATCAAACCCTATGCACCAAAATCAAGGACAATGGAATAATATTTATCCCAATTTCTCACTTTCATAACATTTAAAATTGGTTATCATTTGAATTCTTTAAGTGGCTACTAGAAGCCTAGACACATACCTAAAGGGTTGGGAAAACTTGACCAAAACCCCCTCTCAGAAGTGAAAACACTGCTTTTAACCCATGTACTCGAGTGATAGATGACGCACTCGAGTAATGAAATGACTTGCACTCGAGTGAGGACGGCTCACTTGTGCGAGTACTTGGCCAAGAACAACAACTAAGACAGAAAATGAACATGGCACTTGAGTCATGAACTCAACACTCGAGTGATAGCCTCAAACTCACCCGAGTCCTACAAAGTGAGGCACAAGAAGTGACTACCCGAGAGCACAAGAAAACCCTAAAGTGAGAAGTGCACTCAAGCACCAGCTCTGGCACTCAAGTGATGACACAATACTTGCAGGTGCTAAGAGACACTCTTAAAAAATGGGTTGTGAGTAACAACCCGAGACACAAGTCCATAGTGTATAACACTCTTGTACTCGAGTCATACATGGTTCACTCAAGTGATGACCCATATCTCTCGGAAGTGAGACTATGCACTTCTACTTTTTTTACGAGGGAGTACAACTGAAACTTGAAAGAAAAGAGAAAACATGATGCTGCACTCGAGTGAGACCCCAGATCACTCAAGTAAGGCTTATCAAAAGCCAAAATGCAGCAGCTGACAGGATTTTCCAAATTTCCCACCAAAGTGTCAAATGGCTCCCAAAATTAGCAAACAACCTACTCCTATACAAATTTTCACAAGGAACCTATTGGACATACTAAAAAAACCAAATTTTCATCCTATCAACACATATTCAGTATTTTACCCACATTGCAACGCCAATCCACCATATGGATTAACTTCTTATCCCAAGTTCCAAACCTAATCCCTTATTCCAATGACACCATATGCCACCAATTCCACCACAATACACTACCAATTCATCCATTTTAAAATGACACCAAAATCAGGGAAAAATCCACAAATTCCAAAACTTAACTAATAATCACAATGAATATATCAAAATGCATCAAATACTCACCTCTTCCTCTTCCCAACGTTGGATCCTTGATTCCACCACTTTCAAATTTCCTCAAGCACTCAAACACCACCTTTCAAAAATCTAAAACCATAAAGATGTAGCTCTCATCACCATGAACAACTTTAAAGAAGATGAGTTGAGCATACAAGACCATTAATAAAGTCAAATACTCACCTTTCACTTTCTCTTTCCTTCCCCAAGCTTGGTGAAAATGGAGGCTTATGAGAGAGAAGATAAAGATGATGAAGATCAAATTTTTCCCTTCCCTATGCACATTGGCCGACTTGGAGGGAGAGAGAAGAGAGGAATGAGTGGTTGAAAGTTTGACCATCATCTATGGCCCAAATAATGACATGTGTCATGATCTTTCTTTCTCTCCCATGGCACACATGAGCACTCACACATACAATTCCACTCACTTGCTCAATGAATCTCAACTATTGATCTTTGAGTTACCAAGAAACTTCCTTTTCAACAACTGACCAATTGGTCGGTAACTTTCCTTTTTACCTATTGTGACCCTAATTATGGCAATTCTTACTGAACCACCAACAAACACATTTATATCATTTCATTCTTCATTCATGCGCCCTCCCCTACCCTTAGGGTTCATTTTAAGCTGTCACATAGGTAAGCTTAAATACAAGGCTTAGGCACTGATCAGAACGCATTCAGATCGTAATTCACATCATATTCTTCAAAGGTGTTAATTAACAATAATTGCATCCACTTTTGAAGTCATTAGCCCTTAAGCCCATTTTTGGGGCATTACACTATGTTTTGATTATAACAAAGGGTGTTACAACAATTTGATTAAGCAAAGGTTTTTGAACAAAGAAATAGTGTTCGAAAGCATGTAGAACCATCACTTGAGTGACCACTCAAGTAATGAAGAAAAAGAAGAAGTCACAATGCAAGAGAATATGTCTCTGGCTAATTTTAGAAGGGATCACTCGAGTAATGACACTTCATCTGTCAAGTGACCACCCAAGTGATGGAGTTGGAAAATGCCAAGAAAACTCTACAAGATTTTGAGAGGTATCACTCGAGAAATCACTTAAGCAATGGCCAAGGATCACTAGAGTGACCACTCGAGTGATCAGGTAAGATATGAAGCTTATAACTCTGCCAAGATTTGCAAGGGATCACTCAAGTGATGTTCCTGGATCATCTGAGTAATGAAGTCTAAAAAGATGATCAAACTCACTGTCAAGTTCTGGAAGGGATTACTCGAGTAATCACTCTAGTGATGACCCTAGATCACTCGAGTAATGGTTCCCAAAATGTATAATAGTCATCTGTTAATCCTTAATTTAATATTTTATGACTAACACTTCATTATATTAGTATTTGAAGTATTTTTATAGGAAAACAATAAAGAGATCATACTAAAGAGAGAGAAACCAATTTACGAAGAACGTAACATTCATAAAGCTCACCTACCGCAATGGCTAGGTTTTAAATATAAAGAATGGTCAAAAGAAGTTATGCTACTCTAACGGACATATTGAAATGCTACCAACGACTATCACAATCAGCTATCAATATGGGAACATTCAATGAAGAAAAGAGATATATACAACACATGAACATACATTGATCAATACATTCATAGTACTCTATTTCTCTTATTCATTCTTTGTACTTCAGTGGTCATATATTTACTCTGTGAGAGAGATTTACTTATCAACTCAATATTTCTTATTGAGATAACTTATGGTTGTGGAACCTTACGTTGGGATTTAAGATTCCCTTGTGTAAGGAGGAGCGACTATCTAGGTTAAGAACTTTGCTTTATACTAAGGTGCCAAGAACCCACTGAATCTTGGAGGATATAGTAAAACTCTTAGAGGAACTCTGAGGATTGGACGTAGGTCAAAGTGATTGTGGCCGAACCAGTATAACCCCCAGTGTACACTTTGGTGATATCTCTCCTAGCTCTTAACTCCGTTTTAATTTATTCAGTTATAGTTTATGGTTTATAAATATCTGTGATCACACAATTCACCACTCCTCTCGAGTGAAACACTTGCACTAACAGCACGCGCATGACCGATATGACACGCAAAACCTCATAAATAATGAAAAAGAAAGGATATGGTATAACCTTTAATGCCTCCGATATACACACAAGAGATGTTAGTTCATAGTCTATAAGACTACTAACATCTTTGTGTATCATGTGTTATCGGTCTAAGTCTACTTTATAGTCCAAAGGACCACTAGATACAATGGTTATATCCGTAGGTGTAACTCAGCTAATGGTGTTTTCTTTGGCACATGTGGGAGATTGTTGTAAATATTGCATATGGGTGTGTCAATGAAAGAGTCTCTCCAATATTATTAGAATATTTTAAAATGAAGATATGTGTCTTGAAAAGTCATGTCCTAACAAATTAAGGCATTAGTGTTGGTTCATGAATCAACATGATTCATGACCTTAATAGATGGTTATGACTTCTAATTGAAGAGGTGTAGTCTTCAAGAGGCATCACTTCAAGGCATTGATTAATTCGTATTTATAAATACGCCAACCGTGACACCATTTGAAGAAGAGAAATAGAAGCCTCAATAATTTCTTACTGGGTTGCTTTATATTTCACTAGTTATGTTGCTCTATATCCTTATAGGAAGGGTTCATTTAATCCTACGGAGATGCTGCTTCTTATTTACTGAACGGGCTGTAGAATATCTCTTAAGGACAGTGTCCTTGACACAACTCCAACCAAATATTTTATTGTTTCTTTGCAGATATTGCCAACAATAACTCATGCTAAATTTGCATTCATGACTGAGGTAATGGCTTTGAGGAAGGCTATATTGATAATTGATGAACTGCAATTGTCTAGAGTAATTGTAGAAGTGGATGATGAGGAATTAGTAGATTGTTTAAACAAAAATAGTGAATATTGTAGGGAATGGGAATGTTGCTTGATGTTATTGGATTTAAGGGATTGGCTGCATTCTAAGGCAAATCGGGTTATTTCTTTCTCTCATAGAGAAGGGAATGAGGGAGCAGATTACATTAGGTGGGTTCATGAACCAACACCCCCTCTTGCTCTCATCATTGCCAATGATGCGAAGAATGCTGCAAAGTCTAAATCAGTATCTGGAAGGAATGCTCATCCCCGGGAAGGCGTTGACTAAGTGCTTTGAAATGTATTTTAGTGTAGTTGTAAAAGATTGTATTGTTGATTGATTAGTACTAGACTCAGTTGGTGATAGTATGTTGTCTATTCTGGACAGGTTGCTTAATGTTTTGTTTAGTAATAAAATCTATACTTTGGTCCAAAAAATGAGTTTTTTTTTTTTGGATCAAAGTTCAAATGAGTTATTGAGATTTAGAAAATATGTAATTTACCAAGAAAAACCGAACACAGTTAGTAGATGCCTAAGTCCCTTAAACATGATATCCTAGGTTCGAATTAGGCCGTGTGCATGGAAAAGGCTTTGTTGGAAAAAGCAAAACCTACTTCGGTGATCTCTACACCTCAGAAGGATTAGCCTCTAGCTATCGGCTAGAGGATAGCGCCTGGATTCTACTAGAAAATATGTAATTTGATATTGGAATGGAGAATGGAATATATTCAAAGTGAGATTTGAAAGTTAGAAGTAAAATTGGAAAATTTGAATCTATGCAGTTAAATTAATTGTTTGTATAACAATTTGATTAATGAGAAATTATAAAACAATTATGTAGATTGAACTTAAATTGTTTGGTGTTGGCAAATTATAAGCATGCAAGTGTTGATAATAATAATTTTGGAGCAAGGGTAAACTTAATTATGTTTAGATACTTTTCTATTATATCTATAATATATATAGAGAGAGACAGAGAGACAGAGAGAGAGAGACTAAGATATAGACTAATTTTTTGTGAAATTGCCGTGCACAGAGGACTTGATTTGGAATTGTACGTTTGAATGGAAACTAATATTCATGAACATTAGCCGCCATTTAGGTTTCATTTCATATAAAAGTCAATTATATTAGTCTATTGGTCCCAAAAAAACACCAAAACGTAGACACTCGTTAGATTTCGTTTCATATAAAACTCAATTATTCAATCGAAAGCAACCTGCAATGCCAGAATAAGTATGAGATGGATACTGTTAATTAAAAATTCAATTACACAATTAAACTCCCTAGTCAATACTTTATTCTACTTACAACTTTAATCAATGTCGCTCCTCATGATTAAATGGAAATCAGAAATTAGTTTAAAAATAATTAGATTGATTGCGTAAGAGATCTCATTTCTGAATAAATCAAAGTAAATCTTGAACGTTCCATTACACATGCAGGCATCTAGGCAATTACCAAATATTAAAGGCCACAAGTCATTTTGAACTTTTAGTACACTTGTTTACAAATTTGGGCAGTATAGAAAATAATATAAACAAGAGATTTGGACAAAAGCTAACCTAAGCCTTACTCCTTTTTTTCACACTTCATGACTTTTTTGTCCGGGTCAAGCACGTTTGCATTTCTCTGAGAAAGCTTGCAAATTCCTGCTATTGTTTCTTTGTATATTCCCTTGGTCCAAAAATTATAGACCCAATCCTCACATTAGTGCTTCCCATTTCAATCTGAAGAAAACCAAACCAAAAGAACAAAAACACCATTTATTAGTTGCATCAATACACAAGGACCCATATAGTTGTTGCCACTAAAAACAACGTGGGCCAATTGTGACTGGCGTAAACTGTTTCAAACTTCTCCAAAGACCAATAATTTAATTATCTGAAAGTATTTCCAAAGTGTTTCACCATCACTTTTTATAAATTTCTAATTCTAATTCTAGCTACCTATAAATTTAATTACATACCGCTAACTCAAAATCGCCGGACATGCCCATTGACAGTTCACATTGTTCCCCTGTCATTCCAAGTGTCCGGCAAACTTCACTTCTACACTTTGATAGTGTCTGTTCCACACAGGAGAAGAGCTTTAGAATTTAGAATGCAGGGAATAAAATTCAAAATTTGTGCTCCCAACCAACAAAATGAAAATGTCTATGTAACGAAACAGCAAGTGAGATGAGACATCTATTGAAACAGCAGGAAATCTCTAATGAATAAATAGAGGTTTGTTTCATTAAGTTCCCACAAGCTTCAGAATATCATAATACAATTTATTACCTGAAAGTTCTCTGGGGTTGAGCTGTAGTCTGGCATCCCTATTGTCATTAAGCCAGACAATACTAGGTTTGGGCAACTGAAATTTACATGTTTTGCAAGTTCAACACAATCGGAAGGATCAACACCAGATTTGGCTGCAATGCAAGTATATCAACAAAATCCGTAGACAACATATGAAATATGTAAGAATTAAGAATCTAAGATGCATCATCAAAGAGCATACGAACGGCTGAGATTCTCCAATCTAACTACTCTTGAAGAACACCAAAAACAATCCAAGAAGAACTATATCTGAAGAGATAAGTTCCTCGTAATGAAAAAGAGGCTCTCAAGTATAAACAAGTTCACCAAATTTCAGAGATACAAAATCATGCAAGTTACATACACAGCAAGGAATCTGAGTAAATCATGATTTTACTTATGGTGTACTCACAAGCTTCTCCACTGGTATTCACTTGCACCATAACCTTGAGAGGATTTCTTCCTAGGGTTGAAACCATACGATTGAGATGATTTGCCACCTGCCAGTTCCACAGGCACAAGATGGCTGGCAGTTGGGATCAATTAGAAGTAGATAACTACATGTTGTAAATTCACAACATAACTATTCAAATAAATTTAGTTAAAATCCAATTAAGAAAATCTTAAGCAGTTCTTTTAGCTCAATAAATCATTTGGCTAGATTTGGAGATGCTAGTAATTGTTATTTTCCAAATGCATATGAAATTCCAGAAAATCAGACAGTAAGTCTTAATGGAGAACCACAATCTTGGTGTCTAACAATGGATGCCTTGTTCATATGATGAACTATACTGTTACATGCTTGCATGATGGTGTTCATTGGTCAAATATCAGATCCTTCCACTTTTGGAAAGTATACAACTTCATTTTGGACAGTGTTCAGAACTCAGTGAAGTAAACTGAGTAGGCCTGGACAGCGATACTGTCTGACAGAACCACAGGCTACTGGCGGATATACAAGATTACTGGTATATAATCCTAATAAGATGGAGGTATTCAATGAAGTATCAATGGAGAAGTTCAAAGAAACAGGTTAGTTTTGGGGTGATTGGAAACTTTGAAATGACATTTAACTCCACGCCATTAACTTTTATTGTTGGTTATGATAAAAAAGATAATAGTGATGCAAAAGGATCAAAAGTTTTCCTAGAACTTCAGCGTTGTTCTGTTTTACTGTCATGGCTGATCTAGCAAGTCTCAATTTGCATGTTGAAATGACCAGTCCATGTAAATGCTCAGAAGCAACTAAGTGGTGGTATGATAAACAGATTCTATTCCCTGACATTGTGGTATGTTATGGAATATGTCAGATTAGACTAATAGGGACTTAAGTGCAAAGTCAGATAGTTAGATGGTAATTAGTTAAATAAGTGCTTAAGTATCCTAGTTAGCCGTTGTGGGGAAAGGGTGTATGTGAGGCTGTGTCATTATAAATAGCCTGAGCATTCCCTATTGTATTAGTCTTGGATCTGAATTGTCCCAAAGGAAATAAACCAGAATTCTCCTCTGTGTTCTCTATTTCTCTTCTGTTTCTCTCCATCTTTCTGTTCTTCCTCTACCTCTCTGTTTCTGGTTCTTTCCCTCTCTTTCCCTCTTTCTTCCTATACAGAATTATGATTCTGTAACAGTGGTATCAGAGCTCTCCATCCTTGGCCTTTCCACTGCACTACCGACAACAAAATAGAAGAAAAAGGAAAAATAAATGGACACATATTCTGCTCGATTCCTCTCAAGACTAGTGGCCGAGCGTCTTCAACAAACGGAAAGGCGACTCCAGCTATGGCTTCTTCAACAGCAGGGGTCGGTAGCTGAGGTTAATCGTGCGTTTGATTCCCTTTCAGCCAATCTAGATGTGCCAGAAGATTACTTGGTTGAGGCATATGTTTTTGGTTTGAAAGAAGAGGTTGCAGAGTCGGTGAAGTTGTTCAACCCCCTTACTATGCGTGCAGCCCGATCCTTGGCTAGAGTGCAAGAGATATCCTTGCAATGGCGAGCCAAGAAAGCGGAGCAGGCAAGAAAAGAATTGAAAGATCAAGAAAAAGGTTTGGCAGCTAAAGAATCCAATGGGTCTTGTTCGTTTAAAACCCAAGAGTGCATTGTTAATCAAGAGGCTTCTGTCGAAGCTGAACCTGAGAAGCAAGAAACTGCCGTTGCTCAAGAAACAAATGACGACGATCACGAAGTTGAATGTGTCACAATGCAAGAACCACGAGAGTTGCCAAGTACGATAGCTGGTGGCGTTGCCGAGAAGACCCAAGAAGCCACAAGCTTCGAAATAATACGCGGGGCAAGAACAGAGCCCACGGGTTCTGTTGCGACGGAAAGAACTCGAGAAGCGACGACGAGCTTGAGCGACATGGAGTTGTCAAAGCCGACGTTCTCGCAGGTGCCACCGAAGGACAAAAACGTAAATACGGCGGATGAAGTTTATGGGTCTTTGAATCTCGCCTCTATTGAGAAATTTCTGGGTAAGTTGCACGAGACATCTTCATGCTTGACTCCTTCGCTATCTCCTCTTCCTCTCTCGTCGTCAACAGTTATTGTTTGCTCTTTGTCGTTGAGTCATCCCCCTTTGTCGCTGGCTGTTTCTGCTATATCGAAGGCCATTGCTTCTGTTTGCATCGTGCCATTGGGTTCCTTCCCTTCATTGCTGTCTCTGTTTCAGTCGCTTGGCTTAAGGAGTTCGCAAAGCATCAATTATGCACTTGCTTTAGGAAATAGACACCAGAGTATGTGGCAGGGACAGAAGGTCACGTGGCTGAATAAAGTTGAGTTAGAAGAGTCAAAGATACAGCTGGATACCACTCTTTTTAATCTGCAGAAGGTTGATGGGTTACAGCTGGATGACACTCCCTTTCAGCAGCAACAGATTCTTCATAATACGATGGGTTTGGCACTGTTGGATGGTTTTATGGGCTGGGATTTTGGAAAAGAAGGCCCAAGTTTTTTACTGTCATGGATTTTACCTATCAAGCCTACAAGTTCGTTTTGTCATTGGGTAATTTTTGCTGCAAGATGCTTGGTTCTGAGTTGGTTCAAAGGAGAATTAATCTCAATGCTCTATGGAAGGCTCTGTTCTCTGAGCAAGAAAGAAAAAGGGAAGGCAAAGGCAAGGTTCACAGCAAGATCGAGTCACCGGGAATTCAGCACTGTATAGCTGAAGTTTTCAGAATTTTCAAGCCCAGGAAAGGCAGTAAAGGTGCAGCAGGGCTCAAGTTAGAGAATTCCTCGCTGAACAACAAATTTTCTTCAGATTTTTTTAGTTCTCAATCATCCTTGAGGGCAAGGATGTTTTGGGGAGGGGGTATTGTTATGGAATATGTCAGATTAGACTAATAGGGACTTAAGTGCAAAGTCAGATAGTTAGATGGTAATTAGTTAAATAAGTGCTTAAGTATCCTAGTTAGCCGTTGTGGGGAAAGGGTGTATGTGAGGCTGTGTCATTATAAATAGCCTGAGCATTCCCTATTGTATTAGTCTTGGATCTGAATTGTCCCAAAGGAAATAAACCAGAATTCTCCTCTGTGTTCTCTATTTCTCTTCTGTTTCTCTCCATCTTTCTGTTCTTCCTCTACCTCTCTGTTTCTGGTTCTTTCCCTCTCTTTCCCTCTTTCTTCCTATACAGAATTATGATTCTGTAACATGGTACAACATGACTACATCTTCATTTAGAACAAGGACCTGGGTGTGGAGCAATTTAACAAGATAAAGTGGAGTAAAAACTCTAGCTTGTGATTAATGCAACTGCGAGAGTGATAATAATAGTTACATGTGTCGTGTGGATTAGCACCCAAAGAGCTTGGCATTGGGGATTCTATAGCTTCTTTTATTGACCTGTGTCATTTGCTTTTGGACATGACCTTCAAAGATTCTTCCATTTTAACAACCTAGTTTTTACATGTTTAGGGGCAAAGGCAAACTAAGGGAAATCACTTCTGCTCGTTAAGTTAGAACAAGAAATTCTAATTCTTTTTGAGAATGTAGCCAAACCTTTATGACAAGGTTAATTAGAAGAAAACGCAATATTAGGAATATGCTAAGCTAATGTGTAGAAGGAAAATTATGCAAATAAATATAGGATGGGGTATTTGGAGGGCATTTTTTTCGTTTAACATTTATCGGTCCTCCTGTTGATTTATTTATTTAGAGTTTGGTTGCACATTCAGTGATCAGAGAAGAAAATTTGCAGAGCTCTTGCTCATGGAGTATCATCTCTTCTACCAAGAAGGTAACACATTTTATCTTCAATCATTTTCCTTGTTGCACTACCTACCTTGAGTCTAGCTCATCATCCAAGAATGCAACAATGTCCTATATAGATTCCTCTTATTCTAAAAGAGGAAATAAACCATAACAATTTAAAAGAATGAAAATTGATATGGGTTTAAACGGCAAGTCTTTACCTTCTGATTATCCACGCCCTCAACCATAGCTAGATTTGGCACTCCACCTGCGTAAAGCTTAAAAGGCTGAGCTTGTCTAAAAAGCACATAAAGCAAGAATATCAGACAAGATAATACAAGATTAGTAATACGTTCAGCAAGTTCATAACTAAATAGAGTGATTCATAAAACTTTGCATGCAGCTCAGTAAGATTAATCACCTACCAAGCCCCCTCAAATACATATGAAAAATGCTGTACAACATATGAAGAATAGGGGATAGCGTCCAATCCCATTTGATGATCTTTAATGCAAAAGATTAATATGGAACACATGGAGCGTAATTATTCAATGTGAGGGTGTGTCTAAGAAAGGTCACGTGTCAAGTAAATGGAGAAGGCAAAGTGCTTATCCTGAGGTTGTTGCAAATGAATGTGGAAGTGAGTGGTGTAAAGGTGGTTGCACAATGTTAAGGGGAGGTGTTAAAGGAAAGGGGTGTGGATGATATGTGTGATTTTCTCTTTAGTCCCATTCTTGGGAAATCCCTCTGTGGCTCTTTTCTTCCTGGCTCTTTTCTTCTTCCCTTCCCTTGTATCTGCTTTGCCCTCTGTTTACTAATTTGCTTTACAGTGTTATTTGAGATGCCTATAGATATTTCAAACAGGATTGAATATTACTATATACTTGTTATTCCATTGTGATGACAATTTTTTTATAGTAGTTCAAGACATGGAGCAATACTACGATGATCTTCGCTATAACCAAAGCGACCTAAGACCAAAACTCTTATTTAAATACTATGTCCCAAGTATACAAGCGCAAAAGGATGCATTCCACATCGTTTTCAATAGCTTTAGATAGAAACTGAAGCTAAAATAGCAAAAAGAAATGTTAAAATAAGGGAAAGAATAAAATGAATCGTACCCAAAAGTGATTTGACTTTGTTGCTCTGCAAATGCCCTATAAAATGCCACTCAATGTCTTGAGGAAGCTGCAGGCACGCAAACAATTAGAATCCTCGCTCAAGATTTCAGAGCTCATATCGAAACCGAAAATTCACCACCTGGGGAGCCTTTTCAATTATCTCTTGAACGTAATTTTCGCCAAAGTATCGATGACCTGCATCGTAGAGCTGGCGAATAAGAGAGATGGGCTTTGTCTTAGAAACAGCCACAACCCGAACCCTCTCAGTTTGGTAACCGGATCTTTCCGCCGCCTGCCGGACCCTTTGCATAACCGACCGAAAAGCCGCGACGGCAGCTCCTTCCGCTATCGGAGCAGCCATTCAGGTTCTCGGCTTTATTTGTTATCCAACTGCGGGGAAGAAAAGAAGCGTATGGTGCTGGGAAGAGAGCGAGAGACGCTGAACAACAATCACAAAACACAAATCAGTACAAGAATTTACTTCAAAATTTTCCCCAAATATTTATATTGATTCCACCCGTCAAGGAGTATCCATGGAAAGACGGTCACGAAAAGTGGTATTTTGTGAAAAATCAAAATATATTTGTTGCAAATAGTTAACGTAAATATATTTTTGGGTAATTACAATGAAATCCCATATAATAGAAAAAATGAAGAAATAATTTCTGAAGTTGTCAGTGTAAGCTTTTCGACTTGTCATTAACAACTTTAGGGACCATTTTTTCATTTTTCCTCTTATGTGGGACTTCATTGTAATTGTCCCTATATTTTTTAATTTACTCAAATTAACCAACTAATTTTTATATTAAATATGATATAATATGATAATTGCTTATTTGGCCTTATTATAATTTTAGGGCATATTTAGATAATAGGTTTTGGTCACTTACCACCTGATGTTTAACTCGTTCAACTCCATCTACCTCCAATGGTATGTTTCAATTTTATTACACCCCAATAGTATGTTATCGTGTTTACAAGTTCTCTCCTCCTTTTATTTTAATTAATCCAATATCATATTTGCCATGTTATCAATCGTCTAATTTTGTTAATATAAGATATTGAGATAAGAGATAGAAGATAAGAGAGAACTAATTAACTAAACAATAAATAAGAAGTAATTCTCATTCATTTCAAACTTACAATCAC
The DNA here is from genome assembly GCA_963242795.1 of Inga leiocalycina. Lineage (NCBI taxonomy): Eukaryota > Viridiplantae > Streptophyta > Magnoliopsida > Fabales > Fabaceae > Inga > Inga leiocalycina. Next base: position 35,865,970 of record OY725325.1, read on the forward strand.
TCTATACTCGTCTACTATTTAGAGATAACGAAATCTTAAATTCTATTTTAAGACTAACAACAAAGAATAAGTCTACATATTTGTAGGATATATAACATTTAGAGATTATTTGTTTTAATCACGAAAAATTCCCAAGAAACCATTCATATTATAAGTTACATATATAGTTTTAAGTGTAGAATTAAAAAAAGGAAAAAAAAATCTTAAAAGATTATGAACATTCACACTAAATATTACAATATTATAACATTCTTCTTGAATGTTCATAAATAAATAATATTCATCTCTAAACCTTATTAGGAAAAACATAGGATAAAAAAAATCCTATTTAATAAAAAAGTACACATACACATTAAAGCTATCTTGTTAACAAATCTTACCAAGAAAATCTTTTAGGACAAAGCCTTACGGGCTACTTGTTTTCTAGTTTTGGAAACAGTTTTTTGTTTTTTAAAACAAAATAGCTTGTTTAGTAATTTAGTTTTACTTCGATGTTCCAAAAAAAAATAGTAACTATTTTTTAAAAAAAAAACAGTAAAGACCCTAGACAATTTTTAGATGTTTTCTTATTTTTATTTTCTATTTCTTATGTTTTTTGTTTTGGAAAATGGGGAAAGTTTTTCTTTTTTGCTTAAAGGTTTAAAGCCGCCACTTGCCATGAACACAGCATCGCCAGCGTTGACTATCCCTACATCACCGTCAATGACAGCCACCACCACAACACCACCAACGATGGTCACCTCCATGTCCCCATCGAAGTTTATTGACTCCATGTCACTGATGTTGCGGGGCAATGGTTGTAGCCACATCATCACCGTCGATAGCTGTCGCCATGTCATTGCCATCGACCCACATCATCGCCCAAGATGAAATTTTATTCTATTAATAAATGCCTATTTCTTATAGTGGATATAGCTCAATGTCAACATGTGATTTATGTAACTGATATCACCTGATAGGATAATGGTGGTGTTGTTGTATTAATATAATAAGATATTAATTTTAAAAAATAATGTCAATATCAATTATATAAAGTAAGTGAATCAAACATGTATTTTCCTTTTTTGTTATTTAAGTTGATGCTATAAGAACAATTACTTCAAACAAATTTTTATGCTTTTAGTTCTCAAATGTAATTTTTTTAGAACAATTATCCAAACAGAATTTTTTTTTCAAATTTTTTTTAAAAATCATTTTTATAAAACAGTCTTGGAAACAAAAAAAACATAAATAAACAAGCCCTTAATTAAGAAAAAAAAGTACAACATGATATTTGCTCCCCTAATAACATTAATTATTTTTACTCCTCTTAATGACAATATCACTCGTTGTCATTAAATTATCATATCGTAAGAGAGTATACTATTTTTTCAAATGCAGTTGTTCTCAATGATTTTTCAACTAATTGATCTCCTTTTTTTTTTCAAACTATCCATAATCATTATAAAAAAATCACTTTCAGCGGCGACATTTGGCGGCGACTTTTAATGTCGTCGCTAAAAGTGAGACTTTCAGCGGCGACTTTTAATGTTGCCACTGAAGGTGTCACTTTCCGCGGCGACACTTTTGTCGCTGCTGAAAGTCAGACTTTCAGCGGCAACATTGTTTTGTCGCCGCCGAAAGTGTGTTTCAGCGGCGATTTTAGTGTCGCCGCTAAAAGTGTTGTTTGAAATTTAAAAAAAAAATTAAAAAACACTTTCAGCGGCGACTATTAAAAGTCGCCGTCGAAAGTGAGTTTCAGCAACGACTTTAGTGTTGCCGCTGAAAGTGTTGTTTGAAATTTTAAAAAAAAAATTTTAAAACACTTTCAGCGGTGACTATTAAAAGTCGCCGCCGAAAGTGAGTTTCAGCGGCAACTTTAGTGTCGCCACTGAAAGTGTTTTTTTAAAATTTAAAAAAAAAATTTTAAAACACTTTCAGCGGCGACTATTAAAAGTTGCCGTTGAAAGTCTTTTTCATATTTTTTTTATTAATATTTATAAAATTTAACTATTAATTATTAAATAATTCTATTTAACCTTAATTATTAAAATTATATTATTATTTATTAATATTAGATTTATAATTTTTTATTAAAAATAATATTTATGATATTAAATTATTATTTATTAACTAATTTTAATTAAAAATTTTTAAATTTAAATATATCAATATTTTTTTGGTTTTTATTTAATTTTTCATTAATTTTAATAATATTATATTTAATTAATAATTAATTATATGTATATAATTAATTAATTATATGTATGTATGTTTATATATATATATGATAATATTATATATATATATATAATAATATGTAATAATATGACATAGGTTCATTTCGGCGTAACTGATAGAGACTCGCGTGCTAAGACATCGGCTCTCTGAGGTCGCGGGTTCGAACTGAAGAAGAGTCACATGGAGGAATTATGAGGAGGCGACACATGGTAGCACAGGGAGGAGACACGTGGCAATTGTAAATTAAATTGTTTTAAAAGAAATTCAAATTTTTTTAATAAAAAATTTAATTTTTTGAATTTTTTTTAAAAACAAATTAACACCTTCAGCGGCGACAAAAGTCGCCGCTGAAGGTCACCTTCAGCGGCGACAAAAGTCGCCGCTGAAAGTCACCTTCAGCGGCGACTTTTGTCACCGCTGAAACTATACCATCAGCGGCGACACAAATGTCGCCGCTGAAAGTCACCAAAAGTCGCCACTGAAGGTATACTTTCAGCAGCGACAAAAATTGTCGCCGCTAAAACTTTCAGCGACAGTCGCATAGGCGGCGAGTTTTTGTCGCCGCTGAAAGTCTTTCAGCGGCGACAAAGCCTTTTTTTTTGTAGTGAATACATTACCATCAAATGATATGATGTGCTGAAATGTATTGCTCTATCACATCTTTTTGACATGTTGAATTATCAATATACTCTCCATATATTTTATACATTATGGAAATAACAAAAGACGAGTTATCTTAAAAATCGTTATGATATATCTTGCATTTGTATTGTTAATGTGAAATGGTTTATGAAACTATCATATCAAATCTCTATTTCATTATCTATTATATGTGTACCTGCAGAAATTTAATTTTACTAGAAAAATCATAACAAATGCAATATGAACATGATATGTAAATATTCAAATAAAATATATGTATTTCTAGATTATTAAATTCAATATATTTCTAGAAACAAAATCATAGCAAAAATTCATGATTTAGAAATCAATTGACACATTCAATAACTTCATCTACAAGCAAATTTCGCTATACATAGGATAAAACAAATTCATATCCACATTCTACGACATTCACTGCAGCGAATGCCGTTGTCGTATCCACCGGCTAACAACAATGGCAACAAGCTGACAATTATATCATGTATCACATGCTCAGTTTTGATTAATATGTTATTCCTTTCAAAATTATTTGTTCCCCCAAGACAATGATACAAAGTAAAAATAAGATAACTCTAAGGTCATCATACACCCTCTAGAGTTCCCAGAGTTATTCAAAGTAGCTCAATTATAAAAAAAAAAAACCAAGCTAGATTCTTAAATCGGACTCAACGAAATCCTTACTTACGCCCAATTCCTAGGTTCAAAACCTAACTTTATCTCTGAGTTTCTGAGAAATCTAAGAGACATTAGTTGATATAGATCAAAGGTAGGGAGAACTTATTTGAGTGCTAGAGTACTTAAGGATATTCCCCAAAGTCCCCAAAAATTAAACCCTAGCAGAGCTATGACATTTTCCTCTCCAAATTTTGTGAAAAATGATGATTAAACATGTTAGATTTCTTTATAATTTTGATCATTCACTAGACGAACACACTCTTCACTATGGCAAAGTGATGCAGAGAGGAGAGTATGAGTTCGCATCATTCATCAAGGTAAATGATCCCTTCACTAAAGCAAATGACAAAGAGGGGGACTCCGAATTTTAGGACATTCATTGCAGCGAGTGACACATAATTCAGACACCAAATGTCAGGGATGTTACGTATACTGATTTTTTTAAATTTAATTGTTTTGCTAACAGTTGTTTATTGTTCACATTGTGATTATTGTACTTAGGAGATATTGAATGCTTATTGCATTGAATCCCTTTAAGCCAAGGATTTTACTTTGATTCTCTTAACAGGGATCCGAGCAATCAACCATTTATGCGGGCGATGTTCAATGAGTAAGTTAAATATGCCTTGTTATTAAATGTAATTTAATTTTTTTAACATAATTTTTGGCAATCATTAATTTTATTGTATTCTCATAGCTAAGTGGCTGTATTGCACAGATGATGGCCTCAAATTCCCCGGGAAAAGAAATAGTGCCATCCAAAATGTGTTCCCATGGAAGATATAGTAATGGTATTTACCATTAACTGCTAAAGCAAATATATTTTATTAGATGATTGATGACACATTTTTCTTCTTGCTTCTTTATAATGCCCATCACAACAATAAAAGGCTCCAATTGTGGGTACTGTGCGAATTTCATGAAGGATATGGTCACGCATAACCCTGACACAATTGCTATTATGGTATATATGCATTTATTTAAAGTTCAATTTATTCATTTTAAAATTAAAATCTGATTAGCTATATATTTATGCCTAACTTGATGTGTTTCTTTTCTCGTACAGTACTTTGATGACACATATTTTGAATGATAAAGAATTCGTCGAAGAGTTGGCAATGTCTACACTGTCAATGGATGGCGTGGAAGGCAAAACCCTATTTAAAAAATGATGAATCAATTCTTGACAATTAATAGATATAACTGCTAAGTATTATCTAAATACTTGATGATTTATACATACAACCATCAAGTATTTCATCAAACTTGACGGTTATGATGGGAAAACCGTTAAGTAACACTACCTAGAGACCTGTCAAAACTAGAAGGCCCAACACTTTGACAGTTGTGGTGTAAAAGCCGTCAAATATCGTCCCTACACTACTACAAACAAGACCTTTTACGTCCTTAAAGGACGTCCCCTTTTTAAGTTAGGGACGTCCAAAGTTAAATATTTGGCGGGTGGATAAGGCGCTGGATGAATTTGACCGAATGAGTAAAATTTCAACACTTTAGACGTCCCCAGTGTCTCTGGGGACGTCTAAAGTGGACTTTAGACGTCCCCAGGGAAACTGGGGACGTCTAAAGTGGGGTTTAGACGTCCCCAGGGAAACTGGGGACGTCTAAACTGCACTTTAGACGTCCCCAGTTTCTCTGGGGATGTGTAAACTCAACTTTAGACGTCCCCAGAGAGATTGGGGACGTCTAAACACCCCAGAAACATCACCTCATTCACTGTACATGGCAGCTTTACCTTCTGTGCCAAAGCCATACCCGTTAATGTCCCCTGCTGCATTTGTTTTCTCTCTTCTCCCAAACCCGTGAGCTGCATTTCATTTCTGCTGCACTGAACAAATTCCAAAGCCATACCCGTGAGCGTCTCAGATTTGCATTTCCCTTGCTGCATTCGTTTCCTCTCTTCTCCCAAACCCATGAGCTGAGCTTCAGAACTCATTCACTGAGCAAAGGCGCACCTCCCCTCCCCTGCATTTGTCTTCCCTCTTCTCCCATTCCCCTGCCCGTGTGGGTCTTCCCATTTGCTGCTGCTGCAGCATTCTCAGAATTATTCAGGTGCGTTTCTGGGTTTCTTTTGATCATGTGCATATGAGGCGTGAGTTGGATTATTATGTGAAGCAATTAAGAATTTACATTCTGCGTTTGTAGAATATTGTTGCTGCAATTGGATTCTGTGTTTCTGGATTGTTGGTGTGTGCACTTGATTCTGCGTTCTGGGTTATATTGTTGCTGCATGCACTTGGATTCTGCACTTGGATTTTGAGAAAATCAGGTGCGTGGGTTAACAATGTAAATAATTATTGTTAATGTAAATAATTAATTAATTTGGTGAACAGATGTTAATAATTATTGTTAATATTATTAATGTAAATAATTATTCTGCGTTTGTAGAATATTGTTAATGTAAATAATTATTTTGGGGAACAGATGTTGTTATAATTAACAATGTTAGAATTGAATTAATGTTAGATTAATATGTCAAAGGTTATGTATGTTGGGGTGATTTATCATATTTGTTTAGACTTTTAAGAATCACTTGTGATCTAACGTAAGTGAACCCTTACAAAACCCTTACAAAATTGTTAAATTGTGTTTTTTTTAAGTTTTAAAAATTTATAACTAATACTATATATTAAGTTTGCATAACTTGTCTTTTTTGCTTTTATACATATAGAGAAATTTTTTTGCAAACTTTTGAACAAAAAAATTGCATTTAGGAAGTTTGGATTTTGATTTATGAATATTCTAAAAGTTGTTTGATTTGATATTGAAAGAATTGAGTTTGATTAGGATTTGGTTCTATCTTGTTAGAGTGTTAGTAGGTAGACATAGAATTTGGCTTTGATAATTAATTGTAGGAAGCCAAAGACTAGTGAGGAATTGAGGCTAAATTTTTATTTCTTTTAAGAAAGGGTATATTTATTGGCACTAATTAAAGTATTCGTCCTTTTGTTTTGGTTAGAAGAATTAATATTAGCTTCCTGCTTTTTACTCTTGTTTTACTGTTCTGAATTTTTATTTTACTCTTCTTAATTAGTTTAGTTTAGTTTAAATTAAGTTGAGATGGTTTGTTATTTTGATTTTGGGATGTGTCACTTTTAAGGGGAAATGCTGCCAAAATTTTGGAAAACAAAATAGTAAAAGGCAATTCCCAGTGTTGACAATGACTCTAAACTTGAGTGTGAATGGCATAGGTGGTAATAGAATGGATCATAGTTGGATGAATGCTTTGAGAACAAGTGAAGAATATGAGAATGGGGTTGAAGAGTTTATTGAATTTGCTAGAAGGAACGTTCCAGCCAAAAATGGGAAGTATTTTTGTCCCTGTGTCAATTGTTTAAATGAGAGAACACGGGATGTTGAAGTTATAAGGGATCACCTACTTTGTGATGGAATAAATCTTCGATACACAAGGTGGATATGGCATGGTGAGGAAGTAACTGATTGTCCGTCACACAAGAAGGAAGCTGTGGATGTCATAGATGAAGATAGAATGGAGAGAATGATTCACGATGTTGAGGTAGAATCCTTTGCGCAATCGCATGAATATGACAGCCTGCGGAGTGATGCAGAGACACCGTTGTACCCTGGGAGTAAGTACACACGGCTCACAGGAACATTACATTTGGTTAACTTAAAAGCAACTTGTGGGTGGACCGATAGTAGTTTCACATTGCTGCTTGAACTGTTGTGTGATATGTTTCCAGACGATAATGTACTTCCAAATCGTATGTATGAGGCCAAGAAAATCCTATCGACAATGGGTATGGAGTATAAAAAGATACACGCTTGCCCTAATGACTGTGTACTGTACAGAAAGGAGTATGAAGGCCTGAGTGAGTGCCCTAAGTGTCAAACCGCACGATACAAAGTGAAGAAAGATGGTGGTTGTGACGATGGGAAGACTAAAAGGCAACCTGTAAAAGTTTTGTGGTATCTTCCAATAATACCGCGCTTTAAGCGTTTATTTGGCACTGCAAAAAAGGCGAAGAAGTTGAGATGGCATTCGGATGACAGAATATCCGACGGAAAATATCTTCGGTACCCGGCTGACTCTCCACAGTGGAAGAAAATAGATGAAATGTTCCCTGAATTTGGCAGCGAGCCGAGAAACCTTCGGCTTGGGCTCTGTACAGATGGCATCAATCCGTATGGAACTCTTAATAGCACACACAGTGCGTGGCCAGTACTCCTTGTAATATACAACTTGCCTCCCTGGCTTTGTATGAAACGCAAGTATGTGATGCTTTCTATGATGATTTCTGGACCAAAACAGCCAGGAAACGATATCGATGTCTACCTGGCGCCTTTGATTGAGGACTTGAAGAAGTTGTGGGAGGAAGGCGTAGATGTGTTTGATGCGTATAAGAATGAGTCATTCAAGCTACGTGCAATGCTGTTCACCACCATAAATGACTTCCCTGCCTACGGAAACCTCTCAGGGTACAGTGTGAAGGGGCATAAAGCATGTCCGATCTGTGAAGCAGACACTCACTTCCACCAACTGAAACATGGAAGAAAAACGGTCTACCTAGGTCACAGGAGGTTCCTTCCTAGATTCCACCCGTATCGTAGGTTAAGAAAGCGTTTTAACGGCTTGCCGGAGCATGGAATGGCTCCAAAGGCATTAACCGGAGAGGAAGTTTACATTCGGGTTGAACGTATCAATGTCTTACTCGGTAAGAATCATAAGACTTCGGGTGAGAAGAACATATGGAAGAAGAGATCAATTTTCTTTGATCTTCCATATTGGCGTAGTCTTGACGTGAGGCACAGTATTGATGTAATGCACGTAGAGAAAAACGTTTGTGATAGCCTTGTCAGTACACTTTTGCACATTCCAGGGAAGACCAAGGATGGGATTAATGCGAGACTAGACCTTGTTGATATGGGAATAAGAGAACGGTTACATCCACAGCTACGAGATGATGGTAGGAGGGCATACATGGAGCCAGCAGCGCATACACTATCAAAAGCGGAGAAAAGAAGTTTGTGTGGGTGTTTGCATGAAATTAAGGTACCACAAGGATATTCTTCGAATGTGAGAAGGTGTGTGTCAATAGACGATTTGAAGTTAGTGGGAATGAAGTCCCATGATTATCATGTGTTGATGCAACAACTGTTACCAGTAGCTATTAGAGGGATTATGAAAGATGAAGTTCGAAACACTGTGACAAGATTGTGTGTTTTCTTTAATGCTATCTGTAACAAAGTCATTGACACTGAAAAGCTGGATGAACTGGAAGCTGAGGGTTATATCATATTGTCCCAACTAGAGATGCACTTTCCTCCTTCTTTTTTTGATATAATGGTCCATTTGATAGTTCATTTGGTAAGGGAGGTAAGGCTCTGCGGTCCAGTTTACCTGAGGTGGATGTACCCTTTCGAGCGATACATGAAGATCTTAAAAGGGTACTCTAAAAATCCCTATCGACCAGAAGCCTCAATAGTTGAAAGGTATGTTGTTGAAGAGGCTATGGACTTCTGCAGCGATTATCTATCAGGAAAGAAGGAACAATCTCGGCATGAAGAGGGGAGGAGCAAGGGAACACGAGGACTGAAAGTGAAGACTATGCCTCGTGAAGAGGTGTTGCAAGCACACCTTTATATCCTGAATAACATGGCAGAAGTGCAACCGTACATAGAGGAACACAGAAACAGATTGAAGAAAGAGAATCCGAGGAAGAATGACATGCAGATTACTATTGAGCAAAACAAGACATTCATTCAATGGTTTGGAGAAAAGGTTTTGCATGAGTCCGGTGTGTCTAGGACAATAGAGTGGCTAGCCTGGGGGCCTTCGTTTCAGATCATTACTTGGAGCGGTTATGATATAAACGGGTATTCTTTCTACACAAAAGACCAAGATGACAGGAGTACCATGCAAAATAGTGGGGTGATTGTAGAAGCTGAATCCATGCACTTTTCTAGTTCGAAAGACAAAAACCCCATATTAGCATCCATGGCCTATTATGGAGTGATAGAAGAAATATGGGAAATCACTTACAACAAGTTCAAAGTTGCTTTATTCAAATGTAAGTGGGTTAGCAATAATGCTGTGGTAATAGATCAACAATTTGGATTTGTCTCAGTTGATCTTGAAAGAGTAGGTTATAGGGATGAGCCCTTCATTCTAGCAAGCCAGGCGAAACAAGTGTTCTATGTCACAGATCCCGCAAATAAAAAAATGTCCATTGTACTTCAGAGTAAAAAACAGAAGCATGGTGATCCGACCTTCAACCTTGACGACACACCACCTTTCACAATTAATCCACCTACAACAATTGAAGAAAGAGAATTGGTAGATGATGAAGAATATGCTATGAGAAATGATCATGGTGAAGGAATATGGGAAACAATCTAGAGTAAGAGCTTAACTTAGAAAATAGTAATGTGTGCTGTTTGTTTTATTACGTCTCAGTTTATTCATTTACTTACAATTTATTCACCTATCTGACAATGATTTTTGTGCTTACAGGAATATGGACAACTCTGGTGACTCTCCAAGTGATAGGGACAATGAAATGAATAGGGATGAACGTGATGCGACACGTGAACCGGTTGCGAGACGAAGGGTTAGAGGCAGTACAAAAATGCCTGCATTGGTAGCACGTCATAACCATCAACAGGAGAGGTTGCATATTGACTTTGATCAAGATATGAAACCAATTGGTCCGGAGGAAGACCATTTCATTAGCTACGTAGGTTTTTTGGCTCGAAGCAAAGTTCGCATTACCTATGCTAATTGGAAGTTGGTTCCACCAAAAACCAAAGACTTGATTTGGCAACAACTTTTGGTATATAATTTTCAATACATCTGCATTATATCTTTATTCCTATCACTTCAAATATAATTAACGTATGTTTTTACCTTGCAGCAAACCTATGATGTCCCTGACACCGCGGAGATGTACAAGGAGTGGATGACGGAGGTTCGTCTACGATGGAAAGATTTCAAGAACAGGCTCACACGAGATTACATTCGAGGGGACTTGAGGGGTCAGGATCCATGTCATGAGTATCCATTTTTGTCTCCAGAGGACTGGAGGTTGTTTATGGCATCACGAGAAGATCCAAACTTTTTGGTAAGATTTCTGTAATCGTAGTGTTTTATTTGAATATAGTTGACATTATTGATTCGGTGTTCGTTGTTTTCCTTTAAAAGGCATTAAGTGCAGCAAATGCAGAGAGGCAAGCAGCTAATAACTATCAACATTGCATGTCTCGTGGTGGTTATCGGAAGCTTCAGCGACAGATGATGGCAGAAGAGTTGGAGAAATTGAAGGAAGCAGCCACATTAGATCCTACCGTTGTGGTCCAGCCCCCGCCACCTCCACCACGTCACAAAAAATGGAAAGCAGGGAGGCTTAAGGGTGGGAAGTACGTAAATCCGACTGTTGCTGAGGTTGCCGCAAGAATTGTAAGTAGTTAGAGCATAATTTCAAACTTATTTTTTCATATTAGGAGTGCTTACGATAACTTTTATGCTGCAGGATGAACTGGAAGATCATAGTAGCCAAGGTTCGTTCACTCCAAGTGGACGGATGGACATCTTGTCAACGGCGATTGGGAAGCCAGATCACCCTGGTCATGTTCGAGGGGAGGCAGTTGGAGTTCGTGTCACGAAGTATTTTGGCCCAGCCTCACATCCTTATTCGTCACAAGCTGAACCCAGTAGGGAGCTTGTGGCCAAGATTCGTCAGGAAGTCTCACAAGAGCTCGAGGCCAACCTTCGCGACAAGCTCCGACAAGAGCTGTTGCCAGAGCTACGAGCTGAAATGCAGAAGATGTTTGAATCGCAGATGGCAACTACCGAGCATAGAACCCATTCATCCCCGGCCTTCCACAGCACCACAGGAAGTTACAACCCGGTGGAAGAACCACTTGGTGAACCTTCTCATACACCAGCGCCGGGAGAACCTGCCATCCTCTCTTTGGATGCCCCAGTGCTGCGTGTAGTTGCAGATGCTCTCGTTCACACAGAAGCTACTACCCACCATCATCAGCAAATTCCACAGCATTTGCGTAGGGTAACTGTGACGTGTGTTCGAGCGGGGGAAGAAGGTACAGCCATCCCTATTCCTGATGCCGAGGTTGCCACGATAGCTCAGGCGAGAGGATCTTTCATCCTTTGGCCTGTACATCTTATTGGCTTGTTACCACCAACACCTCCAATGGTATGGAACTACCTCACTTTTACTTGACATGTGTTGACATCCTACTAACAGTATGTGTTTTTATGTTCTAAAAGAACGAGCAGGAAGCAGAGAAATGACCCTTCTTAGCACGATTGCAGCATATCTATAAAGGCATTCGCCAGATTGATTTGTATATGCCTCCAGGGATTGTGGGCCAGAATACAGAGTATCACTTCACAATTGATAAACATGATCTTAAACAGTTCATGAAGTTCGAGGAGCTAGATATTGGATGGGGCAAATTTGCAATCTTGTAAGTTTTTTATTTCCCATTTTTTGATTCATTTAGTTAAGTTGATTTTAACTAGCTAATACATTCATCATTTTAATTCTATTATAGCTCCTTCCGTCGTATATGCGTTGACTCTCAGAAAGTTGATTTATATGGATTCTTGTCTCCTGCACATACGACAAGGGTTGAGAATACATTGAAACGAAGGACGAACTATGTGGGCTTTACATTGTTAGAGGACGAGTATACTTGTTATCTAGCACCGATTGTTCAAGGGTACTCATTTTAATTTTGTGTATTTGAGATTTTTAGTAAATAATTGCCTTGCCATCTAACTTCATTTTAATCTGTATATATTGTGATAGTTATCACTGGAGTTTGTGTGTTGTCTGTCCTAAGTCGCACGTTGTTTACTGGTTTGATTCCTTAAATAGAAGACCAGACAAAGAAACTAAAAGCGTCTTCAACCAGTAAGTTATTTTTTTGTATTTCATTGCTTCTTGATTCTTGACTTAATGAATTATTCTAATTTATGTTGATTTTCATTTTCATGATAGCGCATGCACGACGTATCGAGCGCTTGGCGGGCCACGCGAACGTAGAGGTGGCAAAGATCCAAGATGGTTGTTTCCAAAGGTACGTAGTTTCAAATCAAGTTATTTTGATTGACGGTCATTTTAGATATGCCTTTATTGATTTTAACCATTTGCTTTTGATTTATAGTGCCCTCGACAACCTGGCGGCTGGGAATGTGGATATTATGTCTTGCTTTATATGTTTAACATCATTCAGAGTGGCATTACGAAAGATTTTGAACAAGTAATCGCTTCTTCATTCTCTGAGGATAATATTCTTGGTGTTGTGATTCAATGGGAATTCATTCACTTCATTCATTATTTCATCTAAGCTTATTTTCTAATTTACAGATTTTTGACAATGAAGATGCCTACTCATATGAAGACTTAAATATGATCAGAGACTTTATGGCTGGACATCTTCTTCAACGTGTACCAGAAGAGTAAAGTCTTTAGTAGTTTGTGTAGGACATACTTTTGTGGTAGTACATATAATTAGCGTTATTGTTGTTGGATATGGATTGGATTTTAGTCTTGGTTATTGTACAAACTGGGGACTTGGATATAGATTGCTGTGTAGTTTGTCTGGTTCGAAAGTTTGTGTGGCATGTAGTAGACTTGGATATAGATTGTTGTGTAGTTTGTGGTTTGAAAGTTTGTGTGGCATGTAGTAGCCTTGGGTTGATCACTGTGTTTGTTGTTGTTTTCATTCTGCTGAACTGCTGTTGTTGGAATTCTATTTCTGCAGTTTACATATTTTCCAGACAGTGCAATATGTATAAAAGGTCCATTTTAAAAAAAAAAAAAACTTTCAACGTCCTTAATAAAAAAGGGACGTGGATAGTACTGCTGGCGACACTTTAGACGACCCCAGAAGAGCTGGGGACGTCTAAGGTGAACCTTAGACGTCCCCAGCTCTTCTGGGGACGTCTAAGGTGGACCTTAGACGTCCCCAGTGAACTGGGGACGTCTAAAGTGGGACCTTAGACGTCGGACCTTAGACGTCCCCAGTTCACTGGGGACGTCTAAAGTCTGCCTACTACGTCCCCAGTTTTACAGACGTTAATGACGTTTTTTTCTACGACCCTCACATAGATGACCCTCTGTTTTCAGACGTTGAAAGGCCAAAAAAAGGGACGTTAAAACCCTTTTTTCTAGTAGTGCTAACATTTGATCGTTAAAAACCATCAAATATTTGCTGAAAGAATGTATTATGCATCATTATTTGACTATTAGAAACCATCAAATATCAATAATTACGTTGTTGTGTTATTTCATTTCAGGTACTTGAACCTCTTTTGAGGCTTTTGCAATTAGTTATATCTTGACTCTCTTTTAGTGTACCTGCCTCCTCGTATGAGTCCAAGATATTTATATTTCATTTGGATAACGTGTTATGAAAATAAGAAAATATATGAGACTAAGACAAGGGAGAAGGAGAAGATAAGAGGGAATTGGAGAAGAAATAGAGAGCAATTCACTTTCACCTCAAACTTACAATTACTTGGCACATGCCACTATTCAGAGGTTATGTGCATTAATAACAAAAAATCTCCCAAATCCATATAGTAGGTTATATAGCCTTAAAGTGCAGAATTTCAAAAGACAAATATTGGAAGATTATTGACAGTTAGTGTTAACGTTTCATCTAAGAGGGGGTTGAATTGGGTGATATTAAAAATTTGAAAACTACAATTAACAAATTTAACCAAGAGAAGAGAGTTGGAGAAATTTCTCCGAAGTGTACATAGGAGTTTTATATTGGTTCGGTCTCAACCACTTAACTTGCGTCCACTCCTTAGAATAACTCTGAGATTTCCATTAAAGTTTCAAAATTCAATAGGTTATTGGCACCATATTACAAGCAAGCTCCTTGTAATACCCCAAACTTTATATTCACCAAATATATTGTAATTATTTGAAATTCAATGAAATGGTGAATATTCATGAATTTGGAACTAATGAATGTTAGAAATGTTCATATTCATGAAAATGAATGGGTAAAATAATTATGGAATTAATTTGGGTAATTTAAAATACCCAATATTAAGATCCAAAAATGGAGAAATAACAGAAAAAATATCTGGCGCAAAAATAGATGGAATTGGCCAAATTAATTCAAGAAAAGAAATGAGATTACAAAGGTAATGGCAAAATCATAATTTTTTCAATTTAGTACAATATTAATTATTTTCCAATTAATTGAATTTAGTTTCAATTAATTAAGGAAAATAATGGAGAATGTATATTTGGAATATTCTTGGTGGAATAAATCAAGATTTATGAAATTGGAAGAAACTTGTGCATAATTCAATTAAGGGAATTATGGAAAATGTTGGAACAATTTGTATTTCCCTTTTTCCTTGATTAATTTGCCTAGCTTAAGGCAATGGGAGGGAAAAATAGTTATTGGGATCATGTTAAGCCATGTGTCATTAATCCAAGTCAAGAGGAATAAACAATACTTGTTGAATATGAGCACATGGATAGATACCTTAAGATATTAATTTATGAAACAAGAAGCTTAAGACAAATGGAATTAGAGTCCATTTGGTTCTTGAGGACCCTTAAGGACGTTTGGGCTAGAGGGGAAAAGATAAGGGAATTTGTTCAAATCCAAGTGGACTTATGACACAAGTTTGGAGTAGATAGGTAAGTGCAAGTGTGATGTCATAATAAAACCATTTCCTACCATTTATTAAATAAGAGAAAAGGTGTAAGATTTAATGAAGCCATACTCCACCATTTCTCTAGTCATCTCACGTCAAGCAAAGAGGGGGAAAAATGAGTTGAAATGCAATTGAACTTAAGACCATATTGTATATACACAAAAGTCAAAGAGTTGGTAACTTTGGAATTGAAATAATTAAGTAATTCAAAGGAAAATGAGTAGGACTTTTATGAAGCAAAATTGCTTCATCTTTTGCTTGCTCATTTTGTCCAAGGCTAGAGAAAAGAAGAGAGAGAGAGAGCTTAAGAAACTTCATGCTCTAGAGAGAAAGAAGAAGAGAAAGACTAAGGTAAATTATGATTTCTTAAGGTTTCTTCTTCTAATCTTCCATAAGCTCTTCTCTAATCTCTTCCTTTCCATAAAACCCATGGTTTAGGAAGCAAGTCTTGAGTCAAGGAGAGAGAGAGGAGGACGCTTAGAGAGAGAGATCAAGAACTCAAGGGGTAACTTCACAAATCTCAAATCCAAACTAGTATGTTGTAGTTGTTGATGTTTATGGTTGGATTTGTTGATTTTTGATTGAGTTTGTAAATTTGGAAATTCCTAACCTAAAGGGTTATGCTGCCCAAATTTCTTTAAATCATGATTAGTATGTATTTAAATAGCTTAATAATGGATTAGAAGTGAAAAGGTATAAACTTTAAAGGTTAAAACACAAAAGTGAAATTTTCCCTTTTCTTGAGAGATATTTTGGCCAACACTGTTCTGGGGGGGAAGGAGTTGGATTTTCAATTATTTGATGGTTCCATTGGTTCAGGAGGCAAAATTAGGTGGGGTTACAATTGGTTACTTTTTCAGAAAAGCCCAAAAAAGCATAATTATGAAAACCATGTTGTGACTATTTGGACACGGTGGTATGCGCATGAGATACACGGTATGGAAGAGTGTGCCAAGGCTACCCGTGTACTGTCTAGAGCCGAGGCCGGCATGTCGAGGAGTGTCAGAGGTTGGGGAGACCAAAGATGCTCTAGATGGGGATCCAAAGTGAGATTCCGACGATGATCCGAAAGAGAACCCAGAGGGCGAGCCAAGCAATTGTGAGTCCCATGTAGAACCGGTGTAAGTGTTGTATAACTTACAACCGATCCCAGAATTGTGGCATTATCTCCAAGGCCAATATATCAGAGTGACACTGGAGCATGTTACTTTTCGTGATCGGTATCTTGAGTTCCTGAGAGGTGTAGAGACCATGTATCAGCTTTAGCATCATATGGGAGTGGGTTTTACTGATGAGTGTTGGGCATATACCAGATGGGTTTCTTTCCAAATATAGCATTCTGGAACAGACAGAAGAACCTTATCGTTGAGCAAGGCCCGACGGTGAACTTCTAGACTTTTCAGAGGCACATCATAGGGCTAGTGCGGAATTTTATGTACACTGAGTTGTGATGTGGGGCTATGTGAGCTATTTTGGTGACCGAAGCTAATCGGCACGCATTATGAGTTAAGGGCAATCAGGGCCGCCGAAAAATATAGAAAGAGAGATAAAGAGTTAGCTAGAGTCGGTACTTTGGGAAGGGTACAGGGAAAGTTAATTGTGCTCGACCTGGGATAGTATAGGATGGGTGACCCCTAGGAAGTTGCATGAACTTAATATTTTGTTATGTAGAGGACTAATATGTCATGTACAGTAGTATATAGGATATGTGATGTAACACCTCAGTCAAATAGCCAAATACTTAACCATAGTAATTCAAATATCGTCAATAAGGATGTTCAACATCCAAACTATTTAAATACAAATCAGTTTAAAGAAAGCCCAAGTCATAGTGTTAAATCAAATCCTCAAAATATTTCCTCAAAACAAATTAAAATGCGGAAGTCTTAGGGTCATGGCAATATAAATGACATAACATGAGCCCTATGAGCACAAAAGAGCCTCCAAGGCTCACTCCATAGGTGCCTTCCCTTACTCCCTACTAGAACAGTCACCTGAAAATGTTAATATATATAGGGATGAGATTTCCACGTCTCAGTAACTACTGAAAGTTTCTACCGTACACAAGCAAAACTCATATGATAAAAAGGAACTGATTACATATATATATATTCATATATATCATAATTCTAATACAAGACAAAAACAAGTTTAATCACCATTATATCAATCTGTCTTTTTATCACAACATGTAATATACAATTATGCCATATGCAATATGTAGGATGCAACCTCCCTTATATCACCGTCCATCCTTATTCCGCTAACTGGAGCCATAGGCTAACACATAGTCTAACAGAAACCCATCCATTTGACTGGATTGTCCCAAGCTCACCAGTTCTTAAGATACAACCGGCCAAAGATGTAGAGCTTAAGTCTGGACTATGGCTCCCCTCCTTAAAAGAATACCACTAAGGAGGTGTCACATGTCCCACAACTCCAATGAAATCCCGGCCAAAGGAAAACATGGAAGGAGGGGCCCTGACAAGTACTATCTACTGTGCACCGAGTGATGGCATACCACGTGGTAAAAGATCTCAACATACAAATTCCTCCTCACTCCAACCCATCACAGATGCAACCGCCATGACAGTGATAAATAAAATATCATTAAAAGATAAAGTACAATAATTCATACTTCCATTCATATCAAATATAATCACATATTCAAACATGCTAAAAATGAAATAATAATCCAATAATACATTAATTATCATTAAATTATTAATTATATGAATATAATGAGTTATATAGAAATTTACTTGTAACACTACTTATTTGAGAATTTATAATACAAACATATATACATATAATTCAGTCCATTTTTCTTTTAAAAAAAATGTCATTCAAAAATCATACACTATTCACAAGTATATGGAAGAATATTCAGAGTTACCTGTTACTCCCTAACATCCAGGTAATCACACACGTGTTACTCCAAAGCTCTCAATGAGAGTCTACACAAATTTTTCATATGAACATTTATCAATAATTTACTCAAAAAAAAAATATCTTAGAGTTACTCTAAAGATATTCTAAGCCCACTCTATAGCCCTAAAGCTACCCTCTAGCATTTAATTCTTAGACAAATATAAATTTATGATATAATACGCGCATATATTTGTACATAGACACAAGTGTGTGTAAGGAGTGAGAGCAATTTAAAGGAATCATGGAACTGATAAGAGGGACACAAGCTCTTCAATATATATCCATATAATATATATATATATATATATATATATATAAGAAGTGAAACCCCCAGGCTCAATATGACATAAGGATAAGAGAAAAAAAAAACGCACTGCTTACAAGGTAATGTTATGCATAGGAAAATAATTCTGAAATGGCAAAATTTGAAAAGGAGTTGAACATAGACGAAACCATATATATATATATATATATTAAAGTAGACAGGGTCTCACAAGGGTTGCAAGGGTTGGGAAGAGGAAGAGTTACACTTACACAGTCTTAGAAAAGCAGTAGCTTGGGAAAAGAAATTTTCATATAATATGCGCACTCACACTGTTATTGTTGTGATGAAAGGTGGGGCAAGTGAGGAAATATAAGAATACATTCACACATTTCCCAACACCAACAGTAACAAAAACAAAAGAAGAATAAATTAAATTGTGTATATATATTAACACACATACGTACCATCAGTGGTGAAATAAAGGAGTGTTGGTGACTTGATGTGAGCATTGAAAATAAATTACACACATGGACAACAAACTAATGGAGAAAGGGTGGATGATTTGACAAGTAAAAATAAAAAAATAAAATAGAACACTATGAAGGAAAGACTAAAGACAAGTAGAATGATTGATAAGACATTCTTTTTTTTGGAGTGGACGTAGAAAGCACAAAAAGAAAGAGAAATGAAGAGAAATGAAATGCACCTGTCAAGGCTGAGAGTGGAGCGGCTGGAAGAAAACGAAGAGTGTGGAGAGAAGAGAACTTATAAAAGAGGGTTAAGGTTTTCTCAACATTTGGGGCTTTAACAATTGGGCTATTAAAAGATCTAGATATTATTTCTATATTTTAACTCCAAACTAAAATTTTAAATACACTTATTTAAAGGCTATACACATATTAAAACTAAGTCAAATATAAACAGTTTGACTCAATCCATATTAAAACCTTACATTTTATTATTATTATTTATTCGTGAAAATAAAATTAGCTAACTACTTAATATATGTTTACTTATACCGTTATACATATAAACATTTTTTTTATAGAGATCTTTTTTTTTTTTGGCTAGAATTATAGAGAAGAGTTTTATATAATACTTTTTCTCAATTATTTATTTATTTATTTTTTAAATAAATACTTCATTAAAATGTGAATTAATTCTAAAGGTAGTCTTGATTCTCTAAGTTTAAAAAGAAGGATGTTACATGTGATGTTTTTATTTCTCCGTAACTACTGTAAATAGATGTTATGTGCTATGTATGACATATCTATGTACCCTAACTTTTATGGAATGACGAAAATGCCCTTTACTCTTATATCAAAATTTATTCTTCTCTAATTTCATGTAGAGTGAATTATGGAGATGGTACAAATAGGAGAAGGTAGTAGAGGCTGAGGGCGAGGATGTAGTGGACATGGTAACATTAAGGAATATCCAAGGCCTGACCCTATCCAGCACCAAATACTAGATATGTTAGAACATCAACAAACTATAATGAATGAAATAAGAGGTGACCTTCAGGGGGTATAACAAAGGTAGGATCATCTAGAGAATTGTCTAGATGAATTTATGTAGGAAAATTATGAAGAAATACTGGAGGAACCCCAACCAGAGGATTTACCACTAAAGCCTGAGGTGGATATTCAAACTTGGCTGAGCAGGTTCAGTAAACAATAGTCACCTATATTCAGAGGGAAGTTTGATCCTCAACTAGTGGAAGATTGGTTGGCTCGTTTGGAAAAGATTTTGGATATGCTATAATGTCTAGACGAGGTGAAAGCCTGGTTAGCTATATACAAGCTGGAAGGTGATGATGATTGTTGGTGGAAGGGCGCAGATCTTACCTTGAGAGGAAGGAATATTCCTATCACGTGGGAATTATTCCAAGAGAAGTTCAACGAGAAATATTTTACCCCTACTGTCAAAAGATAAAAGGAAAAAGAGTTTCTGTGTATCAAACAACAAGATTGAGAGAGCTTTAACGATTACCTAGCTCGGTATATTCAACTATCGTGATATTAGTCATACCATAAGCTGAATGATAATGAAGAGTAGAACGCATGTATGATTACTGAAAGGTTGAGACCTGAATTCAATGAGAAGCTATTTCTCAACATTTTACTGAATTCAGCAAAGCGGCATAAGAGTGCTGATATTATGAGAAGCGTATGTCGAGCCTGGCAACACAGACTGGGAATAGATGTGTTTTCGGAAGTGGTAGCTCAGCACAGAAGAGAAAAGAACAGGGTGGACCTTCTAGGGGAGCTACAAAGAGACCAAATCAGACTGGAGGCTGTATCCTCAGGAAGTCGAACATATTGGTTTTGTCATAAACCATTCCACCCTGGCAAGGCTTGTAATGGTACAGCACTAAAAGCTAATCCCAACAAACCATTTACTTATTTTATTTGCGGTAAGCCGGGACACATGTCCAAGGATTTCTAGCAAAAGCAGCAACCAACGGAGACTAGACCTAGAGTTTCAGGAAGGGTTTACACACGACACAAGAAGAAGCTAGAAAGTCTCCGAAGCTGATTCAAGGTATGGTTTCTCTGAACGACAGTTTAATGCATGTTATGTATGATTCTGGTGCAAGCCATTCATTCATTACATATGATTGCGTGAGATAGTTACATTTACCTATATATAAAGCCCCATGTGATTTGGTTGTATCTACGCATATGGCACACGAATTGTGATGGCTGATGTTTGTCTAAATTACGCGGTAAATGTTGAGGGGCACGAATCGACTGTAGATCTGATTTGTTTACCATTGCAAGGGTTGGAAGTAATTTTGGGGATTGACTGCTTAACAATGAATAGTGTAGTACTGGATTGTAAATAAAAGAGAGTTATATATCTGAATCTACAACCGTGAGCTGACACAGAAATTACTCTTAACCTTCTCTCCGTGGTTAAGTTTGAGAGATATTTATAGAAAAGTTGTTAAGGGTGCATGGTATTCTACTCTATGCAATCAGAGGCCGGTGTAGTCTTGGAAAGTATCCCTGTAGTGAGTGAGTTTCCTAATGTATTTTCAAAGGATATCGGTAGATTACCTTCAGATAGGGAAGTGGAGTTCTTGATTGACCTGAGGCCTGAAGCGGGTCCAATTTCCAAAACCGCATATCATATGGCTCCAAGTGAAATGGCAGAGTTAAAGAAGCAGATCGAGGAATTACATGAGAAAGGGTTCAAACGACCCAGCGTATCACCCTAGGGTGTTCCGTGCTCTTCGTTAAGAATAAAGACAGAAGCATGCATCTCTGTATCGATTATCGAGAGCTGAACAAGGTGACCATAAAGAACAAGTATCCACTCCCTAGAATTGACAATTTGCTCGATTAGTTGTTTGGTTCCTATGTATTCTTAAAGATCGATTTGTGATCGTGATACCACCAGTTGAAGGTAAATGCAGAAGATATATCTAAGACTACTTTCAAGACCAGATATGGGCATTACGAGTTTCTAGTGATGCCATTTGGGCTAACCAATACACCTGTTGTGTTCATGGACTACATGAATTGAATCTTCCCTTTGTACTTGGATCAGTTTATAGTAGTCTTTATCGATGATATACTGGTGTATTCACGAAGTAAGGCAGAACATGAGCAACATCTGAAAACTATGTTGAACGTATTACGGGATAGGCAACTCTATGGCAAGCTAAGTATGTAACCCCCTGCCGTAATTATATCCGAAGTACGCAATTAAAGTGAAATAGAGACCAATAAGAAACAAAACTACAATTTACAAACCCATCTACCAGACGGGGTTTTCACAATTACCTTTCGAAATCATTTATAAACCTGGTCTCATAATCACTTTTCGAATACAATTACTACGCGGAATGTCACATTCATAATATATCAGAGTACACAAAAATAATCCCGGCAACCCCGGGTTCCATACATTAACTCAAAGCCTTGTAGGGCATATTCGCCCCTACAAGCCCTCATATGGGGATTACACAAAGTCTTCTCATACGTAACAAATCCTTATCAACATACTTATATACACATCCAAATCTATCTACTCCCAACTATGATAACCAACTACCAAAACGACTACCGAAGGAAGACCTCATCGCCCTTGGCTGCATGCTCCATGTTTGATCTACTACCCTGTCTGAAAGGTTAGTAGGGGAGGGTGAGATTCGAGAGAATCTCAGTAGGTAAACAATATCAATATGCATGTATGATAGATGTTTAATGCATGACATGCTTGCATCACACAACTCATGATAACACAATGATAATTTGCAAGCTCAATGCTTCGAACAATATACCTATGGCCATAGCATAAATTGAAACATAGCTTCAAATTACACATAATTATGCAAAGCTAAGACATGCACCAACACACTAACACATATATCAAATACAAGCAGAAGAGATATGTTCCCTACACTCTTTCCACGTAAGCTCCAGCTCCGCTTACTCGCGATCAAAACAAATACCGAACCACGTCCAGGGCGAACATCAAATCCTATAACCAAACAAGGATATAGGGTTAATCCCTTTTCCAATTCCTTAACTCTCAAACACTTAAGTTGGTTATCATTTAACACCTTTAGGTGGCTAATCAAAGTCTAAACATATGCCTAAAGGCTTAGGAAAGACTATACCCAAAACCACCTTTCAAAAGTGCAAAACACAGATTTTTGGGGGTGGGCCGCGGCCCAAAATCCATGGGCTGCGGCCCAAAACTGCCCAGAAACATTTGGGCTGCGGCCTAGGATCCACGGGCCGCGGCCCAAGAAATCCAGTTTCTTGGCTGAACTTCCAAAAATCATAACTAATTCCACAAAAATCGAAATGAGGTGATCCCAAAGCCAAATTAAAGCTATTCAAGTCCTCTACACAGGAAAAATATTGGCCTTTACTAGAAATCACCACACAAATCCAGATTTACACAAAACTAAGACTGTCCCAAAACAGGTTCCATTTTCGACCTCAAAGTTTGGACAGCTATAACTCCCAGTTCCCAAAACGAAATGGCACAAATTATATGTCCATTTTGAAGCTTAAGATGTGAACTTCAAGACTGGAAAGTTTCATAATTTTATGACTTCATTTTCCCGGTCAAAACGTCCACACCATCTGACTGTCCAGAACAGACTTACAAAAGACAGAATTCCAGATTTGCACCATTGGCTTCCAATGGTCCAATTTTCATATCAAACATCATTCTCACAAAAAATTTCACAAGGAATCCATTGGAAACACCAAATCAACCAAATTCAAATCATATTGACATGTTACCACAACATGCCACACAAATCACAATTCAAACCACAACATAATCACACATTGTCATTCTTTTCATTCCAAATTCTCAAACCAATTCCAATGGCTCTATAACACATCAAGACACCAATTGCCACTCAAACACAAGGCAATTCATGCATTTCAAAAATCACACAAATTCAGGGCAAAATTCGAAATTTACAATACTCAACCATGAATCACAAAACTTAGATCAAAAGGCTTCAAATACTCACCTCTTCCTCTTTCCCAAACCACTTCTTTGATTCTTCATCTTTCCAAATTTCCTCAAGCCATCAAACACCTTCAATCAAGAATCTAAAACCATAGAGATGAAGCTCTCATCACTATGAACAACTTTATAGAAGGTGATTAGAGCATTAGAGGACAAGAAACAAGCTAAATCTCACCTTGATTCTTTCTCTTTCCTCCTTCACTTTGGGCGAAAATGGAGAACGAGAGAGAGATGAAGATGAAGATGAAGATGATGAAGTGAGATCAGTTTTTTCCCCTTTTTCTCATGTGTTAGCCGACTATGAAAGAGAGAGGGAAGAGTTTGAAATGTTGACCAAGATCCAAGGGCTCACATCTTGCCACTTGTCAACATCTCACCACATCTCCTATGAGCTCACATGCACACAAGCACATGGGATTCCACCCTTTGATCTATCACACCAATCAATCCTAACCATTGATCTTGAAGTTACCAATGAGTTTCCTCTTCGGTAACTGACCAATCGGTCGGTAACTTTACCGTTTTGCCCCTGAATATGGCAATCCACTTGGAATCACCATCAAAATCATTTTCTCATTCATTTACACCATATATACGCCCTCCCCCTTATTTTCATTCAATTTAGATGTTAATCCATAATTGAACTCAAATACAGGGTTTGGGTACGAATCTCAACACATACGAATCTCAAATCACATCGGATTCTCCAAAAGGGTTATTTATCACTAACCACATCCACTTTTGGAGTCATTATCTCTTAATCACAATTTGGGATCCTGCTAAACCAGGGCTTAGCAGTCCGCTAATCTCAAGCTTATTCTCTAAGCTCAAGTCTCAGAATTCGGGGTGTTACAAAGTATGTGCGAATTTTGGCTTTTAAAGGTAAAGTTTCTAGGCCACGTTGTCTCACAACAAAGGGTCTCTGTTGATCCTAGTAAGGTGAAAGTAGTACTGAATAGGAAGAGACCAGAGACTGTATTTAAAGTGTGTAATTTTCTAGGTCTACATGGCTATTATCGAAGGTTTATACAAAATTTCTCCAAAATCACATTATTGTTGATGAAATTGACACGGAAACATCAACATCTTATATGGGATGAGAATTGTGAAAAGAGCTTCTAAGAGTTGAAGCAGCGGTTAACTACAGATTTAAATCTGTCTGGTTAGATTTTGTTAGGTAGTGGGATCAGCCAAATATATAATGATCTGAGAGCAGTGATTGAAGAAGCTCAATAGCATGATAATCAAGCACTATCTATCAGAGGTATGATTGATAGGGGTGAAACTCATGAATACGACTTTTCACCCAGCGGATTAGTTAGGTACAAGAAGTGGATTTATGTTCCACCACAACCAGAACAGAAATGGAAAATTGTAGAGGAGGCATATAAGAGTAAGTATACTCTACATCCAGGGGCTAAAAAGATGTACCATGACATAAAGGCTCAATACTATTGGCCATGGATGAAAAGAGAGGTGACTAAGTTCGTCGCTCATTACTTAACGTGTCAGAAAGTAAAAGTTGAACATCAGTAACCATTGGGGCTTTTGACAAACCCTAAAATTCCTAAGTGGAAGTGGGAAAGCGTTACTATAGATTTCGTGACAGGGTTACCTAAGGTCAAAAACCATATCGCTATATGGGTAATAATCAATAGATTCACGAAGACAGCTCACTTCCTACCTATTAGTATTCATTATTCTCCTGACAACCTGGCGAAAATCTATATTAAGAAGATTGTGAGATTACATGGTACTCTAAAGAACATTATTTATAATCGAGATCCACAGTTCACTTCCAAGTTTTGGAAGGCAATACATGAAGCTTTGGGTACCAAGCTCCGATTCGGCACGGCATATCATCCTCAAACTAATGGTCAAATAGAGCGAACGATTCAAACCCTTGAGGATATGCTAAGGGTGTGTGTACTTGATTACAAAGGTATTTGGGACAAATTCCTTCCGTTGGCAGAGTTTACCTACAACAACAGTTATCATTCGAGTATCTAGATGGCTCTATATGAGGCACTCTATAGGAGGAAGTGTCAATCGCCCTTATTCTAAATTGAGTTGTCTGAGAGGGAATTGCTAGGGCTAGACCTTATTGAACAGACAATGGAGCAAATAAAATTGATTAAGCAAAGGCTGTTAGCTGCTCAGAGTCGACAGAAGAGTTATGAGAACAAGAGGTAAAAACCTCTAGAATTTGAAGTCGGTGATCACATGTTTATGAAAGTATCACCTGTAATGGGTATTGGCAGAGCATTGAAAGTAAGGAAGGTGTAGCCAAGGTACGTTAGTCTATTCAAGATTTTGGAGAAAATTGGGCCAGTAGAGTACCGTATCGCTTTGCCACCGAATATGAGTAAGCTACATGATGTTTTCCATGTTTCCCAGTTGAAAAAGTATCAACCCGATCCGAAACACGTAATAGAATATAAAGACATGGAAATGAGTGAAGATTTGACTTATGAAGTTATACCTGATCGAATCATCGATTGGCAAGAGAAGCAACTCAAGAACAAGAGCATTCTGCCAATCAAGATTGTCTAGAAAAGGTTATTGCCCAAAGATGCTACGTATGAAATAGAAGAAAGTATGAAGAAATGTTACCCGGAATTTATGAATGTATAAGTCTAAAAAATTTCATGGACAAAATTTAATTAAATGGGGCAGAACTATAACACACCAAATTTTATATTCACAAAACATATTGTAATTATTTGAAATTCAATAAAATGGTGAATATTCATGAATTTGAAACTAATAAATGTTAGAAATGTTCATATTCATGAAAATGAATGGGTAAAATAATTATGATCCAAAAATAGAAAAATAATAGAGAAAATATTTGGTATAAAAATAGATGGAATTGGCCAAATTAATTCAAGAAAAGAAATTAGATTACAAAGTTAATGGAAAAATCATAATTTTTCCAATTTAGTACAATATTAATTATTTTCCAATTAATTGAATTTAGTTTCAATAAGGAAAATAATGGAGAATGTATATTTGGAATATTCTTGGTGGAATAAATCAATATTTATGAAATTGGAAGAAACTTGTGCATAATTCAATTAAGGGAATTATGGAAAATGTTGGAACAATTTGTATTTCCCTTTTTCCTTGATTAATTTTGCCTAGTTTAAGGTAATGAGAGGGAAAAATAGTTATTGGGATCATGTTAAGCCAAGTCAAGAGGAATAAACAATACTTGTTGAATATGAGCACATGGATAGATACCTTAAGATATTATTTTATGAAACAAGAAGCTTAAGACAAATGGAATTAGAGTCCATTTGGTTCTTGAGGACCCTTAAGGACGTTTGGGCTAGAGGGGAAAAGATAAGGGAATTTGTTCAAATCCAAGTGGACTTATGACACAAGTTTGGAGTAGATAGGTAAGTGCAAGTGTGACATCATAATAAAACCATTTCCTACCATTTATTAAATAAGAGAAAAGGTGTAAGATTTAATGAAGCTGTAACACCCCAATTTTCGATTAAAGGCTAATGGTAATTATTGAGGATAATTATCGAATTAAAGTGAAATAATTATGTGTTGTATGGCAATTTTAATTAATATGCCATAATTGTTGGGAAATTAAAAGAATGGCTCTAAATTAGTGATTAATAGAAGAGATTAATTACTAATTAAGAGGGTATGAGATGTGAAATTAAAATGACTAATGGAGAGATTAGAGAAGCTAATGGGTGCTTATTGTGTGAGAGCCAATGAGGAGTGGACACTTGGCAAGTGTACATGTGAAGGGATTGGGAGAAAAGTCAAAGGGAGTTTTTAATTGTTTTCTCTCTCCTCTCTTCCCTCATTTGGCGCTAGAAAACTGATGGGAGGGAGTATGATTATGTTTTCTTTCATCTTTCTCATCATTCATCTCTCTTCCTTCTCTCTCTCGTTCTCTCTCTTCTCTCTCTTGTGCATCCATTGTTGGCCAAGAAAGAGGAAGTGAAAGCTGGATTTTGAGGTAAGCAAATGGCCTCAAATGCCAAAATGCTCTTCATTAATATTGTTCCTTGAGCTAAGAGCTTTCATCCTATGGTTGTAGTTTCTCCATTGGTGGTGATTTGAGGAATCACGAAATTATGGACTTGGGAGAATCATGAAGTGCCTTTGGGAAAGTTGTTGAGGTGAGTGAAAGCTTCCTTCTCATATAAGATTTGTGGCCATTGGTTAGGCCTTGAATTTCTGGAATTTTATCCCTAATTTTCGTGATTTAGGGTCTTGGGGAGTATGGTATGTTGTTGTTATGGAAATGGTGCCTTGTTTAGTGTTTTGAATTGATAGAATTGCATTGAAGCTTAAATGTGAAGTTTGGCACTTTTTGTGTTGGTTTTGTGCTTTGGTCAAAACAGGGCATATAAATGGGTTGTGATTTTGGTCATTTTGAGGTTACCATTGTGTTCCTTGAGTGATTTTGTGTGGGAATAAGCTTGGTTATTAATTTTGGAGTTATTGAACACTTTGGTAGAAAATTGGAAATCTGTTTGGTTTAAGCTCTGTTTTGTGCAGTAATTTTGTATGAGCGTTTTGAATGACCAAATGGTATTGGAAAATTCTGAAACTTTCCAGTCTTAAATTTCACATCCCAAGCTTCAAAATGGACATATATTTTGTGTCATTTCGTTGAGTATCCTGTGAGATATG
Organism: Inga leiocalycina; assembly: GCA_963242795.1. NCBI lineage: Eukaryota > Viridiplantae > Streptophyta > Magnoliopsida > Fabales > Fabaceae > Inga > Inga leiocalycina. Next base: position 35,894,583 of record OY725325.1, read on the forward strand.
GTTGTCCAAAGTTTGGTACAAAAACAGAACTCTGTTTTGGAGGAGTGTGTAGTATTTGGTGATTCTGTATTTGTGTAGTGATTTCCAGTGAAGGGCTATATTTTTCCTTGAAAGAGGACTCATATACCTTTCTTTTGGCTTTGGAATCACTCCGTTTCAATTTTTTTAGGATTAGTTATGAATTTTGGAAGTTCAGCCCAGAGTCAGGAAATTTCTAGGCTGCGGCCCATGAGTGGCTGGCCGCGGCCCAAACTTTTCTGGCCTGTTTCGGGCCGCGGCCCATAAGTGGCGGGCCTCAGCCCACGGCCTTCTGACCATATTTGGGCCGCAGCCCAAGGAAGGGCGGGCCGCGGCCCACCCCTGTGTTCCAGCACTTTGTGTTTTCAAAAGGAGACCTCTAACCTATTGTTTCCCAACCTTTTAGGGCTTTGATTAGAGGCATTTGTGGCCTCTTAAGGGTCAATTATGATAACCAAATCTAAGTGTTATTAAAGTGAGAATTTGGAAAAGAGAATGGCCATATGTTCTTGATTTGGTTATAGGGTTGGGTATTTACCTTGATCATGATTTGATATCCGCTTGGATCGTGAGTAGCCGACGCTGGAGCATACATGGAAAGAATAAGTGTAGGGAACTTACCTCTCCTGCATGTATTGATATTTGTGTTTGTGTATTGATGCATGTTATTGCTTTGCTTGATTATGTGAAACATATATGAATGATTGAAGCTCTGTTTCTATTTATGCTATGGCCATGAGTATGTTGTTGGAACATTGAGCATGCGGATATATCATTATGTGAACATGAGTTATTGTGATGCAAGCATGTCATGCATTAAACACTTATCTCACATGCATAGTGGTATCTGCTTCCTACTGGGATTTTCTAGAATCTCACCCTCCCCTACTAACATTTTAGACAGGACAAGTGGCTCGAGGAAGGAGCAAGCGACTAGGGGCGGCGAGAATCCCTTATGGGCATTTGGACTTGGTAGTGGTTATCATGCTATTTGGGATAATCGTAGTGGATTTTGATATATTTAGAAGTGTATATGTTGTGGAAGTGTATTTGGAATGGAATTTGTGTAATCCCCATTGAGGAATTGTAAAGGGCGTATGTGCCCATGAACCTTTAGTGAAGATATGAACCCGGAATTGCCGGGATTGTTAATGTGCACTCTGATATATTATGAATGTTAATTATCTTTGCAATGTAATTGTATTCGAAATGTGAATGTGAGACCAGGTTAAAGTGTTTGATTTGTGAAAACCCTATCTTAAGGATGGGGAATGTAAATGAATTTTGATTATTATTGGTCTCTATTTCACTCTAATGTTGTATTTCAGATATAATTACGGAGGGGGTTACAGAAGCCATACTCCACCATTCCTCTAGTCATCTCACATCAAGCAAAGAGGGGAAAAAAGATGAGTTGAAGTGTAATTGAACTAAGACCATATTGTAGGTACGCAAAAGTCAAAGAGTTGGTAACTTTGGAATTGAAATAATTAAGTAATTCAAAGGAAAATGAGTAGGACTTTTATGAAGCAAAATTGCTTCATCTTTTGCTTGCTCATTTTGTCCAAGGCTAGAGAAAAGAAGAGAGAGAGTATGCTTAAGAAACTTTTTGCTCTAGAGAGAAAGAAGATAAAGACTAAGGTAAGTTATGATTTCTTAAGGTTCTTCTTCTAATCTTCCATAAGTTCTTCTCTAATCTCTTTCTTTCCGTAAAACCCATGGTTTAGTAAGCAAGCCTTGAGTCAAGGAGAGAGAGAGGAGGACGCCTAGAGACAGAGAGATCAAGAACTCAAGGGGTAACTTCACAAATCTCAAATCCAAACTAGTATGTTGTAGTTGTTGATGTTTATGGTTGGATTTGTTGATTTTTTATTTTGTAAATTTGGAAAGTCCTAACATAAGGGGTTATGCTGCCAAAATTTCTTTAAATCATGATTATTATGTGTTTAAATGGCTTAATAATGGAATAGAAGTGGAAAGGTATAAGCACTAGAGGTTAACACACAAAAGTGAAATTTTCCCTTTTCTTGAGAGATATTTCGGCCAGTGCTGTTCTTGGGGGAAGGAGTTGGATTTTCAATGATTTGATAGTTCCATTGGATTCAAGAGGCAAAATTAGGTGGGGTTACAGTAGGTTACTTTTTCGGAAAAGCCCAAAAAACCATGATTACGGAAATGCCCATAAAACCCTAAAAGTAAGGTTGTGATGGGTAATTTTGTAATTTAACACTGAATTTTGTAATTTTGAGCCTGAAAATGGATTCCATGGGTGAAAATATATCAAAATAGCCTTAATCAAAATTTTTGGAAAACCTACAATCGGCCAGGGTACGGCAGGGCCAAACTGAGGTCCCGGGGGCATTTTGGTAATTTTTCACCATAATCTAATATAAGCACAAGAAACACTATGGAAGTGTCTAAAATGATACTTGGATAGTTTATGACCTATTTCTTATACATTTAATATTTTAGGATCGAGTCAGAAGCCGAAAGCGACACGGTTTATGAGGCACACAAAGAAGGGTTATCGAACTTTGAGGTAGGGACTACTATCCCTCATACACTATGTGATTAATTATATGTTATGTGTTACTGTATTTCATGATATGAATGTGTGTTAGAGGCATAGTACCTGGTTGTGGTTCGCTAGCCAGCTAAGGTATATCGAAAATCCTAGCTATGGTTAGTGACTCGACTAAGGTATAATATCAAAAATCCTAGCTATGGTTGATAACTCAGCGAGTGCCAGTGGATCGAAAGGCAAAGACATTGGCATAGGGAATTGATTGGCATGTGCCTCGAGGCAAAGTCAAAGTTCATGATTATAGTTAGTTTATGTTTAGAATACTTTTGGAATATCCTGTAAATATTGGAAATTCTATAGTATTTTTTTTTACTAGGAATTGTAAACAACTACTTTTATTATTATATATGTACTTTTTTGTATGCTTGTGGAACTAGATCTTTATTAATATATGATTATCGAAATGGAAATAGGTGTTGACACTCTTTAACAAGATGCTCACTCCCCCTTACACTTTGTAAGTAAATACCCTCACTCAATGTCCCACTACCTTGAGATTCTTTTCACAAGAGTAATAAATGTGTTTACAAATTCTCTCGCAAAAAGTTGATAGATGAATAGTGAAACATAGAGGAATATTAGAGTTATCAGAGAATATCAAAAAAACATAGCACACTTATTGCAATAGATTTGTTTTTTTCATTGGTTGTTGCTCTGCCTTGAATGCTTTCATATTTATAGGTAGGATGATTTAATGACCATTGAGAGCATTCAAATATATCTGTTAGAAAATAAATGTAGCAATTAATGAAAGAGAACATTCAGGTTGGTTGAGGCTACTTCGCATTTAATACTTCTGACAACATTTTGGTTTTTGAAATTTTGAAGCTACACTACTACAAAAAACACAAGCTATGATGCTTAATTTAAAGAACACTATGGTGCTTGGGAAGCGCCATAACTTCTAACACCATTAAATCAAGCTACGTCGCTTCTTGAATATATGGAAGCGCCATAGCTTGATTATTTAATTTTTTTAAATATAAAACTATGACGCTTTTACGGGGAAGTCCTATTGGAAGCTGGCAGTTCCTATGGCGCTTCTCCAAGGAATTGCCATTGGAAGTTAGGGCCTATTTGGTATCATAGAAGTGGGAGGGTGAGAAGTGGAAGTGGAAGTGAATATTTGTGTGTTTCGTATAATAGAAATCAGTTCCTCATTGAACCTACTTCCATCAAAATCGACGGAAATGACTTCCTCAGCTTATCTTATGAGTTACTTCTATCAGCCTATTTCCAACCTTACCCTTCTTCTCTTAGTTGTTCCTCCACCAGCAACGATGGGCCTTCTCAGAGAAGGCAATGGTGGCCTTCCACCAGCGGTGGCGATGGTGGCCTTCTACCAATAGCAGTGACGGCGAACATTTAATGAAGCGATGGCAACAGCTGACCCTTCTCCTTCCTCTCCTTGCGTCTTGGACTTCTTCTCATTTGGATGGCTCATTGACCCTTCCCTACCAGTGGAGGTGACGGCGAAGGCGACAACGAAGTCTTATTTCCACTAGCAATGACGACTACGATTACTACTTAGCGACAAAGATTGAGTGAAGGCACTACTCGGATTTGGTGAAACAATTTGGGTATTTGGTTTGGTCGATTTGGATTCTGGTCTCTAGATTTTTTGTGCTATAATTACTAAGTCTTGCTTGATGTTAATATTTTCCCTTCGATTTCAATTTCTTTGGTCCTGGTTTTCAGCTTTGTTTGTTGAGCTTTGATTTTTCTTGTTCTTATGGTTTAGTTCCTTCGACTTGCAAATGAATTACTGTGTCTGGTACTGTTGCTGTGGAAGGCGTTCGCAGGTGCATTTCCAACGAGGGTGATGGTCACTTGAAGGTGGTGGATCGGGTAGACGGAGGGAGATTTTACTTTCGTTGAGGGGCATTTCTGTATTTTCATATTATAAATGCACATTTTAATTAAAAATAATATCTCACTTCCACCATCCTACCAAACATGTTTTACAAAGCACTTCCTGTTCAAATTCCACTTATATTTCACTTCCAATTCCACTTCCACTTCTATCAAAAACTCTTCCATTATACCAAACGAGGCATTAATGACTTCCTGCACCATTGGAAGCCAATTACTTCCAATGGCACTTTCTTATGAAGTGTCATAAGAGAACTTTTTTTATAACAAAAAATTTGCGTAATTATTTCTTTTTCCAAGGGAAACCCTCTATATTTACTGTCCAAACCCACAACAATTTACAAATACAACCCATAGCAAAATGAAATATCTTAAACCAAAAAACCAAGTCATAAAATCTAGTAAATATATTTAATTACAACAATTGTAATGTACAATGAATTTTAAGTGAATAAACAAGACAAAAATAGGCAAGAAACAACATATGTACCAAAATATTAGCTAATTGTCTGACCATATGTTCACAACATTCTTCAATGATTTCATCCACTTGTTGGTTAGTTAACTGGGCAAAATGTTGATCTTCATAATACTATATAAATAATCATGCACACCATGAATTAAAATCACTAAAAATCAATTAGCTTAGACACTTGTCAATTAAATTTAAAACGTACGGACTTAAGCTTTTGTATATATAAAAAAAGACTTACTAGCTATGGAACTTTTGTAGGAGGCTAAGACAAGAAGGAAAAAAACATGTGGGAGACCAAGCTTTGTACAACAATGGAAGCTTCTAATTGCCGCCGTCAAAGAGGGGAGGGAGTGGGGACAATGGATAAGGAAAGGTGGTAGAACAATAGAGTGGGGACCGAAGGGATACAAGATGGTGGACAATCGAGTTCTGAGAAATGGAGAGCTAGACGGCGCGCAAGAAGACGATAATGGCAAGCTTGTGAAATTTTTTAAAGTACCTTGTATGGCGCCATATAAGGTATATGGATTCCCTTAGTTTTTCTTAAACAAAGGAAAGCTTTGGCGCTTGTACAACAAGCGCCATTGCTTCCCTTTATTTTTTAAAAAAAATGGCAGATAGGGAAGCTGCAAGTGCCATTGCTTCCACTGATTTTTTTAAAACAAATGGAAGTGTTGGCAATAGATGATTCCACGTTTTGATCTTCAGGAAAAACAAAAGGAAGAAAAGAAACTAGCTTAAAGACAGTGGACACCTTAAGTTTCAAACCCACAATGACATAGTGAAATAAAGTCAACTTTTGTAAACTTTAATACCAACATTTTTTTCTTGGTGATATTTAACCACAATGCTATAATAGCCAAGTTCACAAAACTTAGATACATAATAACGAAGGACAAAAACTCAAATAAGCCTCGGTAAAAGTAAATAAAGATGAACATATTACCTAGTATATATCACACCATCTTTTATATTGTATTTATTATGTAAAATTATTTTGTTTAAAAAAAATACACTACTACAGGTTGAAGATATTACTACCCCTATAGACATCCCTTTTTCAAAAAGAGAGGTAAAAACATAGAGGCGGTGGCATTTTTGTAAATAAAGCATCGAAATCGAAACATTAGGTGTCCCAAATTTAAGTTGGGATGCCTAAAGTAGAGTTTAGATGTCCCAAATTTCAATTGAGACGCCTAAAGATACCCCTGGTGCCAAAAATAAAAAGTTAAAAAAATTTAACTTACTTTAAGTGTCCCAAATAGGTTTTAGGACGCCTAAATTCAAGACTTTAGGCCTCCCAAAACCTATTTGGGATGCCTAAAGTAAGTCACATTTTTTTAACTTTTAATTTTTGACGTTAGGAGGAAAAATTTGACTTACTTTAGGTGTCATAAATTGTAAGACTTTAGATGTTCCAAATGGTTTTAGGATGCCTAAAGTCAAGACTTTAGGCCTCCAAAAACCATTTTGGGATGTTAGAACCGGCTATCACCTAAGAGGGGGGTGAATTGGGTGTATAATAAAAACTTAAGAACTTTAGAAATCTTTTCGTATCTTAACGAAAGCAGTAAGTATGAAGGTTTATAAATCAACAATTAGATTAAATAATATATGCTGGAAATATAAGAGTTTAGGGAAGAGAATATGCAAACTGTGATTTATCCTGGTTCGGTCCAATCTGTGATGGCCTACTCCAGTCCCCAGGCTCCTCCTGAGATTTTCAAATCCACTATCTTCTTGTTTAATCCGGGCACAAGAAAAGCCTTTACAATCCACAAGTTTAGCTTGGTACTTGTGAAACCTTTTACAAATCTCTCACTGAAATACTCCCCCTTACGGCAAGTCTTAAGAGCAGAGCAATCCCGAAGATCTTCCTCTCCTGCTTACTCATGCAAGTCTTACGAGCAGCAACGTTCTCTCCTGCTTACACCCCTGTAAGTCTTATGAGCAGCAACGTTCTCTACTGCTTGCACCTTGTAAGTCTTACGAGCAGAATGTCTTACTGGCAATTTTCTCTACAGCTTCTCTGTAAGAAAATCAACCCTCTCAAGGTCCCTCTACCTTGAGATCAACTCAGAAATATAGATGAAAGTGTTTACAGACTCTCTCACAGAGTGGATATAATACTCACTGAAGTACAATACAAATGATCACTCTCTCATTAATAAGTAATACAGAAGCTGGAAAACAGAGAGTGTTTGGGTAGAAGCAGAGGATTCACATTTCTATCATTTTTCTCGTAGTTGCTCGCTGTCTCTATTTTTTTCGTTTTTCTCAGTTCTTCATTGATGTTGAATGCTCTCTCATTTATAGTTGATGAAGATGATGACCGTTGTGAGCATTCGTCCGTTGGAGTCATTTTGACCGTTGAGCATATTTGAAAACGAGCTACTGTCCGTTGCAGAGTGGAACATTTTGTTGAACAGCAGGAAGATTCATTTTGAGCTGTAGTAACGTTGTGGAGCGGGATGAATATGTTTGAGTTTCCAGACAATCTCTCATGGTGGGTCATTTGCTTGTCGTGGTTGGTAGCCGCCATTCGGTGTGTAATGATGGAGTTCACCGTAATCGACTTTTATTTGAATCTGCAACCCGAACGTTTAAAATCCTGTTTCACACTGCAAAATACTTAATCATTAATATGATGAAGTATTAGTCATGGGTATGTTGGATCATTGGTCAAAAACTGAATTTCTGTCTCCTGGGACTCATCACGTTGAGTGAAGACTTTTGCCATACGTGACTTCCGTTCTTGAAGATTCAATCCAAATATTTAATCTCCTGTTTTACACTTGAAATATATGTTAGTTAATGTTTAGGAACAATAACAAGTGAAAACATAATGATTGTATAACATTTAACCACGTTTGGATTGATGGCCGTGAGAGTCTGTTTCGTTTCTGTCAGGACCTCACTCTAGTGCAATATGGCTCACTCGAGTGCAGTTCATATTTTCACGTTCTGACTTCCTCTCGGGCAAGCACTCGCTGCACTTCACTCGCATATGCTCGAGTGAATTCTCGAATCACTCGAGCACAAAACGTCATGCTCGAGTGAGTTTCATGCTTCCACGTACAAACTTCTTCTCGGGTTATCACTTCCATGTCAAAACTTCCATGTGCTCGAGTGAGAAATCATCCAATGCTCGAGCATGGATCCTAGTGCTCGAGTGATGAAATTTCCTTCACGTTTCAGCTGCTTCTGGACATCACTCGCACAACTTTTTCAGAGAGTCAGTTTTTACACTCGCGGGTGATGTGGGGCCACTTTAGAAAAATTTTATTCATTTGATTCAAATGATGTATCATAAGAATGCTCTTGCCATATGCATTCCAATGCAACAAGAATCAGCTCCAAACTCGTTGTATTCTGCAAGTTATGATCGAAAGAGTGTATATTTCGCTAGTCTGCACAAGCATCAACTTCCAGAAGGCATAGCTCCTAGAATATACGTTCAAATTAGGCAAATTACCTATCCATGGAAAGCTCTTTGAGTCTACTTTAATTTTGCATTGGTCTCGTCTCAATCTGATGTGTAGTTTGGAAGTTACATGCAAAATACCGAACCTGTGTTGAAAAGTGACGGTGATTTCAGTTTCATTTTTGACGAATCATATCTCCTTCATTTGATCTTATTTCAATGTGATCCTGGTGCCAATTTTACGTGTTGGGAGTCTTCTTTCATATGCCACTGGTTTCGGGTCAATCCGACGTGTTGTTTGAGAGATATGATCAAAATACCAGACCTCGCTCAGGCTGAACGTAAAACAGAGTAGAACAGAGTTTTCATCCCGTGCTCGAGTGAACTCATCTGTGCTCGAGTGAGTTCTTCCTGTGCTCGAGTGAAACACCTCGTGCTCGAGCATAACACCTCTGGAAGTGCCAAAACTCATATGTAAGTCATCTTAGCTTCGTATTAACCTATTCCAACCATTATTTGATCATAGAAACCTCCGGTATCATCATAGAAACCTCCAGTATCACTTCTAACAACTTGAATCTTGATCTTCTTGTAAGATCTAACAAGTTTTTCTTTCTTCCATATCTTTCTTCTTGATTTTCCTCTTGATAATGATTTTTCATAATCCGAGTAGGCATCTCCTTGACTATCTTCAAATTCTCTTCTTCTTCTTCCTCTTGTTCATTTTCATTAATTCAATCTTCTTCATTCTTTGCTTGACTAATCTACAAAACATGTAACATTAAATATAGTAGTTAGACAAAGAAATACATTATATAAACTTTTTGCTCTTATCACTTCACATCTATATTTGACATCATCAAAACTAATCATATCTAACATGGGACACCCAAAGGTGTCCCCTGTGCATGTCAGATTGTCTGACATGCACCCTCCCCCATTGCTTTTCCATCTTTTCTTCATTCCCATTAACTTTACTAACAACTCCTGTGACTTCATTATTTCCCACTTCTTCATCTTCTTCTCTTCATTTTTACTCTTCCTCCTCCTTTCCATTGTTGGCACTCCACACTATCTTTGCTTTTCTCCTCCACCTCCTTCTATTACGCACACACCCCCTCCATACTGTCTTCTTGCTTAATTTTCTCCACCCTTTGGCATACCTCCTCCACCTTCAAACTTTCCTCCACCCTCCGGCATACGTCCTCCACCGTGCATACATAGGTCCTCCAAACATCTTCTCTTCACCTTGGTTAGGCACATAGACATCGTCGGCTAGCCCTCTCCCTCCTTTCATCAGGTTTGTTGTTTTTTAAAATATAAATTTACATGAAGAATTAATTTAAACATGCAATGTGAAATTATTATAATACTTTTAATTTATTTATATAATTCTAGTTACTGGAGTGATTTTTCCTTTTGATTGGTTTTTTTTTTCTAGAATCAGAAACTCATTGTTAATAGTCATGCAATACTAATAATGTTTTTGTTTTATATGTTTGGAGCTTGGAAATCGAGGGAAATACATATGTATGTATATTATAAATAAACAGAGCTTTTGATTGATTTTGATGAAATAAACAACAATTAAAAAACTAATTTTTTTCTTTCTGTGCGTAAAGCTCTATTTGATTATGAGTTGTTATTGTACATATATATATAGTAAAGATTGTAGTGATGATGTCCTTACCATTTTGTAAGGGATATTGTGGTTTATGAATCCATCTTCGATTCTGCTTTTGCAGTTTTAATTTGTTGGGTAATAAAGAATATAAATAATCATTTTTTAAAAAATAAAACCTTTAAATGTCCCAAATAGAGAAAAGGGACATCTAAAGTCCTCACTTTAGACGTCCCTAATTAGAAAAAGGATGTCTAAAGTGAGGACTTTAGATGTCCCTATTGAGAATAGGGACATCTAAAGTCCCCTGCACAGGGACTTTAGACGTCATTTTTCTTCATTTGGGATGTCTAAAGTCCTCACTTTAGACGTCCCTTTTTTAAAATAAGGACATCTAAAGTCCCACTTTAGACATCCCTTTTTTTAGGGACATCTTTTCTAAAAATACTACGCCCCTCACAAAGACATCCCCCTGTTTTTGGATGTTAAAAGTGCCAAAATAGGGACATTAAAATCTTTGTTTGTAGTAGTGATACTTCCTATAGTGCTTCCTAGGGAAGTGTTATCCTTGGAAAGTGCCATAGGAAGTGTCATTTTAAAAAAATTTATCACTTCTTATGGCACCTTTTTAGGAAGTGCATTTAAAAAAAAATTATCACTTCTTATGGCACCTTCTTAAGAAGTGCATTTAAAAAAAAGCCTCCTATCACACACGAAAGTGATAAGAAGTGCCATAGGAAGTTCATTTTTTTAAAAAATCTCCTATCACACACAGAAGTGATAGGAGCTTTTTCTTTTCTTTAAATGGACTTCCTATAGTACTTTCTTAGGAAGTGCCATAAGAAGTGATATAAATGACACTTCCTATGGTGCTTTCTGAGGAGTGCCATAGGTTTTTTTTTTGTTTTAAATGCACTTCTAAGGAAGTGCCATAAGAAGTGATAATTTTTTTTAGTGACACTTCCTATGGCACTTCCTAAAGGAAGTATTTTTTTTTAAAAAAATAATTTTCTGTAATAAATTAAATATAAAAGACATTGAGCAAACTAAATAAGTAACAACTAATAAAATTATATTTGTAAGCTTAAAAATTAAAAAACTTATAATGTATGAGAAATTTAAGAGAGAGTTGTAACTTCAAGTAAATACCTGAAAAAAAAATTATAAGCATACATAAAACTATAAGCTAAGATTCATGATAGATTTTAAACTTAAAAGAAAAAAAGGAAAACTATAGTGCTAATCGTCTAACAGTGTGTTTGGCTTCTTGTTCAAAACCTAGGTTTTGAATCAAAACCTTGGTTTGGTGCAAAAACACTCAAAATATTTTCAAACCTAGGTTTTGGGAAAAGCTTTATTGTTTTTGCTTTTTCTCTTGTGTGGGCCCTACCCTCTCTCTCTCTCACTCATTGGTCCTTTCTCATTATGTGGGTTCCGCACCATGAAAAAAATTTATTCTTAACACAATACCTAAACACTCTCATTTTATCAAAATTACTTTTTCTCATAATCTATTCTGCTCAGAATCTATTCTCCAGAAGCTATTTTTCACTTTTTCTCCAAAAGCTATTCTCCAAAAGATAATCTAAACACAGCCTAAAGCTTATGTATTAAAAAAAACTTACAACAAGACTTATATTCCCCTGCAAACAATAGTAGCATTTATTATGAGGTGAGATTTGATAATTTAATATGTACGTCGATTGGAGTGTGTATTATTTAGTAACCCCTTGTATGGCACTTGCCTAGACAAACTTCATATAAGGGGTGTAAATTTTTTTTTAAAAATAGCCCCTTGTATGGAAGCAAGGTAATAGGCAACTATGACACTTTCCTAGTCAACCACCATAGCTGCCATGTTATTTTTTTTAAAAAAAATAGAAGTCTCCTCCGACACTTATTTGAAGAAGTGTCATAAGATTAGCGCCGCTAAATTTATATTTTGTAGTAGCTCTAATCCAAAGATTAAACACCTGAAACTCATACATAAGTTTCATTAGTTGTTGGAAATTGTGCTCTAACAGCCAATCATTGTGCTGTAAACATTATTATTTAATGAATTTCTCCATTCTACTATCATATTATTTACATGTTAACTGTGATAATTTTATCCTTGGATAAATCATAAAGATTGTCCTAAAATGTCTCTGGTCGGTCGTCTATGCGAGAGCAGAGATGAAAACAGACCAGTATGACTTTGATAAGATATAGAGATAAAAATAAAAGTCTTAAGCACTTGTAATAGTACAAGGTACTGAACCGACCCACTATGAGAAAGCTATATGGATCAAGTCATAATCTTTTTTCATGTACAACCACATCACATTGCCCTTTAACCTGAGGTCATCATGGATTTCTACATGAGAGTTGCTAAGCTTTGAACTAGTCAAAAGTCACTTTTGACCGGGTGATGATAAAAGCTATGATTGGGCTTGGTGGTTTTTCATGCAAAGGAATATGAATGATCAAGATGGAATTTGTCCCTTACATTAGTGAGAGATATTACTGGGCTCCTCCATGAGTGAGTTTGAGAAATGTATGGTCATACTATGATGGAAAGGAGTCTCCATTTCTATTGTCAGACTACTCAAGAATCAAGAAAGTAATGGTCACGAACAAGAGGATAATATTATCCATGCATCATCCTTGACCGATACATCGTGTGATAAAAGGGGCGCGACATGGTTGTATGACAGGTTGCATCATGTTAACGATCCTCATATGAATTGGGTAGTCGTAATGTCTTGCTAGAAGCCAGTTGTGACTTGTGGGTTAGTACAGTTATTGGCCCACTACCAACTTCTTATGGGCCTACAAGGTTGCACACAATAATGGCCCAAGACGAGATAATGTTTAATCTAGAGTGGACGAATTTTATATTTATATATAATATAAAATTCATGAAAATAAATTAATAATATTATATGTGTATGTATTTATACATATTTATACATATTTATACATATATATGTGTGTGTGTTATATGATATTATTATATTGTGTTAGTCTTAAATTTAATTTTATTAAGATAAATTAGATTTAATAACTGACATAGTAGAGATATTGTATCTCAAATTTAATTTATGAAGAAAAATTAAATTTAATGGCTCTTTATTTGGATTAAATAAATAAGTTAAATTAAAATTGTTGGACAGATTTAATTTAAACTAATTTATTTAATTAGTTTATTAAGATAATTAATTATTAATTAATTTTGAAATTCAAATATAGCCCCATGGGTTATAAAATTGATAGAGCAGAAAAACTCACACACGCATGATAATTTAGAGCCGCAAGGGAAACTCTAGGAGACATTGAAGGCGCTAGCATGTAGTCTGTGTTAGACAACATTTGTGTGGATACTAGTAGAGGGAGCGGACCTGAGGTGTTGGCTTCTAGAGATCAAAAAACCCTAAATTAGAAAAGGCATGATTCTCTTTAACTCTGCTTAAACGCTATTGATAGATCCTCAATTGAGATTGGCAAAAAATTTTAAATTCTTCCGCTAAGCCTATCAATCCTAACAGTCGCATCAGATCTAGGTCAATTATGCGTTTAAATTGAGTTTATGTTCTTATACATGTGATATATATGGGATATATATGTATGCTTATAAGAAGACAATCGAATATGTATCTAATTTAGTTTTTGGTTGTAAGAAAGTCAAATTATATGCAATCTGTTGCGTATTGTATGTGATATTGAAATCTGTTTCGGTTTTAAGAAAGTCAAACCTATGTGATTTATTGCCTGTGTCACGATTTCTATTTTGGATTTGATCTGAAATTGGAATTAATCATTCTTGGTTTCAAATTGGTTGAAGTTCGTGGGTAGTTGAATCGGGTCTAAGTTTGGATCTTTATTCAGGTTGTAGGGATTCAAAACTGTGGGGAAGACAATTCGGATAAGAAGCGTTCTGGGCCGTTTTTGAAACTAGGCTGAAATCCCTTTTAAACTAGGCTGATTTTAAAATTGGGCCAGAAATTTTTAAATATTTTAAATTGCCAAACATTTCTTTTAAAAGGAATGTGCATTTTTCAAAAAACTCCAGGGGAGCTGCCCCTTGCACCCCCATAAGGGCGCTGTGTAACCCATACCTATAATAAGTAATTATAATTTGAAAATGCATTATTAAGTTAAATTAGAGACCAATGATTAATACAAAATCTATTTAAATTCCTACTTCAAGACAAGGACCCGCCCTGAAATGCAATGGATTTTCAAAATTTCTTTCAAAACCTATTCGATCCGGTCTTATACTTACATTTTGAATATAATTAACTTGTGCAGTTAAGTTGCATTCATACATATCAGAGTGTAAACCGAAATTCCTGGCAACTCCCGGGTAGATATTAAATAATGAGTTTACTGGGCATTTCCAGCCCTTACCATTTCCCATTCAAGGGATTACATATCCATATCCAAAATAACATTTACAAATGTACAGTAATCCTAATCTAGATATGACAACCAACCAACAACCAAAATAAAGAACTATCCGCCTTTAGTTGTCTGCTTCTCCTTCGAGCCGCTTGCCCTGTCTGTAGACTAGTCAATGGAAAGAATGAGAGTTAAAAGAATCCCAGTAGTAACAAATCACTCATACAATATATAATCACATAGCATGCAAGTAAATCGTCAATCAGCACAACTACAACGATCATAGTATACATATAGCCTTAATGGCATACACTTAGTCTTCGCAACAATCACATAGCCTTACGGCTTACACATAGCCTTTTGGCTGTCATATAGCCTTCCGGCTTTCACATATGCAACTAATTCATTGTCACACCTCACCCACATATTCTTTCACTGCCTGTGATGTACACAGCCCTCATCTAAACCGTTGTTAGCTACCGGAGGACTCTTGGCATGGCGATACAACTCAAAGGCATATACACATGATGTGTGATCGATGCCACAATATACACATGATGTGTGACCAGCGTTACAATATACACATAACTTCACAACATATACATAGCAATGAGCTTCACAGCATTGGCAGTACATAATCCAATAACGTTACATACAGTATAAGAGAAAGAATCAGTACCTTGTTCTTTCTTGTTGTGCTCTGGCACCGGTTGATCTCATATAGGGCAAATATTGAATCCTAAAACCAAAACCAAGGACGTAGCATTATTCCCTTTTCCAAATTCTTAATTTTAAATGCTCAAGGTTCGTTATCATTTGAGGCCTTTAGGTAGCTATGAAAGTCTTTAACAATAACCTAAATGGATGGGGACATACTAGGTTAGAAACCACTTTTCAAAATCATAAAGTGCTGAAAACAGGGGTTGGCTGTAGCCAAGAAATCTATGGCTGCAGCCAAAAATAGCACAAAGAGTTTTTGGCTATAGCCCAGATCTTCTGGTTGCGGCCAAAAACTGTACAGAGAGTTTTTGGGTGCAGCCAAGATTTTCTGGTTGTGGCCAAAGACAGCTCAGAAAGTTTTGGGCTGCAGTCAAGAACTTTTGGCTGCAGCCAAGGAAACTTCAAAAAAATCATAACTAATTCTAGAAAAATAGAAATGGGGTGATTCTAAAGCCAATGGAAAGCTATTTAAGTCATCTTTATAGGAAATATATGAATAAATTATGTTCATAACCACAAAAATACCGAATTACATGAAATCTCATACTCCTCCAGAATAGCTTCCAGTTTCAACCCCAAATTTTGGAAAATCATAACTTTTAACTCACAAATCGAAATGGCATGAATTATATATCCATTTTAAGCTTGGCATATGCACTTTAAGACTGGAAAGTTTCCAAATTTTTAGACACCATTTGCTTATTCAAAATTACCATATGATCCAACTGCCCAAAATAGAATTTTAACAACATACCATACTCCCCAAGGCCCTAAATCACGAAACTTAGGGCTAAAATTCCAAAAATTCAAGGCCAAACCAATGGCCACAAATCTTATATGAGAAGGAAGCTTTCACTCACCTCAATAACTTTCCCAAAGGCACTTTATGATTCTCCCAAGTCCATAATTTCGTGATTCCTCAAATCACCACCAATGGAGAAACTACAACCATAGGATGAAAGCTCTTAGCTCAAGGAACAATATTAATGAAGAGCATTTTGGCATTTGAGGCCATTTGCTTACCTCAAAATCCATCTTTTTCTTTCTCTTTCTTGGCCAACAATGGCTGCACAAGAGAGAGAAGAGAGAGAAGGAAGAGAGGTGAAGATGATGATGAATGCAGAAAAATCTGCCCCACCCCCTTCACATGCGCATGAGAGAGAGAGGAAAGAAGGAAAATGCATAAAATAAATGGTGCTTTGACTTTTCCAACACCCTATCTCATCCTAACCACTTGTCACATGTCTCCACCTCATTGGCTCTCATAAAGCAAGTAACCAATTTAGTTACTCTAACCACTTCATTAGCCATTTAATTTCACATCTCATGCCCTCTTAATTAGTAATTAATCTCTTCCATTAATCACTAATTTAGAGCCATTCTTTTAATTTCCCAACAATTATGGCATATTAATTAAAATTTCCATACAACACATAATTATTCCACTTTAATTCGATAATTATCCTCAATAATTACCATTAGCCTTTAATCCAAAAATTGGGGTGTTACAATTCTCCCCCCGTTCAATAAATTTCGTCCTCGAAATTTGATGCACCAATTAAACCACAACCTCCGAATGCTTCTTTACGACGGCTTCCATTCCTCGAATTGTTTCTCATTAGGACAATCCATTCAAGACCACTTTACAATAACACGTTACAGGTCCGATTCTCACAAGAATCTCAACGGACCAATGCGTCGTGGCTCAATTTTTTCTCTCTCAATCACTTTACCAATTCACATGCCTGGAGACACTCTCACGAGTGTGTGATCTCCATTTTCAAACTCTAGAGGTCTTCACCTCATTCGATCATATTTCGAATGAACTATACTCGTACATCTTGACTTTGAGTCACTCTGATCACTGACATCAAGTCACCTTCCCTTTTCGGGTACAATTCAAACCACCACAGATTCACTGCGTACAATCGACAGCTTCTGCTGTATTCACATATGCCCAACTTCCGCTGTTTTCGACAATGTTTCAACTTACGTTGTATCTTTTCCAAAACATTGACCTCACCCGTACACCTACTAGTTACTCCACCAGCGGTAACCAAGACTATTGGCCTTAACAACATTATCACCTTACCATATCAACTTTCACGGTGTCACCCTCACCCGTACACCCACCAGTGACTCCACTAGTGGTAACCGAGACTTTTAGGCATTCACAATCACATCAGGCCACTCCAGAATCTCAATCTCTTCTATCCGAAGCACCCTACCGCAATGGCCCACCTAGAATCTCAGTCTCTTCTATCCAGGTGACCGGTTGAGAGTCTCAATCTCATAACACCACCCTCATCCTCTTTCACTCACATAAAGCAACTACAACGGTAGTTCAACGGCCGACCTAGAGATGACCAGCGTCAATCCCTATATGGCTCACACTGACCTGTGTTAGATCCCATGTTTTGATGATAACAAAAGGATGGTTTGAAAAGGAAATGATTAATAAACAAGTTTGATCAAAGTAATGACAGGAACAAGTATCACTTGAAGTAAGCATTGGAGTAATGAAGAAAGAACAAGAGAAAATGCTGAAGAACTTGATCAGAAGCAAGTTTACTAAGGCATTACTCGAGGAGCTACTCGAGTAATGAGACAAAACTTGAAGTAACCAGAGAGAACTTCCAGTAACTTACCAACGTTACTCGAGTAGGTACTCGAGTAATAGTGCAAAAATTTTCAAGGTACTCTTGGCCTACCAATGTTACTCAAGGCGCTACTCGAGTAACCATGTGAAAAACTTCCAGTTGCCTTCCAGTTGCCAATGATACTCGAGGAGCTACTCGAGTACCTATGTTTCTGAAAATGTGGACCTCTCGGCATTTTGTACGACTGCTAATGTTACTCGAGGAGGTACTCGAGTAACCAAGTGAAAACTTCCTGTTGCCTTCAAGTTTTCCCCATGATACTCGAGGAGCTACTCGAGTAACTCTGTTTCTGAAAATATGTAACTCTCGGCACTTTGTACCACTGCCAATATTACTCGAGGAGCTACTCGAGTAACATACTAAAGTAAGTGGAAACTTGAGATTCCTCGAGTAAGTACCCGAGTATGCAGAAATCTGTTCAAGGTAAACCTCAAGTCATTACCAGGGTAAGTCTTGCACAAAAATATCATTTACTCGAGGTAGTACCCGAGTAACCTATGCAAAAATGAGTGCATTACTCGAGTCAGTACCCGAGTAATGAGGTAAGTGCTCTCGGCATTTAAATCCTGCCAACGTTACTGGAGTAAAGCATCGAGTAACCAAAGTTTATTTGAAGGTTTACTCGAGTTGGTACCCGAGTAACTGATAAAGTTGTGAGTGAATTACTCGAGTAGGTACCCGAGTAAACATACATTTCCAAAGGTTTGAAAACTGGTTATTCCATGCACTACCTGAGTAATCTTGTATTTATTCATTGACTTGCAGTTGATCAAAGATTTCCCGATGATACTCGAGTAAGTACTCGAGTAAACTTCAAGGGATACTCAAGTAGCTACTCGAGTAAGCAAACCCAGAAATTCAGAAATCATTCCAACGTTCATTATTTTGCTTCCTATATGATTAACCTTTCATTGTATTAGTATTCTGAGCATATCCACAGATAAACAATGAAGAGATCTTACCAAATAAGGAAAGTCAAAAGCAGTGCTCAAATGTCAACGACCGTCACCTCCCATAACGTATGTTTTTCAAAAACTGGAGAAGTCAATAATGGCTGCGCACGCTCCAACGGACATGAAGAAATATGTTCCAGCTATCATTACCAACGTATCTATATATATGTGGACATCTGAACAGAGAAAGATACAAGAACACACTTACGAACGTATCATCAAGTTCATTACTCTGTTTTCCATTATACTTGTGATTCTATGCTTCAGTGATTCTTATTTACTCTATAAGAGAGATATTTCATTCAAACTCAATATTTGTTATTGAGGTAACTTAAGGTTGTGGAACCTTGAGTTGGGATTGAATTACAACTTGTAAGGGGGAGCGAGTGTCCAGGTGTAGGAACTTGCTTGTACTGAGGTGCCAAGAACCCACTGAATCTTGGAAGTTATAGTGAAACTCTCAGAGAAGCTCTGAGGACTGGACGTAGGTCAAAGTGGTTGTGACCGAACCAGTATAACTCCCGGTGTACAATTCGGTGATATTTCTCCTTACTCTTTCATGTTTTAATTTCAACGTCAAATTTTATATTTGCAACGAAATTTTTAAGATCACCCAATTCACCCCCCCTCTTGGGTGAAACGCTTGCTCTAACAACCTGCACATGCTACATTGCACCTTAACACAATTCACACCATATACTTCACCACAGCTGGGATTCATATACAGCATTTTATACACAAGCCACACTGGCAAGATGTACTACACACAGCCCATGGCTAGATTTACAACACGCCGCCCCACGGGTCGGATTCACAAAGATCCATGTTGATTACAATGGTAGTTCAACGGCCGACCTAGAGATGACCAGCGTCAATCCTTATACAGCTCACGCTGACATGCACACGCTGCAATTTGTCACATCCCCCGCCGGTGCTCTCAGGGACGCCTACTCTGGCACAACCGGCTACGGCATTGACCGTAGTGCCACCCGTACTACCATTCGAGTGTGGCAAGTAGCAGGGCATCAACCCAGGACTCACAAGAATTCAGCACATTTCTGTCTTTATTGTCACACCCACCCCGCTACTCACATTTCACGGTGGCTGGATGCCCACCCCAGTACTCACATTTCCTGGCGGCTGGTACCCTCCGTATGGGCCTAGGCACTCCCGCCTTACCCTCCCAACTGGGCCTCAACCCCTTAGGCCGTGAGGGAGACTTACAATACACATTCACATCAAGCTAGAAATGGGTATTTATTCATCACCGACGCCTTTAACAACATCACCTTCTGCACCTTAAACTCTTTTCATCATACTGGGATCCTCGAAGACCCCCTCTCACAATATCACTTGACCCCGAAGTTTTACCTCCAGAAGCCATGCTCACACATTGCCCTTACTGCCTTGAGCTTCAGTTTTTCTCTAATCTACGATTCAACATCACAGTGGCTGCACTCCACGGTTCATCATCAAGGCGGCTGCACTCTATGGTTCGTCATCACGGCGGCTCCACACTAGGGTTCATCATCACAGTGGCTCCACGCTAGGGTTAATCGTCATGGTGGCTCTACACTACGCTACTGCACTCGATGCTTCACTCAGTCACCTGACTGGTCAGCCCCTTCGGTCAGAATTCTCTGTAGGTAGCCCTTTCCAATCAGATTTCATCGTAGGTAGCTCTTTCTGATCGGATCTCACCGTAGGTAGCCCTTTCCGATCAGGACTCTCCGTAGGTAGCCCTCTCCTATCTGAACTCTTTGTAGGTAGCCCTTTCTGATCTGTATCCTCCGTAGATGACTATTTTCACGTGCTAGGTTAACAACCAGCAACCTCAAAATACCTCAAACATGTCATGTTCGCACGCTTTCGCTGCACACTCTGATGTCTACCCCCTCATCTGTGCTTTCACAATGCCAGGATGGTTTAATAGAAGTCCCACAGGAATCTCCCACTATACCTGACCACACGTACAATCTGTGCCAGGCCTTAACCCGATTTACCTTAAATCAGTTAGAGCCATAACTAGCACATCATTGAGAGCCCATACTCCCAACATTCCCATAACTCTTCTTTACACTTCAACTCTTGAAACCTCAACATTAATTGAATGAGGAAATCACTTCCCTTAATTCTATAGAGTATCATCCACTCTAATACTGATCCAACTATTTCTGCCAGCCTAAGATACACTAGTCCCTTAGATCTTAGGGCCTTTGGACATATCATTCCACTATAAGATCACCGGCATATATCATTATATAACCTAAGGTCTCCAACCCAACATCTAGGTTTATCATGACACCTAGAACCTCATTATCACATACCTTGGAAATCATTTTCCTCGGTTTTCAAATCCAATCCATCATTTTTTTACAAATGATCTGGTGGATTATCTTTAATTATCTCCACCTCTGGGTCTATACATTAAATTCTAGGGCGAACCATCATATCTTTTGATTCCACAATGATTCACCACTTCAGAATAACCAATAGTGTATACACATAATACACAAATCTCATATATATCCATAATAACCAAACCTACATGTGTATACACAACCACTATCACAAATCATCTTCTACCACTAAGGTAGAGATCTAAGGGAGCTATCCTAGCAAATTCCCATGTTTGCCAGGAACTACAGATCTGATACCAAAAATGTAGCCCCCTCCGTAATTATATCCAAAATGCAACATTAGAGTGAAATAGAGACCAATAATTATCAAAATTCATTTACATTCCCCATCCTTAAGATAGGGTTTTCACGAATACATTTCGAAATCAAACACTTTAACCTGGTCTCACATTCACTTTTTGAATACAATTACATTATGAAGATAATTAACATTAATAATATATCAGAGTGCACAATAACAATCCCGACAATTCCGGGTTCATATCTTCACTAAAGGTTCATGGGCACATACACCCTTTACAATTCCTCAATGGGGATTACACAAATTCCATTCCAAATACACTTCCACAACATATACACTTCTAAATACATCAAAATCCACTACCATTATCCCAAATAGCATGATAACCACTACAAAATCCAAATACCCATAAGGGATTCTCGCCGCCCCTAGTCACTTGCTCCTTCCTCGAGCCACTTGTCCTGTCTAAAATGTTGGTAGGGGAGGGGAGATTCTAGAGAATCCCAGTAGGAAACAGATACTACTATGCATGTAAGAAAGTGTTTAATGCATGACATGCTTGCATCACAATAACTCATGTTCACATAATGATATATCTGCATGCTCAATGTTTCAACAACATACTCATGGCCATAGCATAAATAGAAACAGAGCTTCAATCATTCATATATGTTTCACATAATCAAGCAAAGCAATAACATGCATCAATACACAAACACAAATATCAATACATGTAGGAGAGGTAAGTTCCCTACACTTTTCTTTTCACGTATGCTCCAGCGTCGGCTACTCACGATTCGAGCGGATATCAAACCATGATCAAGGCGAATACCCAACCCTATAACCAAATCAAGAACATAGGGTCATTCTCTTTTTCAAATTCTCACTTTCATAACACTTAGATTTGGTTATCATAATTGACCCTTAAGAGGCCACAAATGCCTCTAATAAAACCCCTAAAAGGTTGGGAAACAAAAGGTTGAAGGTCACTTTTCGAAAACACCAAGTGCTGGAACACAGGGGTAGGCCGCGGCCAGCCCTTCCTTGGGCTGCGGCCCAAATATGGTCAAAAGGCCATGGGCTGCAGCCAGCCACTCATGGCCGCGGCCCGAATCAGGCCAGAAAGATTTGGGCCGCGGCCAAGCAATTTCCTGACTCTTGGCTGAACTTCAAAAAATCATAACTAATTGTAGAAAAATCGAAATGGAGTGATTCCAAAGCCAAATGAAAGGTATATAAGTCCTATTTCAAGGAAATATATAGCCCATCACTGGAAATTACTACACAAATACAAAATCACCAAAAACTAAACACTACTCCAAAACAGAGTTCTGTTTTTGTACCAAAATTTAGCCTATCATATCTCATAGAATACAAAACGCAATGACACAAAATATACGTCCATTTTGAAGCTTGGGATGTGCACTTTAAGACTGGAAAGTTTCACAATTTTCTGAAAT
The DNA here is from genome assembly GCA_963242795.1 of Inga leiocalycina. NCBI lineage: Eukaryota > Viridiplantae > Streptophyta > Magnoliopsida > Fabales > Fabaceae > Inga > Inga leiocalycina. Next base: position 35,917,411 of record OY725325.1, read on the forward strand.
CATTTGGTCATTCAAAACGTCCACACAAATAAAATGCCCAGAACAGAGTTCCAAGGGACAGATTTCACATGCGCATGAGAGAGAGAGGAAAGAGGGAAAATGCATAAAATAAATGGTGCTTTGACTTTTCCAACACCCTATCTCATCCTAACCACTTGCCACATGTCTCCACCTCATTGGCTCTCATAAAGCAAGTAACCAATTTAGTTACTCTAACCACTTCATTAGCCATTTAATTTCGCATCTCATGCCCTCTTAATTAGTAATTAATCTCTTCCATTAATCACTAATTTAGAGCCATTCTTTTAATTTCCCAACAATTATGGCATATTAATTAAAATTGCCATACAACACATAATTATTCCACTTTAATTCGATAATTATCCTCAATAATTACCATTAGCCTTTAATCCAAAAATTGGGGTGTTACATATATAGACTCTCTTACAAAGAAAATATGATAAACACTGAAGATCAATATGAATACAGAGAAAATATGAATAACAGAGACTCGTGTATTTGCTTGTGAATTCTTGTGCTTAGTTCTTTTTTATCTCTCTGGAACTCTGTATTTATAGAAGTTCAGTTTTGCCCGTTTGAATAACGATCATTGTGGAGCGGGGCATGCTACTGTGGAATGGTATGCGCACATTTGAAAACTTTGAATGTAGTAGGTACATGCTTGTCATGATGCTGTCTGCCGTTGTTTGACTTCTTTCGTGTTTGTTTATTTCAACGTTCATCCTCCTGTATCACACTTATAAAACATTCAAAATGATGTTAAATAATAATAATAAGTGATGATAAGATAAATAAATAACATTAACCATATTCGGATTGAACGCTGTAAGATTGGTGCATTTTCTTTTCTGGCAAAGTATCACTCGAGCATGGATGGGCTCACTCGAGTGATCTCACCATTTTTCTCCTTGTTCTTCAGTTTTAAACTTGCACTCGCATAGGATTTCAGAAAGATAGTTTTCTCACTCGCGAGTGATGTGGGGCCTCACTCGAGCACAACTCCTTCTGCTCGAGTGGCCTTGCATTTTACACTAGGAGGCTCGTCTATGGATAGCACTCGCATTATCAAGAGTTAGATTTTGCACTTGCAAGTGATGTGGGCCCTCACTCGAGCACACATACTCCTGCTCGAGTGAGAAGAATATTCTCATGTAATATACCCTTATGATCAGCACTTGCATTAGAATTTGAGAGAGTTGGATTTCTCACTCGCGAGTGCTGATATGTCACTCGGGCATAAGAAGTCTCACTCGGGCATACTTGTGCTTCTCTGACCTTCATGACTCTCGGCCAAACACTTGCAGTCCTTCACTCGCTAGTGCTCGAGTACAAAAGGGCTTCATGCTCGAGTAATGATTACCATGCTCGAGTACATTAGAAGGAATAACAAGAATTGCTCTCGGCCAAGCACTCGCAGTGCCTCACTCACATGTGCTCGAGTGAGAAAGACTCTTCTGCTCGAGTGCTATTTCCAATGCTAGAGTGAATCAGTAAAAATGACAATAGCATGCTCTCAGGCAAACACTTTCTGGCTATCACTCGCATCTGCTCAGCATACAACAACTCCCTGCTCGAGTGCTAGTTCTTGTGCTCGAGTACATTAGTTAATTTTGACAACAAACATCATAGAACTTTGCCATATGCATTTGGTAACTTTGTAAACATTCCTTAGGCTTATAAAACTATGATTTGCACACAATTGTCTTTTTTTATCATCAAAACTTGGGATCTAACAGTCACACCTTTTGATCTTTATGTTACTTGTGAGTTCCCTTTTTGGTTACTGTCTAATTGGTCGATAACTTTTCTTTTTCCCTATTTGCCCCTGACTATGAGAATTCCTGTGGAATCACCACTTAGAACATTTTCTCATTACACTACTCCAACCATGCACCCTACCCTTCTCCTTCAATGCATTTTAAGTTTTGCCATATAATTAAGATTAAATACAGGGTTTAAGCACTAATTGTAACACATTCAGACCATAATACACATCGTATTCTCCAATAGTGTTTATTTATCATTAATTACATTGACTTTTAGAGTCATTAGCCCTTAATCACATTTTGGGGCATTAAATGCTGCCCCTTGACCCTGCTCACCATGACTTCCTGTTCATAGCGCAATATAATCTAATCATGACATTTATTACTTTTCATATTGTATGAACTCTTACTTGTTGTGGTTTATTCTTCATACTTGTTTGGGTATGGTGAACAACATGGCTTTATAATTTTACAAAGGGTTGTAATATTTAAATACAGCCTACATGTCGTGCCTTCCTCTAAATCCTCTCAATGTACATTATCTTCTCATCTCATTCCCCTCTAATGTTTAAATAAGGTTTCTCTGAATGTATTTCTTTTCTTATTTAGAGAAGTCCTCTCATTGGCTTGGGAGGATTTTAGGTTAGGTAAGCATGTTATGTCACGTTTAAATTATTCTTTTGATTAGATCATTGCATGCCTACTTTTGCATTTATATGTAGTTATATGTATGAGATGCAACCACGATTGCATTCATATAAACAAAACTAATTAATTAAGCCCTTCAAATCAAATCTTAAGTCATACTGCCGTCAATTAATGAATACTTGTCAAAACCTAGATCGCTCAATTGTGGAAACCACCAAAGTGGATGCATTTGAGTTATCTTGATGAGACAAGCGTGAGTAATGGTGCTACTCACAACATTCATTATTATTTTGTCTTAATTAGATTAATAGAATGGTTTTAGATCTCAAGGCATTAGATGGGATTAAACATGCCGGATCATATGACAATCGAATCCCATAAACATCTAAGAGTTACATGTGATGTAATTGGTAAATAGGTTACCTACCTAAATAATTTGAATTTAAGTGTCATGCTAAAGCGGACTTAAGTTTAAGCCAAATATAGATCTTAGCCCACTAATTAATATATTGAGGGTTGTTAATTTAGTGGGAGATTACTAACTAAACTTTGCATATTTTAATTGTAGAATCATGTCGACTAGTAATATTGTCATACTATCATTGCGCTTGGTCCTTGAGAAAGACAAACTTAATGGGGCAAACTTTCTTGACTGGTTCAGGAACTTGAGAATTGTTCTCAAGCAAGAAAGAAAGGATTATGTCCTAGATCAACCTATTCCTAAGGAGCCTACAGCCAATGCTCCAAGAGCTCAAAGAGATTATTACACAAAGCATAAGGATGAATCTATGAATGTATGTTGCCTGATGCTTGCCACTATGGTTCCAGAGCTTTAAAGAGATCTGGAACTTATGGAGCCTCATGAGATGATTATGCTTCTCAAGGAAATCTTCCAGCAACAAGCAAGACAAGAAAGGTATGAGACTACAAAGGCCTTACATTCTTGCAAGATGCCTGAAGGTGCATCAGTTAGTGCTCATGTGTTAAAGATGAAAGGCTATATTGATCTCCTTGAAAGGCTTAGATTTCCCATGAACCAGGATTTAGCTACAGACTTGATCCTCAACTCACTCTTGGAGAGTTATGACTAGTTTGTTATGAATGACAACATGAACAACATGGAAAAATTAATTTCTGAGCTGCATGGGATGCTCAAAACTTCTAAGCAGAGCATTAAGAAAAAGCCTAGTACTATTTTGATGGTTTAGAAAGGAAAGGGTATGAAAAAGAATGGGAAGGGAAAATAGAAAGGTAATGGCTCAAATGGTAAGACCAAAGAGTCGAACAAGCCCAAAACCAAGCCTGCACCCAAGAAGGCAAAGCCTCCAAAGGAAGGAGTCAACTACTTCTGTAGTGAACCTGGTCATTGGAAGAGGAATTATAGACTCTACCTCAAAGATCTGAAAAAGAATAAGAAGGATAGTGGGGCTATCGCTTCAAGTATTTATGTTATATACATTCATTTTTCTACTTCCTCTATATAGGTATTAGATATTGCATGTGATTCTTACATTTGTACAAATGTGTAGGGTCTAAAGGATAATAGAAAGCTGAAGAAGGGCGAGGTGGACCTACAAGTTAGAAACAAAGCAAGAGTTGCTGCTTTAGCAATAAATACTCATGAATTAGTTCTGTCCAGTGGGCTTTTGTTAGTTTTGAACAATTGCTATTATGTTCCTACTTTGAGTAGTAACATTGTTTCTCTTTCTTATTTGGATAAGGAAGGTTATACTTCCATTATTAAGAATGGTAAATGTTCTATTTATCGTAATGATGTTTTTTATGCTGATGGTAATTTGCATGTTGGTCATTATATATTAAATTTGGAATATCCTAATAATAGCAATATCTATAACATAACTACTAAAAGGATAAAATCAAATGATTTGAATTCGACCTACCTATGGCTTTATTGTCTAGGCCATAAAAATGAGAAATACATTTCTAAACTCCATCAAAATGGATTTCTTAACTCATTTGATTTTGAATCATATGATACATGTAAATCTTGCTTATTAGGAAAGATGATAAAGGCATCTTTTACTGGGCATAGTGAGAGGGCCACTGAATTATTGGGCTTTATACATACAGATGTATGCAGACCATTAAATACAGCTGCCAAAGGATATTATATATAATTCATTACATTTATAGACGACTTTAGTAGATATGGCTATATCTATCTAATAAAACATAAATCTGAATCTTTTGAAATGTTCAGAATATTCCAAAATGAAGTACAAAACCAACTTGGCAAAATAATTAAAGTGTCCTAATTTTCATTTATAGGATATAATTATAATTTGAAGATAATTATGAATTTAATAGTAATATTTGTGGGATAAAAAGAAAAGAAGAATTTAATTAAAATATGTTTTTTTTAAATATGTGTTTGTGTGTAATAATAATATAACAATGAAAAAAATTATTAGGAAATAATAATAATAATAATAGAGAGAGGTGACGCCACCTACCCCATTAAAAAAATTAAAATTATATTGTGGTAGGTGACAGAGAAATGAGGAGGGGGCATTTTATAAATACCCCCAATCCTCCTTCACTTCGTCACAAAGACGAAGTGAAGATTTTGAAGGAAGGAAAGTCATAGAGTCCCAGTTTTGTAGTTTTAGAAATCAATAAGGTCCTCAAATTTACTTCTTATCACAAAACTTTCTTCATGAATAATGTTCTAAATAATTTTATCTTTCTTATGATAGTAATTTCTTACTAATTAAAGAATATTTTAGGATTAGAATTTTAGACAAGTTTAAGTTTTATCAGTATATGACTATAGGAATATAGAGGATAATTAATAATAAATTTTAATCGGTTTATTTTTATTATTCAGTTGGTATAAGATTTTATAATGAATTTTCTATATAATCAATCTATAAATAATTCTTTGTGGGACTTTTTAACCGATTAAATTTAGGATAAATGATTTATTTGGATTATTAGGAGTATTCTTGAGGTTTTAATCGGTTTAGATATTTTTAAGATGAAGATTTATAATTTAGTTATTTTACGTTCTAAACTTTAAATTGGGAATTTTATGTAAAGGAATGAAATTATTCCTAATCAATGACTTGAATACGTTATTTGAGTTAAAAATATATCTATATTGGAGATTTTAGTGTGAAATTGGAAATTTTAGGAGTAATCAATTCAAAACTTTAAAATTATAGAATTAAGTTAAGTAAATTAATTTTTCCAATAACTCAAAGAGTTATTAATGCATAATAAATTGATTGTTGTAGATTGATTTTTTTTGCGTGTATTTGAGCTCTTGGATTAGGAGCTTGTGGTTATAATTTTGCTTTGGTGAGAGGTAACCACTTTCCTTTTATTATGCATGCTTGTATGATGTTTGTGAGTGATTTTTAAATATATAGAATTATAAATTTAGCTAATGATATGTGATGTGGATTTTAAAAATATGTTGTTAATGAAATAGTCTTGTGGGACTTATTTTCATTGAGAAAATGACCAGTGATTTTATATGATATGGATTGGAATGTATTTATGAGATTGAAAAGACCCTTTTGATAATTGTGAATGATAATGATATGTCATAATCACACATTGATATGAGAGGGGATGGTGAATGTTGATTTGCTAGGTTGTCGCTTAAAGAGAAAATAAGGGGGTGAATTTTTGTACAAAAAAAAGTAGTAATAAGGTGGTGGACTTCCAAGTGTATACTGGTTAGTCCTTTGGCCCAATTGTGTTAAGTAGGGCCTTGACACTTCACTAATATATTTAGAGGAGGGAACCCATGGTCCGGTCTTATGCTCTGTAGATTTTGGCCGATCTATATCACTTGATTGGTGAGCTTGTTGAGTTAAACTACCAGTCATATGGGTCAGTGCTAGTCCATGGGTTCAATCAAAGGAAATAAGGGAGGATAAAGAATAAATTATTGTGTATTGATTCTTATACACTTATGTGATAAATATGAGAAAGAGATTATGATATTGTTAATTAATGTGTATATATACATGTGGACATTTGACATTTTTAATAATGCTATGACTTTATAACTATCCCACCTTATGGGCACATACTCGTATGCCTGATAAGATGGATTATTGGTTGCTGAGGCTTTTGTCTCACCCCGTTGATTTAACATTTTTTCAGGTGATAGTTGTCGTGCGGGTCCATCAGGGAAGATTCCGAAAGCTTGAACTACTTTTGTTACAAGTAGTGCTTCTATCTTTATAGTATATGTTGGATTACTGTATATTTCCACGTTAGGACTCATTTTGCATACTCTGGTTTATTTTGGAGATTTGATATTTTAAACTATATATTTTTAATTACTCTTGATGATGTTGGATGGCCTATAGGTCTTATGACATGTTTTGAATTGGTGGAACCATAATTTGGTCTGATATGGATATTGCAATAAGAGTTGTCCAATGGTTAGTGGAACTCTTTTCTACCATGGTAATCTTTTAAAAGATGAGTGATAACCTTTTTATTACCATGGTAAAGTTTTCAAATGGTTAAAATAATGTTTCTAAAAAAATGGTTTTATAAAATTAATATTAAATTTACTATGTATAAGGAAAGGATTTTACATAAAGCACTTCGATCTGATCGAGGTAATGAATATTTGAGTCAGGAGTTCAATGATCATCTTAGGAATTGTGGGATAATCTCACAATTAACCCCTCCAGGAACACCACAATGGAATGGCATTTCTAAACAAAGGAATCGAACACTATTAGATATGGTTTGATCTATGATGAGTCAAACAAATCTTCAATTGTTCTTTTGGGGACATGCCCTAGAGACAGTTGCATTCACACTAAATCGTGTTCCATCTAAGGCAATTGAAAAGACATTATATGAGATATGGACTGGAAAGAAACCAAGTTTATCTTTTCTCAAGATTTGGGGGTGTGAGGTATATGTTAAGCAACAAGCTTCGGATAACTTAGCACCCAGATCCTCAAAGTACCTTTTCATGGGGTATCTTAAAGAAACGAAAGGATACTATGTCTACAATCCCATCGATAACAAAGTGTTTGTTATTCAAAAATGTAAGTTTCTAGAAAGAGAGTTTATTTCTGAAACAACTAGTGGGAGCAAGGTACATCTTGAAGAAGTTCGAAAGTCACAAGATATTACAAAACCACATATGAAAATTAGAGAAAACTCACAACAAGTTGCTGAGCCTCCTCAAGTAACCTAAGGTCTACGAAGATCTGATAGGACACAACATTAGCCTCAAATATATGGATTTCTAATTACTGAAAGTCATGATGTGTTACTCATTGAGCAAAATGAGCCAACAACCTATTGAGAAGTCATAATAGGACCAAACTCCGAGAAATGGCTTAATCCATGAAGTTCGAAATGGAATCCATGTATGACAATCAAGTATATGCCTTAGTCGATCCACCCGAAGGTGTAAAAACCATCGGGTGCAAATAGGCTTTCAAGGAGAAAACTGACATGGATGACAATGTAAATGTCTTCAAGGCACGACTGGTTGTAAAAGGATTCACTCAAACTCATGGTGTAGACTATGATGAAACCTTTTCCCCAGTTGCAATAGCCAAATCAATCAGAATCCTTGCCATTGCAGTATATTATGACTATGAAATATGGTATATGAACATCAAAACAGCCTTTCTTAATAGAAACCTGCTTGAGTATGTGTACATGACACAACTTGAAGGCTTTATGCATTCAGAGGACTTGGTAAAGTTTGCAAGCTTCAAATATCTATTTATGGATTAAAGCAAGCATCCCGAAGCTAGAATCATCGTTTTGATGAAGTAGTTAAAGAGTTTGGATTCATTCAAAACATTGATGAACCTTGTGTTTACAAGAAAGTTAGTAGAAGCACAGTTGCATTTCTAGTGCTTTATGTAGATAACATCCTCCTCATTGGAAACAACATTCCTACCTTGCAGAGTGTCAAGACTTGGTTAAGAAAGTCTTTCTTAATGAAAGACTTAGGTGAAGCCATATCCATCCTAGGGATTAGGATGTATAGAGATGGATCTAAAAGACTAATAGGCCTAAGTCAGAGCGCATATATAGACAAGATACTGCATAGGTTCAGTATGCAGGATTCAAAAAGGGGTTACATGCCCATGTCTCATGGCACCCATCTTAGCAAAGATATGTGTCCTAGTATACCTGATCAGTGAGATCACATGAGTAAGGTTCCATAAGCCTCGGCAATTGGATCCATCATGTATGCCATGTAATGTACTCAATCGGATGTCTCATTTGCCTTAAGTATGACCAGCAGATATCAACAAGATCCTGGTTAGAGTTATTAGACTGCCATCAAGAATATCCTAAAGTACTTAAGAAGAACTAAGGACTTATTTTCAGTTTATGGTGGATTGGATGATGAGCTCTATGTAACCAATTACACAGATGCAATTTTTCAAACTAACCAAGAAATCTTAAATCACAATCTAGATACATATTCCTTCTAAATGGTGGAGCAATAGCTGGAAGAGCTCCAAGCAGATCACTGTAGCAGATTTTACAATAAAAGCTAATTATATAGCAATATCAGATGCAGCTAAAGAAGCTATTTGAAACAGAAAGTTCATTACTGAACTAGGGGTAGTGCCTACTATCTCAAATCTAATAGATTTGTTCTTTGATAATAGCGGTGCTATTGCACAAGCCAAGGAGTCTAAGTCACATCAAAGAACCAAGCATATACTTAGGTGATTTCATCTTATTAGAGAAATCAATAATAGAGGTGACATAAAAATATGCAAAATAGTAGGAGAAGACAATGTTGCTGATCCTCTTACTAAGCCGCTTGCACAGGCAAAGCATAAGCATCATATTAGGACAATGGGAATTAGGCAAATTAATGATTGTACCTAGGGCAAGTGGGAGGATGTTGGAAATTGTGCCATAAGGGCCAATCATTGTACTTTAAACATTATTATTTAATGAATTTCTCCATTATGCTATCATATTATTTGCATGTTAACTGTGATAATTGTATCCTTGGATAAATCATAAAGATTGTCCTAAACTGTTCCAGATCGGTCGTATATGCGGGAGCAGAGATGAAACAAGACCAGTATGACTTTGATAAGATATGGAGAGACAAATCAAAGTCCTAGGCACTTGTAAGAGTATAAGGTGCTGGACCAACATACTATGAGAAAGCTTCATGGATTAAGTCATAAGCTTTTCTCATGTACAACCACGTCACAATGCCCTTTAACCTAAGGTCATCATGGATTCCTACATGAGAGTTGCTAAGCTTTGAACTAGTCAAAAGTCACTTTTGATTGGGTGATGATAAAGGCTATGATCGGGTTTGGTGGTTTTTCAAGCAGGGGAATATGAATGATCAAGATGGAATTTGTCCCTCACATTAGAAGAGAGATATTACTGGGCCCCTTAATGAGTGAGTTTGAAAAATGTATGGTGATACTATGATGGAAAGGAGTGTCCATTTTTATTGTCAAACTACTCAGGAATCGATAAAGTAATGGTCAGGAATAAGAGAATGACATTATTCATGCCTCATCCTTGACCGATTTATTTGTGACAAAAGGGACGCGACATGGTTGTATGATAGGTTGCATCGTGTTAATTATCCTTATAAGTATTGGGTAGTCGTAATGTCTTGCTAGAGGTCGCTTACAACTTATGAGTTAGTACAGTTATTGGCCCACTACTAACTTTGTATAGGCCTACAGGGTCGCACACAAGAATGACTCAACATAAGATAATGTTTAATCTAGGGTGGAGGAATTTTATATTTATATATATATATATAATATAATTCATGAAAATAAAATTAATAATATTATATGTATATGTATTTTGGAAATACACACACACACACACACATATATATATTATATGATATCATTATATTGTGTTAGTTTTAAATTTAATTTTATTAAGATAAATTGGATTTAATAACTTACATGATAAAGATATAGTAACTCAGATTTAATTTATGAAGATAAATTAAATCTAATGGCTCTTTATTTGGATTAAATAAACAGGTTAAATTAAAACTGTTGGAAAGATTTAATTTAAACTGAATTTATTTAATTAGCTCATCAAGATAATTAATTTTTAATTAATTTAAAAATTAATAAAGATTAATTTTGAAATTCAAATATAGCCCCATGGGTTATAAAATTGATAGAGCAGAAAAACTCAAAAACCCTAGGAGACATTGGAGGCGTGAGCACGTAGTCTGTGTTGGAGAACATCCGTGTGGCTACCGGTAGAGGCAGCAGACCTGAGGTGTTGGCTTGTAGAGATCAAAAAACCCCAAATTAGAAAAGGTATGATTCTTCTTAACTCTGTTTAAACGCTATTGATAAATCCTCGATTGGGATTGGCAAAAAATTTTAAATTCTTCTACTGTGTCTACCGATCCTAACATTAGTAACATTTAGAAGTGGTATAAGATGGTCCATTATTAATCAAGATGTTTACAATAGGAATCAAGATTATTGAGACACTGATTCTAAGTTTTTGACGAACAATCACTGGAGTGTGGCTTTAAATCACTCAAGTGATCGATTATCACTTGAGTGTTCAAGTGACCTTAGTTAAGGCATGCTGATAATCACTAGCGATTGACTTGGTTGATTTGTGTTTGAAAATGATTTTTATCACTACCAAGTGACTTGTAAGTGATTCATGTTACTCGAGTGATCTTCTTTAAAACATGCAGCACTTTTTGATCACTTGCGAGTGACTTACAAGTGATCTTGGATCACTCGAGTGATTTACCATCCACTCGAGTGATCTCTATATGGAAGATCACATCACCTCAGAATCACTTGTGAGTAATGGTCATCACTTGAGTGATCTTGACTTAGAGGCACAGGAAGAGGTATGTATCGCTCAAGTGACAAGTTGAGTGCACAACTTGTCACTTGAGTGATTTATTCTCATTAGATCACAAACTTTTTGATTACTTGTGAGTAACCTGCAAGTGATTCTCATTACTCAAGTACTTACCACATCACTCGAGTGATTTTATCTCTGAACCAATCGTTTGATTTGATAACTATCGAGTGACTCGGTGGAATTTTGTAAGTAAAGCTTCATCAATCGAGTACATCCACTATCACTTGAGTGATCTGTTAGGATCGGTAGGCACGGTGGAAGAATTTAAAATTTCGCCAATCACAATTACGGATCTATCAATGGCATTTAAACTGAGTTAGAAAGATTCATACCTTTTCAATTTAGGGTTTTTCGATCTCTAAGAGCCTACACCTCAAGTCCGCTCTCTCTACCGGTATCCACACAAATGCTCTCCAATAAAGACTACGTGCTAGCGCCTTTAATGTCTCCTAGGGTCTCCCTTGCGGCTCTAAATTCTCATCCGTGTATGAGTGTTTTGCTCTATCAATTTTATAACCTATAAGGGCTATATTTGAATTTCAAAATTCATTTTTCTTAATTTTGAAATTAATTAACCCTTAATTATCTTGATGAGCTAATTAAATAAATTCAGTTTAAATTAAATCTGTCCAACAGTTTTAATTTAACCTATTTATTTAATCTAAATAAAGAGCCCATAGATTTAATTTATCTTCATAAATTAAATCTGAGATACTATATATCTCTCATATTAGTTCTTAAATTTAATTTATCTTAATAAAATTAAATTTAAAACTAAAAAAATATAATAATATCATATAATATATACACACACACACATACATATGTGTGTGTGTGAGTGTATAAATTTGTATTTCAAAAAATAATATTATTATTAATTTTATTTTCACAAATTTTATATTTTATATATAAATATAAAATTCGTCCACCTTAGATTAAACATTATCTCGTGTTAGGCCATTCTAGTGTGCAACCTGTTAGATCTCACATGTTTTGATGATAACAAAGAATGGGTGTGAAAAAGTTTTAATAAACAAACAAGTTTGAACAAAGTAATGACAGAGCAAATCATCACTTGAATTAAGCACTGCAGTAATGAAGAAAGGCCAAGAGAGAAAGCTGAGAAACTTCATCACTGGCAAAATTTCTAAAGGGCTACTCGAGTAAAAACTCGAGTAATGAGACAGAAACTTGATGTAACCAGAGCATAGAACCTCAAGTAACTCACGGCCAGATACATCACTCGAGGGACGACTCGAGTGATATGAAATGAAAAGAAGAGTTACTCGAGTCAACATTCGAGTAACTTGCCACAAGGAAATGGGTTGCTCTTGGCCATGTAATCCTGCCAACGTTACTCGAGTAAGCACTCGAGTAATCAGGGAAATCACTTCCAGTTGCTGTTGGCCTGACAACGTTACTCGAGTTAGTACTCGAGTCCCCTGCTTCAAGAAATATGTTGCTCTCGGCATTTCAATGCTGCCAATGTTACTCGAGGAGCCACTCGAGTAAATCACTATGGTAAACAAAACTTTAAGTTAACACTCGACTAATCTAAAATGTTATTATCATACTTCACTCGAGGCACTACTCAAGTATGCAAGTATTAAAATGTTCTATGTCAAAGACTTGAACGAGATTACTCGAGTCAGTAATCGAGTGATCTACAGAGTTATATACAATGCACTTGAAGTATCTACTCGAGTAAGCTATGCAGAAAATAGATGTTCACTCGAGGCGGTACTCAAGTAAACAGGTAAGCAAAACTTGAAGTGCTCTCGGTCTGAAATCCTACCAACATTACTGGAGTGAAGCATTGAGTAGCCTGTGAAAAAAATTGTAGTATACTCGAGTAAGTACTCAGGTAAACAAGTATTTCCAATGTTTGTAAATTTATTTACTCTATGCACTACCCGAGTAATATGATGTTCATTTATTGACTTACTCTCTATCAATATTTTCACGAAGATACTCGAGTAATCAAACCCATAAATTCAGAAATCATTCCAATGTTCATTGATTTGTTTTCTATATGATTAACCCTTTATTGTATTAGTATTCTTAGCATGTTCGCAGATAAACAATGAAGAGATCTTACCAAATAAGGAAAGTCAAATGCAACGCTCAAATGCTACCTACCGCCACCTACCGCAAACGGATATTTTTCAAAAACTGAAAAAGTCAACAGTGGCTGTGCAAACTCTAACGGGCAAGAAGAAAATGTTCCAACGGTCATTATCAACATATCTATATATATGGGAACATCCAAATAGAGATAACAATAAGGAACACACACGAACGCATTATCAAGTTCACGTTCAATACTCTATTGTTACACATACTTGTAATTCTGTACTTCAGTGATCCTTATTCACTCTGTAAGAGAGATATTTAATTCAAACTCAATATTTGTTATTGAGGTAACTTAAGGTTGTGGAACCTTGAGTTGGAATTGGATTACAACTTGTAAGGGGGAGCGAGTGTCCAGGCAAAGGAACTTGCTTGTACCAAGGTGCCAAGAACCCACTGAATCTTGGAAATCATAGTGAAACTCTCAGAGATGCTCTGAGGATTGGACGTAGGTCAGAGTGGTTGTGGCCAAACTAGTATAACTCCCTGTGTACACTTTGGTGATATTTTTCCTTACTCTTTACTGCTTTATATTCATCGTCAAGTTTTATATTTGAAACGAAATTTTTAGTATCACCCAATTCACCCCCTCTCTTGGGTGAAAGGCTTGCTCTAACATTTGGTATCAGAGCATAGGTCTTCTTGTTAAGGTATAACAAACTAAGAAGGATCCAATGGCAAGCATGGGTAAAGGAATTCTTCCCGACGGAGCATCCATCACTAGACCTCCAGGTTTCAGTGGTGAACACTTTTCTTTCTGGAAAGCAAAGTTTAGAGTCTTCGTGATGGCTACCGAATATGGGCTATGGGATGTGATTGAGAGTGGAAACTATCAACCTACAAAGATTGTAGATTCTCAGAAAATTCCCAAGACGCCAGCGGAATATGATGAGAATGACAAGAAACTTATCACTCTCAACAGCAAGGCAATTCTGATGATACAAAGTGCTTTGAGTCAAAGTGAATACTTCAAAATTTTCACACTTCCAACAGCAAAGCAAATATGGGAAGCTCTGGAAATAGCTCATGAAGGAACTTCGGGAATAAAGGAGAATCGGATCAACACCTTGGTCACTAAATTCAATATACTTAGAATGAAATCAGGTGAGTTAATATCTGAATTCGAACTTAGATATACTTATCTTGTTAATCAACTTGCAGCACTTGGGAAAGTCTATGATCAACATACCCAAGTACGAAAGATTTTGAATATTCTTTCTAAAGAGTGGGAGGCTAAAGTCACTACGATAGAAGAAGCAAAAGGAGAATCAATGAGATCAGTTGCTTCTCTATTTGGAAGTCTTTTTGAATATGAAAGTAAACTAAAGTTCAAACAGGAATTAGATGACATCGGTGACAAGAAGAAGAGAGGCCTAGCACTAAAAGCAAAAGTAGAAAATCAAGATGAGGATGAGGAGTTTGATGATGATGAAATGGGCCTAATCATAAAAAGATTCAGAAAGTTCTACAAGAAGGATCAAGGATTCAAACACTTTCAGAAAGGAGGAACTAGCAGCAAAGATCATATCATCTGCTACGAATGTAGAAAACCAGGACATATCAAATCAGAATGTCCAGAGCTGAACCAAAAGAGCAAAGAAAAGAGAAAAGGCAAATTCTTCAACAAAAAGAAGGCCTTTGTATCTGCTATATGGGGTGATAGTTCCTCTGACGAAGAAAGTGATGAAGAAGAAGTAGCCAATATATGTCTTGTTGCTCAAGAAGAAACAGAAGAAGAGGTAAATGATTCTGATCCTACCTATGATGAATTAATTTCTGAATATAATGCTCTACATTTTGAATTCATCAAAGTAGTTAAAGAATTAGTTGTTTTCAAAAAGAGAAACAAAGTTCTTGAAAGTGAACTTAAAGAAAGTTCAGAAAAGGATTGTGAAAATTGTTCTTCTTTGAAAAAGAAAAACACTGATCTCATAAAAACTCTTGAAAAATTCACTAAAGGAAGTGAGATGCTAAGTGTGATTTTAAAAGCTCAACGATTTGTAAATGACCGATCTGGTATTGGATAAGATCCAAAATCAGATAGAAGGAAAGGTAGAAAGAAAGCAGGAGATAAGTCATATTTGAATTATTTCCAGCATTCTATGCATACATCAAATCCTTTTGCATTTTGCAATTACTGTAATAGAAAAGGTCATTATACCTCTTCATGCATTCATAAGAAGAAAGAAATGATAGGAACCTACAAATGGGTACTTAAAGGATCATATGTTTCGAAATTTTTTGTACTAACCCAAAAGGACCCAAAAAGAAGTGGGTACCTAAGACTTAATCGTATTTAATTGCAAATATGTCTCAAAGCATCCAAAAACAACAAGTGGTACATAGACAGTGGATGCTTTAGACATATGACCGGTGATTTCAAAAGTTTTACCAAATTGCAACCTAAAGAAGGTGGGAAGGTAAAATTTGGAGGAAATCAAACTGGAAGAATAGTAGGAATTGGTTAATCAAAAATGACAAAGGCATACAAGTCAAAGATGTATACTATGTCGAAGGATTGTGCCATAACTTGCTGAGTGTGAGTCAAAGTGCAGACAAAAACAACTGGGTAATATTTGACTCAGAGGAATGTCTAATTATCAACAAGAAAGACGTACTACTTGATAAGAAGAATATCAAGGATAAGCTCAGAGAAAAAAGGGAAGGTAACTGTTATACTCTAGATATTAGTAGAAATGAATCTGAAAACTGTTTTCTAAGTAATGCCGATGAAAGTTGGCAATGGCATAAGAGATTGGCTCATGTCAATATGCATCAACTAGGAAAACTACTAAAAAAGGATTTAGTTCTTGGATTACCCAAAGTAAATTTCAAAAATGATTTGATTTGTGACGCATGTCAAAAGGGTAAACAAACTAAATCATCTTTCAAATTGAAAAATGAGATTTCAACAAATAGACCACTACAATTATTGCATATGGATTTAGTTGGCCCAGCAAGAGTAAAGAGTCTTGGTGGCAACTTATATTCATTGGTCATTGTTGATGACTTCTCCAGATTTACATGGGTTATTTTTCTATCATCAAAGGATGAAACCTTTGAAGAATTTATTGTTTTTGCCAAGAAAGTGCAAAATGAGAAAGGTATGTCCATTGCAAGTATTAGGACAGATCATGGTGGAGAATTTGAAAATCAATCCTTTGAAGAATATTTTGATACTAATGGCTAGAGCAATGTTAAATGAAAAGAACGTGTCTCAAGTTTTCTGGGCTGATGCTATGGGCACAGCATGCTATATTTCAAATAGAGCCTATACTAGAACAAAACTTGGAAAGACACCATACGAGCTGTACAAAGGAAGGAAGCCAAACATTGCTCATATACACATCTTCGGTTGTAAGTGTTTCATTCATAATAATGGTAAAGATAACTTAGGAAAATTTGATTCTAAAACTGATGAAGGAATTTTCCTAGGATATTCTAACCGAAGTAAAGCATATAGAGTTTTCAATAAAAGAACATGTGTTGTTGAAGAATCAATTCATATTGTATTTGATGAATTTGAATCCTCTGACAAAACCATTGATGAAGAGCAGGAAGTTGTTTTAAATCAAGAAAATGGTCAATTTATTTATAAATCTCTTATTCCAGAAGTTGATGAAACCAAGGAAGAAGAGTAGTCACTAGGATAACCTAGAGCTTGGAAATACAATAAAAGTCATCCCTTAGATCAAGTCATAGGAGATGTGAATGAAGAGATCAAAAGTAGAAATAGAATTTTCAATGAAGTAAGTTTTTCTGCATTCATTTCTAAGATTGAACCCTCTAATATTGATGAAGCCTTATCAGACAATGATTGGGTTATAGCAATGCAAGAAGAACTAAATCAATTTGAAAGAAATCAAGTTTGGGATTTGGTACCCCGACCCAAGGATCATCCGATCATTGGCACTAAATAGGTATTCAAGAACAAACTCGATGAATCCACAATTATTGTCAGAAACAAGGCAAGATTGGTGGCCAAAGGCTATAATCAGGAAGAAGGAATTGATTATGAGGAAACGTATGCTCCAGTGGCTAGATTGGAAGCTATACGCGTACTCTTAGCCTGTGCATGCATCAAAGGATTCAAACTCTATCAAATGGATGTAAAGAGTGCATTTCTAAATGGCTACATTATGGAAGAAGTATATGTAGAGCAACCTCCAGGTTTGGAAGATGTAACCCAACCTGACCATGTTTTCAAACTCAAAAAGGCTTTATATGGTTTAAAACAAGCTCCTAGAGCATGGTACGAAAGGCTTAGTAAATTTCTTACTGATCAAGGTTTTGTATGAGGAAAAGTTGATACAACACTTTTTACAAAACGAAACGTGATGATATTTTAATTGTTCAAATATATGTTGATGACATTGTTTTCGGTGCTACTAATGAATCTCTGTGTAAGGAATTTTCTAAGATAATGCAGGGAGAGTTTGAGATGTCAATGATGGGAGAATTTAATTTCTTTCTCGATTTACAAATCAAACAAAGAAAGAATGGAATCTTCATATCTCAAACAAAGTACTTGAAAGAGCTATTGAAGAAGTATAGAATTGATGAAGCAAATGGAACGGACACACCTATGAGCTCAACTACGTTGCTTGATGCTAATGTCAAAGGGAAAGACTACAACATCACAAAATACAGAGGAATGATTGGATCATTACTCTATCTCACGGCAAGTAGACCAGACATCCAATTCAGTGTTGGCATATGTGCAAGATATCAATCAGCACCAAAGGAATCACATGCCGAAACTGTCAAACGAATCTTTAGATACCTTGCTGACACACCAGAATTGGGTTTGTAGTATCCTAAAGGAAGAAGTGAATATCTTGTTGCATATTCAGATTCTGATCATGGAGGATACAAGACAGACAGAAAGAGCACCAGCAGACAAGGTCAATTTCTTGGAGGATCTCTTGTATAATGGTTCAGCAAGAAACAAAATACAGTGTCTCTTTCGTCAACGGAAGCCGAATATGTTGCAGTCTCAAGTTGTTGTGCACAAGTGATATGGCTAAAATAACAACTACAAGATCTTGGTATTTTTCTCAAAGAAATACCAATCTATTATGACAATACTAGTACGATAAGCTTGGCAAAGAATCCAGTTCAACATTCTAGAACCAAGCATATCGATGTTAGACATCACTTCATCAGAGATCATGTCCAAAAGAAAGATGTGAAAGTGATATTCATTCCTACTCATCTTCAACTAGCTGATATCTTCACCAAACATCTTGCAAAAGATCAATTTCTATACATTAGAAGAGAATTGGGAATGATAAATCCCAATGAATTGTAAGTTATTTCGGTTTTTCATAATATTAGATAATGTTATTTGATAATGTTTTGATGATTACTAACTTAAGCATCGGAGTATGTAGAAACTTGTTTTGCAGGAAGATTGAAACTCTGTTTTAAGAAATAAAAATAGAGGTTATCAGAGGACACCATCACTAGAGTGCCAACTTCAAGTAATGTCTGACAGTGCAGCATTACCCAAGGGACAACTTGAAGTAAAAGAGCACATTACTCGAGTGAGTATTTGAGTAATGGAATTCAAAAAATGGCAGTAAAGTCTCAAGTCACATGGAATTTAAATCAAATGGCTCATTTGGTAGGAAATGAACAGTCAAGAGGAGAAAAGACAGGTTACCCGAGGGAAGTCTCGAGTAAACTTGAAGTTTACTCGAGTAAGGCCTCGAGTGACTGCAGGTCCAGATCACAAATTCGATGAGAATCAATTCAAATCTATTCTAAATGTCTATTAAATGATCGAGGGAACATACATGAATAATTACAATAATATTTATGCCAGGTACGCAATTTAAATGAATTATTTTAGAATTTTCTATATGATCACTCGAGTAGGGACTCGAGTAAACTTGATAATTACCCAAGTAGGGCCTCGAGTAATGTCGGGTTCTAGGTCTTTAACAGTCACAAACTCAGTCATTTCCACAAAATCTCCTCGAGTGAATCACCCAGTCCTCTCACAAAAAGTTTTCACAATCTCTTCCTTGCTTGATTTCCGTCAAAACCCATTAAATCTTAGCTCCAAAAACTTCCTATTTTGCTCAGAATCTCTCTGCCCTAACTCGCGACTTCTCACTCTGGTTTTTCTGAGATTTCTATTTTCTCTAAATCAAGATGGTTAAAACCAAGAATCTTACTCCTACAGACTCTTTTGGATCTTGACAATGCTTTGATCCTCTTTCTTCTCCTCATAGAAAGAGACGAAAGCTCACTCCTAGATTAAAGGCCAAAATCCAACCGAAACCTCAACCAAAACCAAAGGAGAAAGGTGTTGTGATCAAAGAGCCAGTGGTCACAAGGGCTCAATCAAAGAAAAGAACCTCAACTGGGAGAGGTAAAAGCACTAAGTCACCTTCTCCTTTACCTTCTAATTCTTCCACTCCCTCTTTTACTCTGAAACCCTCCAAAAAGCCAAAGTATGATGTGAATGTTGCCAAAGCTATGGCTGGGATCCTTGAACAATTAGAGAAGGTCCAATCCTCCAAAAAGCCAGAATTGCCAGAAGAAGAAATCACTGAACCTCCAAAAGGGTTCAATGTCAACAAATTGGAGGAATCTCAAAAGTACCTGACAGTTCTCAAGAAGGAAAGTCTGCAAAACTCACAGTGTGGATCTCAAGATTCTTCAGGAGGTATTGAAGTATGACCTAAGTCCCTTCCTTGAACCCTTTATGCCTTGGTTGTCAATTAAACTTCCTTTTTGCACTAAAATAGTCACTCATTTCTACTGCAACCTAGAAATCCTAGATGAACCTAATAGGACTTCTGCAGAGGAAGAAATGACCACAATAGTTAGAGGCCAAAAAATCCTTATCTCACCCTCTAGGATCAATATTTGGTTAGGAATAGAAAATCCCCCTGATGACATCTATTCCAAGCTTGAACCTAACCAGATTTTCACTATCCTTAGACCTGGTGAGCTAGTGGGTCCTCTTAACTTTAAACCAAATGACATGTGTGACCATCACAAGGTTCTTTGATATATTTACTCTAGATCCCTTGTGAACAAAGCCAATAACTACACCTATTTCTCTTACCAAGACTATAGGTGGTTTGCTTTTCTACTCTTGAAGGAACAAAAGGACTTGGGAGAATACATCTTCTCTAAGATGCAGAGGTACAAAATAGAAGGGAAAGCAACTACTCCTATGCCATATCCTCATATCATTTCTCTTGTTCTAAAGAAAAATAAGATATGGTATTTGGAGAATAAGGAGCCCAATAAGAGGATCACTCCAATTAGAAGAAACCAGATTGGGAAGCTTAATGTTGAAATTCCCCTCAAGATCCCTATGGAGTCTGGTCCCAGGAAGAAGAAGAAGACTGAGACTGAGACAAGCAAAATGGATGATACTCAGTCCTTTGCTCCAGCTGCCACTACTTCTTCACCTTCATTCCTCAATATCACACTTCAACATTTCATGGAGAATATGCTAAAGGGATTTCATATTGACATTGCAAATACCAATGCCGAATTGATAACTCATATGAATGACAAGATGGCTGAATTGGTTGAGAGGATGGACAAGAGGCACGAGGAGATATTAGCAGAGCAGCGTGCCCAGGGTGAAACTCTGAGGTTGATTCTGGCTAGATTGGACTCTATAGGTCCTGGACCTTCTGCTGATCCATCATCTATTCCTGAGGCATTCTCACCTCCAGAGAACATCCCCCCAGAGTATCATCATATTGAGGTTGAGCCAACTGTCCCTGAGATCTCCTTTCCTAAACTTCCAGAGTTTAGCCCCCTTGAACCTAAACCCTCTGTACTCAAAATCCTCATTATTCTTCCTAGAGATATTCTATGCTTAGTGGATGATCCTGAAACCAATGAGACTATCCACATCACTATTGAGGATTCACCACCCAGAGTTCAACTCGAACCCACACCTACACCTATTCCTTCCCCTACTCATACAGAGGAGATCTCTCCCTTTTCCTCTGGTCATCATTCTGCAGGCGCCACCGAAGAGGTTGAGACCACCTCTGTTGTTGTATATCAGTCACCTCCAGTTCCTCCAAGAGATGACATTCATATCCCTCCACTCAATCTTCCTGAACCAGAATCTTCCAGCTCCTCTTTTGATTCTTCTAGTTCAGATGGCTCCTTGGTCCTTCCTGTCAAGCCTATATTTGCAGTCAAGCCTTCTAGTTCTCCACTTGATTGATGAAGACAAAAAGAGGGAGAAGAGCTTGAGTGATTTTGTGGTTGACTGAGCTTTAGTTGACTGAGCTTCTTTTATTTCGAGTATATGGGTGTACATGGGATTTAGGGAGCTTTTCATATTTGTAATGCAATTCTAGTTTTCATATTTTGTAATGCAATTCTAGTTCAATTTCAATTCAAGTTCATTTAAATTTTAAGTTATATTACATTGTGGGACTAATGAGTTTATTATGTATGCAAGGTGAATATGTTATGTTTTCAAAACTTTCCAAAACACTTTGAATTGACACTTAACAAGTTATTTCAAAAAGGATTTCAAAGTTACAATTGATTTCAAGAAGTGTTTATTTGAGAACTCAATTTCAAAAACTGTGTTCAAAATCACCAAGTTTTGTCATCATCAAAAAGGGGGAGAATGTTAGATCTCACATGTTTTGATGATAACAAAGAATGGGTGTGAAAAATTTTTAATAAACAAACAAGTTTGAACAAAGTAATGACAGAGCAAATCATCACTTGAAGTAAGCACTGCAGTAATGAAGAAAGGCCAAGAGAGAAAGCTGAGAAACTTCATCACTGGCAGAATTTCTAAAGGGCTACTCGAGTAAGAACTCGAGTAATGAGATAGAAACTTGAAGTAACTAGAGCATAGAACCTCAAGTAACTCGTGACCAGATACATCACTCGAGGGACGACTCGAGTGATATGAAATGAAAAGAAGAGTTATTCGAGTCAACATTCGAGTAACTTGCCACAAGGAAATGGGTTGCTCTCGGCCATGTAATCCTGCCAATGTTACTCGAGTAAGCACTCGAGTAATCAGGGAAATCACTTCCAGTTGCTCTCGGCCTGCCAACGTTACTCGAGTCAGTACTCAAGTCCCCTGCTTCAAGAAATTTGTTGCTCTCGGCATTTCAATCCTGCCAATGTTACTCGAGGAGCCACTCGAGCAAATCACTGTGGTAAACAAAAATTTAAGGTAACACTCGATTAATCTAAAATGTTATATCATACTTCACTCGAGGCACCACTCAAGTATGCAGATATTAAAATGTTCTATGTCAAAGACTTGAACGAGATTACTCGAGTCAGTAATCGAGTGATCTGCAGAGTTATATACAATGCACTTGAAGTATCTACCTGAATAAGCTATACAAAAAATAGATGTTCACTCGAGGCGGTACTCGAGTAAACAGGTAAGCAAAAATTGAAGTGCTCTCAGTCTGAAATCCTGCCAACATTACTTGAGTGAAGCATCGAGTAACCTGTTAAGAAAATTGTAGTATACTCGAGTAAGTACTCAAGTAAATAGGTATTTCCAAGGTTTGTAAATTTGTTTACTCCATGCACTACCCGAGTAATGTGATGTTCATTTATTGACTTGCTGTCTATCAATATTTTCACGAAGATACTCGAGTAGCTACTCAAGTAATCAAACCCAGAAATTCAAAAATCATTCCAACATTCATTGATTTGTTTTCTATGTGATTAACCCTTTATTGTATTAGTATTCTTAGCATGTTCGCAGATAAACAATGAAGAGATCTTACCAAATAAGGAAAGTCAAATGCAACGCTCAAATGCTACCTACCGCAAACGGATATTTTTCAAAAACTGGAAAAGTCAACAGTGGCTGCGCACACTCTAACGGGTGAGAAGAAAATATTCCAACGGTCATTATCAACACATCTATATTATGGGAACATCCAAATAAAGATAACAACAAGGAACACACACGAACGCATTATCAAGTTCACGTTCAATACTTTGTTGTTACACATACTTGTAATTCTGTACTTCAGTGATCCTTATTCACTCTGTAAGAGAGATATTTCATTCAAACTCAATATTTGTTATTGAGGTAACTTAAGGTTGTGGAACCTTGAGTTGGGATTGGATTACAACTTGTAAGGGGGAGCGAGTGTCCAGGCGAAGGAACTTGCTTGTACCGAGGTGCCAAGAACCCACTGAATCTTGGAAATCATAGTGAAACTATCAAAGATGCTCTGAGGACTGGACGTAGGTCAAAGTGGTTGTGGCCGAACCAGTATAACTCCCGGTGTACACTTCGGTGATATTTTTCCTTACTCTTTACTGCTTTATATTCACCGTCAAGTTTTATATTTGCAATGAAATTTTTAGTATCACCCAATTCACCCCTTCTCTTGGGTGAAACGCTTGCTCTAACACGACCCTGTAGTCTCATACGAAGTTGGCAGTAGGCCAATAACTGTACTAACCCACAAGTCACAAGCGACCTCTAGCAAGGCATTACGACTACCCAATTCATATGAAGATCGTTAACATGATGTAACCTGCCATACAATCATGTCACGTCCCTTTTGTCACACGATATATTGATCAAGGATGAGGCATGTGTAATGTCATCCTCTTGTTCTTGACCATTACTTTCTTGATTCCTGAGTAGTCTCACAATAGAAATGGAAACTCCTTTCGATCGTAGTATGACCATACATTTCTTAGACTCACTTATTGAGGATAAGCTTATGACTTGATCCATGTAGCTTTCTCATAGTGGGTCGGTCCAACACTTTGTACTCTTACAAGTGCCTAAGACTTTAATTCATATCCCCATATCTTATCAAAGTCATACTGGTCTTACTTCATCTTTGCTTTCGCATAGATGACCGACCAGGGATATTTAGGATAATCTTTATGATTTATCCAAGGATACAGTCATCATAGTGAACATGCAAATAATATGATAATATAATGGAGAAATTCATTAAATAATGTTTAAAGTATAATGATTGGCCCTTATAACACAATTTCCAACATGATCCTCTTTGGTTAACCTTAGTTCTACTTGGGCATCACTCAAGTGCTAAAACCATCACTTGAGTGATTTCTCTAAGATAGAGAAGACCACCATAGAGTTTCATTTTTTTGTATATAAATCACTTGAAGTGGGAAAACATCACTTAAGTGATTCGTTGATTCAAGTTTTCAATAAACACTCACATCACTAGAGTGCATGAAATCTTTATTCGAGTGACTTGAATCATCAAGTCAACTTTTGTGTTATCCTTATTTCTTGTCAAAATATACTTAGTTATCAAGGTTTGTTATCATCAAAACATTGTGAAAGCCAACATAGATATCCACACTTACACTACTACAAAAAATTAGATTTGTAACACTTATTTTTCTATTTTTGTAGCACTTTCAAAACGCTACATATATAAGCTACCGCTATACAAAGAAGCTGTAACGCTATATAATGTATTTTTATTTTTCTTGAAAAAATGACTTGCTGTAGTGCTTTCCCGGGAAAGCGCTATAGCAAGTTTTTAAATGTGACTTTCTGTAGTGCTTTGTCAAAAAAGTACTAAAAATATCTGTTTTAGAAAAAATATTCATCTTCTATGGTGCTTCCTTGGCAACTAGCTACAGAAGATTATTTTTTTTACAAAAAAAAAGTAGGGTCACTTAGATTGAATCACCTCCAATCCAACAAAAAAAATCCTTTATAGAATTTATTCATTAACCTCGTAAAAGAGTCGAGGAAAGTAAAAAAATAAAGTTTTGAATAATCATAATTCAATTGAAACTAAAATCAGATGTAGTATCAATGTTATGAACCATAAAAAATTTTGGAACACCTTAATAATCCTTCAAACAGGAATGGACTCCGAAGAACAACAGCTAAACGAGAACGTAGGTCTCTGATAGGAATGTTGTTAATGTTTAACCCATCAATGAAAATAGAGCATGTACATATCAGGGTAAGGCGGAAAAGAGCATTCAACACAGTAGACTTCCCAGCACCTGTTCTTCCAGTAATTTCAAACTGATAACACACCATGTGAAAAAGTATTAAACATAATGGGTATAACATATCATCAAGATCTTGAGCACCACATCAAGTATCATGCACTGACCTGGGTCCCTCCAGCAATTTTAAAACTAATATTGCAGAGTGCAGGTAGCGAAGATGGCTTGTATTTTAAGCTAACATTCTGAAACTCAATTACTCTTTGATTTGACCAATCTGGGTTCATGCATAGGCGTCCAGCAATTTCTTCTTGAGGAATGTCCATATACAAGAAAAAAAATATAATGTCTGTTAGATGGCAGAACATAAATTTCTACTCTTGTTAAGTGAATTGATGGCCTAATTCTTACTTCAAGGACTCTTTCGACTGTACCCATTTCCTTTTCTGTTTCAGTGAAACTTGTTAAAAAGTCTCCCAACAAGGACACTATCGGAGCATACGAGAGTGCCAGTCCTCCCTGAAGGGGGAGAAAAAATAAAGGGCCATATTTAGTTTTTATGTTATTTCTCAAAAGCTCCGAAATTTTAGATACATATTAATTATATGATATAAATCAGAGAATTAAAGAAGCTAACAAACAAACCAGCCCAAGGGTGCCAAAGTTGATTGGCAGACTGCCATGTTCCCCAACCAAAGCCATCAGTGTAATAAATGAGATGACAAATCCAGCTAATAACTAAAGAAAGTAATCAATAGTATAAAATGTCATGCCGGCTATGTGATAAGAACTGCATAAATAAATATTTAAAATGAAATGTCCAGTGTGAATTGTTATCCTTTCTTGGAATTGAATGTTAGTATAGTCGTCTCAGATACGTACTTGAAGACGTAACGAAAGCCATGTACGCAAAAAAAAGAAGACGTAATGAAAGCCAAAAACTGGCTGCTATCTCTGTGCAAGAAGTTTTCTGATGCATTGTTACATGTTCAGTGAATTTGGCAAAAAATAAGTCCTGTCCAAAGCCACTATCGCGTAAAGTTTATTAGTAGCATCAACGCAATTATATCAATGCTAAGGACATTTATATGACAAAACTAGTTCAGTAGAACATAAAATTAAGGGAGCAGGTAAGCAACCATTTCATGCAGAGGACAACAGAAACAGAACTGAAGAGAAATCACGACCCCCTTTCTTCCACAGAGTACACAGTCATACAACCCCCTTTCTCGCCTGAGGTCATTATAGCCTATGGAACAAGCACTTGCAAACTAAGATGGTGGGCAAGTTTGAAACAGATATTGGCCATTTCATTGAAAAATATCGAACTTCTAACATCTAAGATTCCAAAAGAAAATCCCAGAGAATAACTTAATTTATAAAATGTAATATTAGGACAGATTCATGTCATTCACAACTTTCAATGCTCTGTTTGGTGAGTATAATAAAATTTCAATTTTCTCTGAGATGACATCCTTAAATATCTCTCCCTTGTTGGGACAAAATGAACTACCTACTCCTGATTTTCTTCCTACTCTGCAGTTATTGTGGACTAACCCACTAGCGACTTAGAGGACCCAAGAAAGAAAGTCATCGCCAGATATAAATAGCATAAAGATGGTGAAGTTTATCGTCTTCTGACTTTCAGTGCTCTACTCTATTGTCAAAGCCCATCTTTATTTCCTTTTCTCTTCATGAGTAATATGAATCATTTGACCTTGTCAATAATGTCAACTGCCCAATCACTCAATTCTTCAATCCATTAAAAATCATACCATCCCATAAGTATTTATTTTGCAACTAAAACCCTTCTTTATCAAGTTTTAAAGATGTTGCCAACACAGAATCTAATTTTCTAATCATTTAGCCTCATTATACGTTTCGATTCATACCCAAAAAGAAACAATAAAATAACTCAGACAGAATTAGCAAGAACCACAAATTTAGCTGTAAAACCAAAAAAATTAGGGCTATAAAGAATAGAAAGCGAATTAGGGCTGTAAAACCAGAAAATTAGGGCTATAAGTAATATAAAATAACTTGAAGATGGAATTAGCAAGAATCGCAAATAATTTTTCGTATCGTTTTTTTTTAAGAAAGTGCTATAGCTATTTAATATTTTTTAAAAATAAAAAAAATATAGACCTATAGAAGAATATTATCTTCCGTAGTGCGCTTTTGTGAGAAAGCGCTACAACTATTTAATATTTTTTAAAAAGTAAAAAATATATAGAAACTATAACACTTTTTTAAAGAATGTTACAAAAAGCCTCTTTTTATAGTAGTGTTAACATTGCAATATTTTTATGCTTAATTGTTTTGGACTTTTGGCATTTTCCATCAGTCAAAAAACTGTCTAATTCTCTAAAAAATGTTTTGATCCTTGGTTTAATTCCAGGATTAAGCTCAATGGCAGCTTGACTTCAGTCCAACTCGCTTCAAACAAAAGAACATTTTTTTTTTAGTCCAAATCGAGCTGTTTATAAGTTTGAATGAGGATCAAACCAAGCATCCAATTCAGTCTAATTCTTTAATAATTGCTCCTTATATGTCAAGAAGAAACAAATAAATCAAGCTCTTATTTCATTTTAAACAAAAAAAGGCACAACATTCAGACAATCAAGTATATTTAAAAAAAGTACATAAAAAATCATTCTTGTCTCGTGCTTATATATATATATATATATAAGAGAAATTAAACCAAAAAGAAACTAAATGATTTGTTTTATGGCTAAGGTTTGCCTCCAGCTGGTTGATCATTGTTTTTCTTCCTCTCCTCATCTCTCATTCCGACTTCCTTTTTCTCATAAAAGAACTTGGCCCAAGTGAAAATCTCTAAACCGAATGTAATGGCCCCAAGAAAAGCAAGAATTCCAACATAAGCCCATTTCCATCCCTCCCCGGCTTGGAGAATGCGAATGCCTTTGAAAATGTTCATGATTATGATCACTAATAGTCCATACCCTAGAAAGTGATGGTACATGTTCCAATATTTTCGGTACTCATCTTTCTCGGTCGGCCTTAACCTCAATGCTAACATCTGATCAAAACCAAACAATTCAAGTGAGTTTACCTAAACGTTCGTAGTATAATTTATAAACAAAATATTATATTAAAAACCCAAGGTAGTACATATAAACATAAACATTCTTTGAAAGGAAAACCCAAATTTACAGCTTGTTTAAGAGAAGAGAAATTTTGTATGTATTCGTGTGATTTCAATAAAACTCATAAGAAGTCTATATAATTTATTATTTATTTTTAACAAAATTATGAAAGATTAGTGTAATTTATATTTTCTTTTTTTAGATAAGATCTAGTAAGTTTTAAAAATAAGTAAAAACATCAATCAATATAAAATATAAAATCTCTAGGAAGCGGTAGTCTTCGTAAGTTATCAAAAATTAAGGATTATCTTAGACTTCAAATAATATAATTTCAAGAAAAGCTAAAATTAATTATGTGTATGTAATTTACTCTAAATATAATATTTAACGAAATCGAAAGATTATGATAAACAATACTAAGAACAGATTTGCACTCCTCCCCCCAAACAAAATATATATAAATATAATATATATACACACACACATATATATATTTGGTATCTTAGGCAAAGGAAACATTGGATCAAAACAGCCCATAACTTGTTTAAACAATATTTGGCATCTTAGTCTAACATTAGGTTTAGTTTATGAAAATTAAGATTTGTTTTCAAAATATTGGGATTTAATTACAAAGTTCCCACATTAATAGTGAGATTATTCTTATAGGGAAAATGTCAACTTACCAAATTGACTCAATTTATATTGAGAAATTTTATATATTTAGAAAGAGAGATAGATACCTGGACAGTAGTGAAAGTGAAGATGAAGATGGCAAAGATGCGATGATTTTGGAAGCTATAGTATCTGGAGGCGTGACCAAGCCAGAGTCCAATAGCCCATCCAATAGCTCCTATGAGATAACCAGTAGATTGGCAAGCGATGTGTAAATACTTCCACCATTTATCAAAATGGTATGGATGTACTCTAAAGTACCTTGCCACAATCACTCCTATAGGTAGAAGGGTCCCCCATCCTACTATGTTCAAAGCCCCATGTGCCTTCATTCCAATTAAAACGACTTGTCGTTAATAACTTGCATTATGTACATATACATTTGTATATGTGTGTATGTACACTCTGTAGTAATCAAATATTTCTCCTCATGCAATACAGAAGTTAGATAATTACTTGGACAATGTTTTAAAGACTATTTGTTTTGCAACATTTATATCTTAATTTAATTTGTTTCCTAAATTAATAATTTTATCTTAAATTTTTCTATTGATCACACATTTGAAGGTTTTTTTTCCCATTAAGGGAGTATTTTTTAGTGTAAATGAAGAGTTAAATAATAAAAATATCTATAAATTTTTTTTAAAAGTACACCTGACATAATAAATTTTATTTAGATGTAAAAATATTAATGATTTTCTTTAAATGGAGAAAAATGTCACACCACCGTTAACTTTTAAGAATTGAAGGTTGCACTTTTTGTTGGTGGGCCCCATCAAATATTTGTAAATGATTATATTAAAAAAAGCTCTCTCTCTCTCTCCCCCTCTCACCACCATCTTCCTTCTATCACCCCCTCACAATGCGGTGAGACAGTAATGATAAAAAGTATTCTTCTGAATTTATTTATAAGTTCTTTTTTAATAAAAAAAAATTAATCATATTTATAAGTCCAAGTTTTAATGTAATAAATGAGATTGTAATAATTTTATTCCTATTTATTATATCAATATAAAAATAATTTAAAAATAGATAGAGAAGAAAGAGTTGAAAAATACACATTTATAAATGAGGCGTAGTTATAAATTTACCCCATAATCATTGAGTTAATTACTTTTCTTTGGAATATGAGATTTAGTTAAAATGGATTTATAAATGAAACCTGAGTGGCACCAAATGAGTAGAGTGAATAGGGAGAAGTGGAGGAGATCATTACAGACCCAAGATTTTCTGATCAAGGAAGGAAAAGATTAAGCATTGACCATCAATCTTATCAGTGAGGTAAGAGTAATAAATAATAGATAGAAAGTATAGCCAATAACAAATGGAAAGAGATTGTTGCAAGATCAGAAAAGAAGAGATTAAGAAGTGGATTAAGGTTCTAGTGCTAGAAATATGCAAATGATGACCATACAAAAGATGATCAAGGAAGAAAAGCCATAGGAATGTCATTGCTTATTTAAGACGATATTGGGTGTGATGAAAGGAGATGGGGGGAGAGCCAACAGAAAAGGGAGAGAGATTGTGGCTGAACAAGAAACTTAAGGAGATGAGTGGAACTAAGGATCTAGGGACAAATATAGGCTAATGATGAACAAGTAGAAGAGGATCATGAACAAAAAACCATCGGAACTTAACCTACCAGGATTTATGGTGAATGGGGAAGGGAGAGAGAGCGCCTAACGGAATCAAGAGGGTGGGGAGGAGAGAGAGGGAGTGAATTTTTTTCTAAAACAATCATTTAAAAATAACTGGTAGGGCCGGCCGGCTACCAAAAAAGTAATCATCTTTATTTTTTGTCCCACCTAAAAGAGCTTATGAGTATTTTTCCATCCAAGAAAAGTTTATAATATTAGGTGTATTTTTGAAAAAAATTGATAGATATTTTTATTTCTTAATCCAATGATCAAAATGAGAATATTTAGAAATCCAACACATATTTTTTATAAATAACGAACTAAATTAAATTTTTTGATATCAGCCAATTAATTACTTCCTTTGGTCCTAATTATAAGATAAAGTTGATTTTTTTGGAGAAATTAAGTAAGTTAATTAAATCACTTTAGAATTTTTTTTATTTTTTTTTTCTTCAAACTAATTAATTTGACTAATAAACTTATATATAATCTAAGGATACTAAAAACATAAATACTCTAAATTAATTTAATCGGCTTCTTTAATTTCCCTAAAAAAATATATTTTATCTTATAATTATGAGTGGAAGGAATATTTAATTCCTGCATTAATTAAGACTCAAGGAAGTACCTTTCTTAGGAGAGCCCTGTTTTGTCCAAAGCTTTGGCCTGAAATCAAGTCAATGGTCTCGGTGCTATCAACATTACGTAGAGTGGTTGGGTGTCTCAGAGGGTTATTTTCGGAATTCAACATGTACCCAATTTGCCACACATGGTTCAACCTCGTTACGTTGTACATCGTAGAATTAAGGACCAGCCTGGCGGAGATTGTGTACAGATGACTCCCATGATCGAACGCTATATACTTATTCGAGACTTGCAGCACACCTTCTAGATTGTTCGTTGGTTCCAGGTGGCATCCCATTCTCGTCTCCTTCGTAATAGCGTACGTTCTCACCTTCAAAAATGTTCACACAATAATCTCAATATATTTTCAATCACTTTGATTAATTTCATCACTTTATTATATGCAATTTAAATTTGATAATTTAAGAAAAATATAATTAATCTTCAAGGTTTTCATTTGGTGCTCTTCAGGTTTTCATAGCACTCAATAAGATTTAGGTTTTTTAAATCTAACATGAATGGTCCAAATTTAAAATTTTTAATATGTGATTTTTAAATGATAAATTCATTTTTCCTTGAAAATGATGATTATAAGATTATGCTTATTTTAAATTTTACCTACATAAAATATAAAATTAAATTAAACTATAAATCTGAACTGTCGAACTTAATTTAAACCATTCATATTGGTGATAAGCACAGCACAAAATGGGCTCCCAGGTTTAATGTGAGTACTTCTTTCGGACCACACTGAGTTATAAGCATATTATTCCCTTTAATCCTAAATGTGTAGGAATAAACTGGGGGAGTTTACTTAGGAGAATGGTGTCTCTATTTACTCTTCATCTAGTGTTTGTTTGGTATAGGGAATTTGGAGAGAAAGGGAGGGGAGAGAAAATTTTTATAGGTGAAATTTAAAAAAATTAGAGAAGTGGGGTTATAAAATTTTAATAGAAAGAAGATATAAGATAAAAAAGTAAAAAAATTAATTAAAAATTTTAAACTCCATTTGTCTAATTTTTTTTTTTATATCTAATTCAAAAAAACTTTCTCTCCCATCCCCTCATACCAAACAGCCCCATAATTTCTCAATCATTAGATAAACTTTTAATGGTTGAAATTTAATGATAGATGTTTTACCCTTAATTTAAAGCCCAAATCTACTTTATTTTCTAAGTTTATAATTGTTTATCCAAACTATTTATATTGAGTGTATATAATAACGGAGCTTCCATCAAGGGAATGTCTAATGCAAATAAGTATAAGAGAGTATTTTAGGAAAATCAACATATTTTTTATAAATAATCAACTTAATTAATTTTCTTAAAAGAATAATATTGTTACACTTATAAAAATGTAACTTTTTAGTTTTGTCCTGCATTAAAATTAATATGTTCCCAATAAAGTGTTCTATTGAAATTAAATTAGAGCATGACAAGAACTTAATGGTTTGCGCAATTGAAGGAAGCGTGATTGGAAAAAATATGCATATAAACATTATATATTTGTTCTATATTTTGAATAGTAAGAAGTGCATGCATGAGATGCCTTATAACTAAGACCAAATAGAAACACTTGTGCTCCATATGCAAGTAAAGAACGCAAATTAATACCTTATAAAATTACAAATTTTAGCTATCCAGCCGCATAATACCTTTAATTTAAAAAAGGGAAAATGAGAGTAAATTTTTTATATATTTCTTCTGAATTGTGAATGAATGATGACTTTCTTTTATTTTAAAAACTTACAACATTACAAAACCTCCGTAATTTTTTTAAAGAAAATTAATCTCAATATATCTAAAGTTAATTAAAAAGTTTTGGGATCTCCCCCAAAATATATCCACCCAAAAAATAATTAAAGAATAAAAATTACCCAAGGTTTAATTTGGCTTAATTTTACTAAGATTGAATAACTTAATTGGTTTTTATATATATATATAGAGAGAGAGAGAAGAAAGTCACATTGTATTAAATTTTAATACTTTAAAATTCAAGAAAAATTTTATAATTTTTAAAAAATAAAATTTGAATATCTACTTTCAAGTCTCAACATGAATCATCCCTATGAACATGAAGAGGAACTGCACGTACGACTTGTTACCGTACCTCCAGCTCTGAGCTACCCGCGGTCGGAATAATCCCGATGATGGCCTGTGTTCCGATCATCTCTGGCCGATCTCCCGGGTTCACCCCCCAAGCTATCCACGCCGGTGGTTCCATCACCAGGCTGGCGCCGAACGTAAAATCGACACTGAACGTTGATCTGTTCGTGCCGTTTCGAACGTTCCACCCAAACTCGGCGCCGAGAGTTCGAAGACGGTTGCACAATGTGTTGTTATCTGTGTTCTTCATCAGCTTCAAGAAAACATTGCTACATTCTTGTGAAAACGCAGCACCACAGAAAATGGCCATTATCAGAAGAAGAATCAACAGTAATGAGGTGGAATAAGATGAAGAAGAAAACGACATGATTTTGTAGGTGATGCCTTTCTCTTCGTTTGTTTCGGTTATTTATGGAAAGGAACTGCATAACATATATAGTTTATATACCGATATATATGGATTTAGTTTATTTGGAAGCCTTAAGTCTAAAGGTAAGTAAAGCTGGCAGTTGTATATTGAAGCTG
The DNA here is from genome assembly GCA_963242795.1 of Inga leiocalycina. Taxonomy (NCBI): domain Eukaryota; kingdom Viridiplantae; phylum Streptophyta; class Magnoliopsida; order Fabales; family Fabaceae; genus Inga; species Inga leiocalycina. The sequence goes on from OY725325.1 coordinate 35,951,466, forward strand.
CGTGCAGAAGTGAACTTAACTCTTCTCTTTTAGGGTTTCGCACTTTAACTAAAGTATTACTTTAGTTACTATATAACAGCAGGTCACATAATAATGTTCTATAAGATAGAGTTACTCTTACACTTTAATCTTTTCTCCAAAGTTAGATTCACTTCGTCTACAGACGTCCATGCTTCCTTGTGAGGATTAGAATCTTGTCGCTTATCTGAATAAGGACCATGAGACTTTTTCATGTATAATAAAAACTATTGTCGCTTGGTCGAATTGTGAAACGCTTCTAGTGGTTAATTATCATATGTCTGAATAAAATTCGGAAGAATTATGCTTATTAACTAAAATGAAAAGTTATTTACAGGTGAGACTCCTGAATTTTTAAACTTATTTTGCATACCAATGTGCTTCTCTGAAAAAAAAGAATGCAATTATTGATTGATAATGCCCATTAGACACATTTAGTAGTCATACATAAAAAACAACTAATAGTAACACAAAAAACGAATTGGGAGAATTAAAGACAGCAAAATTGGTTAAATATGTGAATCGTAAAAAGGTCTCTTGAAACGAGTTAATTTATTTGAAGTCCTTAGGAACTTCTATGAAATTAATTTTTTGGTGAAATGACCTAATTGTCTAAATAAAATTAGTTGTCATCGTCTTATATTGCTATTTGATAAGTTAAAACTATTAATTATTAAATTGTTGTTATCATTATTATTCAACAAGAAATTTTTATGAAATTAGTTGTCACTGCCTTAATTGGTTTTAACATTTTTGATAAGTTCAAGTTGAATTATATTTATTAAATTCTTGTTATTTTTTTTTCATTTTTCATATTTTTCAAATTAGTTATCAGCATTTATATAATTTTACTGCAAAATAATTTCATAAATCTACTGTCCTTATCCATGAAAAAACTTGTAATTTTAATTAGTCTTTAAACATAACTTTCTTGAAAAAACAAAAAGCAAAACAGATAAACGTGCATGAGAAGATCGAGGGACCTCGTGTGTCATGCTCCTATGCTCCTGACATTCTGAAAAAAATAAATTAATAAACTTTTAAAAACACGTACGAAACTTAAAGCGGTTATATATTCTTGCCTGATCAAATAAGGGATACTTGTTCCAACATTTATTTGGGAACTCACATGAGCCAACGCTAAAAAAGGCAAAGTTCGCTAATAATTGGCATTATTGACGAAGGGCTGTATGGTTCAGTGGTGGTAGAAGTGAATTTTTTTTAATCTGATTTTAATAAACTTAAGATAAGATAAAAATTAGATTGTATATGTGATTTGTGTTTGGATTGGTGGTGATAAAAGTGACTTTTTTCAAAAAACTAGACTTTTGAGCTTTATCTTATAAATTATTTAAAAAAGCAAAAACCTGGTTATCAAAACGCCAACCCAAACACCTTAGTTAAATGCCATCGGGCTTTTTTTTTTTTTTTTTTTTTTAACAAAGCAACGTTTGGGATGCCAGAACGCCATCCCAGACAGGTTCGAACTCAGTGACTTTATTGGGGCGGAAACGCTCCTATTGGACTGGGTAAGATATAGAATCTGTGCTTGTGTAAAAAGACGACGCATCATAATTGGTGGAATTAAAGCACCAACATGCAAAGAATGAAATAAGATATTGCTTTTGCATACATACGAGTAATAATAATCGAAAGTTATTTACGGTACATATATAATAGTAAAAATAATCCTAATTAAATCTAACTAAAATACTAATCCAAATTCTTGCATGCAACTTTAAGAAACAAGTATTGCTACAAATACTAGTGGAAAAATTACGTTTAAGATTAGTTCAAAAATGACATTTTAGACCGGTTTTGGATCCAATTTTGATATAGCCGGTCTTAAAAATTTACTATTTTTTAGACCGGTTAACGAAACCGGTCTTAAAATAAATTTTTAGACCGGCTGCTCAAAGATCAGGTCTAAAAAGTCCAGACTTGTTAGACCGATTATTTAAAAACCGGTCTAAAAACTTTTTTTTCAAGACTTTTAAGACCGGTTGTTAAAATAACCGGTCTTAAAATTACTTTTAAAACCAGTTTTTTTAACAACCTGTCTTAAAAGTGATATTTTTTTAAAAAAAAATAAATAGGGCCTTTTTTTTGTGGTCAAACGTACAGATGAGTAGAAGGGATTACAGTGAAAAATCAATTACGGATACTTCTAAGCAAATTACCACCATCATATTTCACAAAAACATCTTCCTTGTGAATCCTACTGCTAAAATTTATGAAAACCTGAATTCTTATATCATTCACTAAGAACATCAAACAACGTAGAAAGATAATGAACAACTCTTGTAATAAAATTCAGGCACACCGATAAGGATCTCTCTTCTCTTCGTGACCCTTGTTCCTTTGGTAAAGAAAGCAGACAAGGAATTGTTTTAAGTGAGGAGCTTCACTCTGTACCTTGTTCTTCCTCTTTCATCTATCGCCACCTTGCAGTAGATACTCAAAAATTAGTTTACAAATTAACTAAGCGTTTAAAAGGAAAGTTTATTCAAACCTCATAACATCAGTTGCATCTTCTTCATACATCTTTGGGTCAAAGCAAAGGAGCAAGCAGCTTATGGCAGCAAAGAAGTGAAGCTGCCAAGGTAGGTTGCGATGAAGGATGGATGTCACAGGGAAAGAGAAAAGTCGCAACGAAGGAGATCAGAGCAAGCAATGTTGTGGCAACGACAAACACATTCAGTGCAAGGGTGAGAGCACCGCAGCAACAAAAATGAGAATGAGATCGAGCGAAGATGACCGAGCTCACAGAGTAATCGCACCAAGAAGAGAAGTTTCAGATTTAAAGAGTGAAATTTAGGCGTAACAAAGAGGAGATTCAAAAATTTAGAGTCGATTTTTTAGACCGGGTATATATAAAACCGGTCTTAAAATGGTGGGAAAAAATGATTTTTAAATTTTTCATATTTAAAACCGGTTTTTATTAAAACGGGTCTTAAATGTTTGATATTTAAGACTTGTTATTATTAATAACCGGTCTTAAAAGTTTAAAATTTTTAATTTTTTAAATATTTTGATATTTTTTAAAAAAGGCCCTATTTATTTTTTTAATAAAAAATATCACTTTTAAGACCGGTTGTTAAAATAACAGGTCTTAAATTAAGGTTATTTTAACAACCGGTCTTAAAAGTGATATTTTTTTTTAAAAAAAATAAATAGGGCCTTTTTTTTTGTAGTCAAACGGACAAATGATTAGAAGGAAATATAGTGAAAAATCGATAGCGGATACTTAAATTTTTCATATTTAAGACTGGTTTTTATTAAAACCAGTATTAAATGTTGATATTTAAGATCGGTTATTATTAATAACCGATCTTAAAAGTTTAAAATTTTTAATTTTTTAAATATTTTGATATTTTTAAACCGGTTTTATTTATAACTGGTATAAATAATTTTTTTAAAACCGGTTTTTTTTAGAACTGATCTTAGAAGTTCTATATAATTACAAAACTGCCATCGGTCAAATTTTTTAGACCTTATCGGCTATAACCGGTCTAAATATGACAGTCTAAAAAGAAAATTTTGTACAAGTGACAGGTGTTGCATAGGGAATGTCATATATAGCATTTTGACTTTTGGAGCTTTCGAAACTTCTGCAAGTACGAAAAGATAGTCTATGGTTCTAAAGCATTACTTTGTGAGGTATGTAATATTTATTATATAATTTAGTCTTTATGGTTGGGCAAATTTTTTTATTGTTTGCACAATAAGCAATATTTGTTTGTAATAATAATAAATCATGTAATTATTTTATAATCATCTATTTTAAATGACCTGCATATTTTTATACTGAAAGTTCCACATGTATTTCTTGTCGATAAATTTTGATGAGACCAATATTGAAGATCCTTATCACAAGAGAGAAACATGGGAAACATCATTTCTTAAAAAAAAAGAAAAGAAAAGAAACAACCATTGAAAACAAAATCAATACTAGTCAATATGAATATAACAAAATGATTGAAAACCAGTAACACTCTCCAATGTGAATCAATATTTGGTTTTTTGGCCTAAATAAAGGAGCTATCATAATTCAAAATTATGTCCATAAATCAAGGAGTTATCATAATAAAAATTATAGTTTTTTTTTTGTTTGCCAACAAACATGATAAATACTAGAGAATTCGGTTTGGATCTATTAATCAATAAATATAATTTATTGATGATTATTTTATAATTAATTTTTTTATATTTCTTCAAAATTGATTGATTAAATAGTTATATTTAAAAATGATTTGATTATTTGTTAAATTTCATTTATTATTGATGCAAATTATTGATTTGATTATTTGCTTTAGAAATAACGACATGTCGTCCCATAGTATATATGATTATTTTCTAATTTCTTTTTTATATTCCTTCATAATTGATTAATTAATGTGATTTTGGGACATTGATAGATACCTGCGAAATATGTTGGCCTTTCAGTGACTAAAAGGAAAGGCGGCCAATTGTATTATGATTTTCGGTTACACAAAAATTCTTGACCAAGAAACCAACCGACCTAAAGGTTGCAAAATCCACAGGAGCAAAAGTTAAAACTTGATTGTGTTTTGCCTATCATAGAGGCCACACACTGCCACAATGAATGATACAATCGTATATTGAGAATTTAAACCGTTGCAAAATATCCCCCCCGGGAAAATTGCAAAATGCCCAAATTACTAGATGGGTATTTGATGTCGCTCCGCTTAGTTAGTGCAAATGTTTCACCCAAGTTGGGGTGAATTGGGTGATTAAATAAAAATTCAAAACAATGATGACGATTAACAAAAATTAGAACAGAGTTAATAGTTATAAGTATTTCACCGAAGTATATATTAGAGATTTATACTGATTCGGTCCCAATCTCTCTGACCTACATCCAGTGCTCAGATCACCTATGAGATTTTCACTATTTCTTCCAAAATTCAATGGGTTTTGGCTCCTCAGTACATTGTAAGTTCCTTTCCTTACACTTTGTAAACTGATCCCCCACTCAAGGTCCCATTACCTTGGGATTCACCTTACAGACAAATGAAGGTATTTAAGGGCTCCCTCAAAGAGCACATGGGTAAGAGCACTTAATGAGCAAATTGATTGTCGTTGTTGGGGTCGTTGCTCCATCTTGAATGCTTATGTATTTATAGGTAAGAGTAATTTGAAGACCATTGTGAGTATTCAAATTTGTCCGTTAGAGAGTAATTGTAGCCATTGATGAAAGAGAGTGTTTCCATCGCTTTTCTCTGCTACGCATTTAATGCTTCTGTTAGAATTTTTGATCTTCAAGATTTTGTATTTAATCCATTGTTAAATCTCCTGAAGCTTGCTAGGAAATAAGTTTTAGTAACAATCAATAGCAATATAAAGATTCAGGAAGTGATTCAACGTGTTAAGAATGAGTATTGAGTTTTTTGAGATGATGAACTTTGAATTCTGAGATCATCACTCGAGTGCATTTGCTAGTCACTTGAAGTGATTCTAAATCACTCAAGTGTTGATCTCAGTCACTCAAGTGACATGAGCTTTGGCATAGTAAACTTTATCAAGAAGTAGTGAAGAAACTTGAAAGAATTGTGTTTTCACTCGAGTGCTCAGAATTTGTCTTTGAAATGGTCATTTGATACTTTTAAAATCACTATCGAGTGATAATAACTTTCTCTTCACTTTCAGATCCCTTGCATAAATTTGCAAGTTTCATGGATCACTCGAATGATTGTTTAATTCACTCGAGTGATCTTCTTTAAAGATCACATCACTTGTAGTGATATGAGAGTGATTAGGAAGTGTTTATTAAAACATGTATCACCACTCGAGTGTTTTTTATTATATCAATCGGGTGATCAGTTAAAACCAGTTGAGGAAATCTAAATCACTCAAGTGATTTACCATTTGCCCTTGGAGGTGAAGGTTGCTTTACTATCTTGCTCTTGCTTTTTTGTCTGGCCTGTGGTGGGGAGTGTCACATCCCTCTTTCAGCCAACCGGCCTACCTGCCACTAGGCCTCCCACCCAGGGTATGGCAAGGATGCTAGACTCACCCACCGGTGCAATCCATTGGGCTCAATAACCCAAGACCCATAAGAGTCCCTCGCTCCCCAAACGAGTAGCTCAAGTGGCAGTGGGGATGCATTGAGGCGCTACTTACCCCCAGGTAGTGGCTTCGATCCCTACGGAGGCGAAAAACCTCGCTTGGGGAGCGAGGGACTCTTGTGGGTCTTGGGTTGTTGAGTCCAATGGATTGCACCGGTAGGTGAGTCCAGCATCCTTGCCATGCCCTGGGTGGGAGGCCCAGTGGCAAGTAGGCCGGTTGGATGAAGGGGGGATGTGACAGGGAGTGTTCACTCTGAGCTGCTTTGGGAGTTGTCAGGGGTACTGAGATGCTCATCCTACCTAAGTGAATCTTCCTAAACTTGGGAATTTTAACAATATTTCATATGGGAACTAGGTGCTGTAACCCCTTGCCTCAAAAACCGTAATTATGATTCAAAAATACGTAATTAAAATGGATTAGAGACTAATGGATAATTAAAACTCATTTCAATCCCTTCCTTCCAGTAGGGTTTTCACAAATTCTTTCAAAATTCCTTCCCTATCCTGGTCTCAATTTCAAATTTCAAATATCATTACCCTGTGCAGTTAAATCACACTTATACATATCAAAGTGTACAAAAAAAATCCCGGCAACCCCTGAGTTGTTATATATATATATTAAGGGTTCAAACATTCCCATTTAGGGGATTACACAATCGTATCCAAAATAATATATATAGAATATATAGTGATCCCCAATCCAAAATAGATAACCAACAACCAAACAAAAATCTCCTTAAGGAGTCCTATCCGCCCTTGGTCGTTTCCTTCTACTTAGAACTGCTTTCCCTGTCTAAAGGTTAGTCAAAGAAAAGAATGAGATTCAAGAGAATCTCAGTAGCAACACATCATTTATACCACACATGATTACAAAGCATGCAAGTAAATAACCAAGCAGCAGCATGAACACATATCACACCCCACCCTCATCCCCTTTTACTGGTGATATGTGTGAAATTTTTTGCTTTATTTACCATACTCTAGGAGTAGATGTAAACCAAAACCCTCTGTAAATCACTTAGGGTAGTAGGTGTTTGTGGTAGAGTCCCAGTGGGGCCTCTTGCCCCAAAGATCTCTAAAAGCTCGTGAAGATAGTAATCCTTAAGGGATCCACTAGGAACATCCTCTATACCTAAGAAGGTATTTATCAAATTTCTAGATAGAAGAATCTTTTGATTCTTCATAGTTGTCTCTATTTTTTCTTCAATCACATTTCCTTGGCTAAAATCTTCATGTTGAAGTAAAAGGTCTTGACAACTAAAGGATTATATGGTATTCTTAGATTTAACTAGGACTCATACTGACTTAGAAATGGGTATATATCTAAGTTATATTCCTTCTTCAACTTAGCTAAGTTTACATACACAATAAGGTAGAACTGTCTCTTTACATAATCGGAATTGAAAGCAATTTGGTTATTTACCTTCAATTCACTAGTGTTGAAATTAGGAGGAGGAATTAGAATCTCTAACTCCTTAGGTAGTGAAATTGAAGGTTAAGTAGATGTAGAGGTAGTATGTTCAGATGGTCCTTGTTGCTTGACTATAAGTGACTTCTTGGGAATAGAAGGCTCTTGGCCAAGCTTTGAGGCAACTGAAGCTATATTAGCTCTTAAAGTAATATCTTGTTTATCGGCCTCTCTTTTCGGATGTAATTTTCCTTTTCCTTTTGAAGTACTTTTTGACATTGATCTAGTCTCCTTAGGTTCTTGTATCATATCCCCTTGGCCTTTAGTAGAGCTACCAGAGGATCATCATCACTAACCTTCGATTTAAACTTGGGATCTTTAACCTTTTTGGCTTTCTTGGATGGAGGAGGAGGAGAAGCTGAGCTCGAAATGGAAGGAGGAGGAGGTGACAGTGGAAGATTTAGGTTTTCGGTGAACTGGGTGAGTGGTGTTAGAGATCACTCCTAAAGAGATTAAGGCATAGAGAATAGAGTGAAGGAGATGAGGTGAACAGTGAATGATGATTGAAAGCTTGGGAATCGTGAGAGGTTTAGAGGCTAGGAAAGAGAAATGTAGAGTGATAACTATAAAGTTACAGAAGTGGAAGGTCGTGTGGGGGAAGATGAAGAGAAATTTCAAAAAGAATGAGAAGAGTCATAAAAAACTGATATAGCTTCTGATACACCATTTCATTCGAGTGATTTACTTAGTCACTTAAGTGATTTGGATAGCCACTCAAGTGAACTTTATGAAATAACTCGAGTGATATCCATTGAACCTAAGTCACTTGAGTGAACATATCAGATCACTCGAGTGATTTGAGTGATCACTCGAGTAAATTCTTATTTCACTCGAGCGACTCTTAAAATTACACAAGTTTGACTTTGAATACTTACCTCATTCGAGTGATTTGCTTTTATATCACTTGAGTTACCCTTCTTGATATGCTTTCCCATTGTGCATTACTCGAGTAATTGATTTTTCACTCGAGTGATCTCCCTTCATGTACTGTTTGTGGCCTTGAAACTTGAGTGCATTTCATCATAACTCTAGTGATTCATTTTCACTTTCAATGTACTTAAGTGAATAATCCTGGTGAATGCCTCTATGTTTACCCTTATTTTTCAATGAAGTAACAAAGTATCCTGCAAAACAAATTTCTAGACACTTCGATACTTATGTTAGTTAATGAATCATGAAAACATTTTGGAAATTAATTGAAACATACATATTTACTTACAATTCATTGGGATTTATCATTCCTAACTCTCGTCTTATAAACAAAAACTGATCTTTTGCCAATGGTTTGGTGAAGATGTCTGCTAACTGGAGATGAGTAGGAATGAAAACCACTTTCATATCTTTCTTTTAAGCATGATCTTGTATGAAGTGATGCCTCACATCAATATGCTTGGTTCTTGAATATTGTACTAGGTTCTTTGTTAGGCTTGTAGTATTAGTATTGTCACAGTATATGTGAATTTCTTTGAGATAAATTCCTATGTCTTTAAGTTGTTGCTTTGCCATAGAACTTGGGCACAACAGCTTGAGGCAGCAACATATTCAGCTTCAATTGAGGATATTAAAACCGTGTTCTACTTTTTGCTGAACCATGATACTAATGAGCCTCCAAGGAATTGACATTACCCTCTAGTGGTTTTTCTATCAGTTTTGTAGCCTTTATGGTCAGAATCCAAGTATGCCACAAGGTATTCATTTCTTCCTTTCGGATACTAGATGCTTAATTTAGATGTGTCAGCAAGATATCTAAAGATTCTTTTGGTACTGACTGATATCTTGCATACATCCCTATATTGAATTGAATGACTGGTTTACTCGCCATGAGATAGAGTAATGTTCTAATCATTCCTCTGTACTTGGTAATATTATAATCATCTCCTTTTACATTGGCATCAAGTAATGTTGTTGAGCTCATAGGTGTGTTCGCTCCAATTGCCTGATCCATTCCGTACTTCTTCAGTAGATCTTTAAGATACTTTGTTTGATATATAAACATACCGTTCTTCCTTTGTTTGATTTGTAAACCAAGAAAGAAGGTTAATTCTCCTATCATAGTCATCTCAAACTCACCTTTCATTATTTTAGAATCCCTTGCACAAGATATCATTAGTAGCACCAAATATGATGCCATCAACATATATCTAAACAATTAGAATATCATTTCATTTTATTTTTATAAAAAATGTTGAATCAACTTTTCCCTTGATAAAGCCTTGATCAATCAGAAATTTATTGATTGTTTCGTATTAAGCTCTAGGAGCTTGTTTCAAACCATTTAGAGCTTTCTTTAGTTTGAAAACATGATCAGGTTTAGTCACATCTTCAAATCTTGCAGGTTGTTCCACGTATACTTCTTCCATAATATATCCATTCATAAAGGCACTTTTCACATTCATTTGATAGAGTTTAAATCCTTTGATGCATGCAAAGGCTAAGAGTACTCGTATGGCTTCCAATCTTGCTCCTGGAGCATATGGTTCCTCATAATCAATTCATTATTCTTGATTATAGCTTTTGGCCACTACTCTTGCCTTATTTTTGACAATGATTGCTGATTCATCAAGTTTGTTTTTGAATACTCATTTAGTGCCAATAACCGGGTGATCTTTAGGCCTAGGTACCAAATCCTAAACTTGATTCCTTTCAAATTGATTAAGTTCTTCTTGCATTGCTATCAAACAATCATTATCTGATAGGGCTTTGTCAATTTTGAAGGTTCTAATTTAGATATAAAAGCGAAAAAACTAACTTCATTTAAGGTTTTGTTTCTAGTTTTTACGCCTTCACTTACTTCTCTTATAACTTGGTCAAGAGGATGACTCTTGTTATACTTCCACGCTCTATGTTGAGTCTGAATAAATGACAAGTTTTCATTTTTTATTTTCCTAACCTGAAGATTTGAAGTGTCAGAAGAAGACTATACATTTTTCTTGAGAACTAGTTATTTCCTAATCATCGTCAGAGACTTTGTCAGTGGATTGATTTTCATCAAACACAACATGAATTGATTCTTCAAAAATACTTGTTCTTTTATTAAAAACTCTAAATGCTTTACTACGATTAAAGTATCCTAAGAATATTCTTTCAACAACTTTAGAATCAAATTTTCCTAGGTTATCATTACCATCATTATGAATGAGACACTTACAACCGAAGATGTACAAATAAGCGATGTTTGGCTTTCTTTCCTTGTATAGCTCGTACGGAGTCTTTCCAAGTTTTGATCTGATGAAAGCTCTGTTGGGCATATAACAGGTGGTGCTCATGGCATCAGCCCTGAACACTTGAGACACATTCTTTTTATTTAACATGGCTCTAACAATTTCAGTAAGAACTTTGTTCTGCCTCTCTACGACTCCATTTTGTTGCGGAGTCCTAGGTGCAGAGAAATTGTGATCAATGCCATTAGTGTGGTAGTATTCTCTGAAATCCTGATTCTCAAATTCTCCTCCGTGATATGTTCTTATACTTGAAATGCACATGTGTTTCTCATTTTACACTTTCTTGGCAAAAATAATAAACACATTGAAGGTTTCATCTTTTGAAGATGATAAAATAGTCCATGTAAATCTAGAGATATCATCAACAATGACTAATGAGTATAAATTGTCCCCAAGACTTTTAACTCTTGCTAGTCCAACCAAGTCCATATGTAGTAGTTGAAGTGGTTTGGTTGTTGTTATTTCCTTTTTGGATTTAAAATATGACTTTGTTTGTTTACCCATTTGACAAGCATCACAGACTAAATCATTTTTGAAATTCAATTTAGGTAACCCAATGACTAAGTCAGCTTTAAGTAACTTACCTAGTACGTGAACCAATCTTTTATGCCATAACCAGTTTTCATCGGAGTTACTTAGGAAATAATTTTCAAAATATTATTGCTCATGTGGAGAGTATAGCAATTAGCTTCTCTTGTTGCTCTAATTCTTGCTTTGAGATTATTCTTATCTATTTGTAAGTCTTTCTTGCTCACAATTAGACATTCTCCTGAATCAAATATTACCCAGTTGTCTTTGTCTGTGCTTTGACTTATACTTAGCAGATTATGAGATAATCCTTCTAAATAGTATACATCTTTGACTTGGATTCCATTTTTTCCTCTAATTTCTCCTATTCCTACTATCTTACCAGATTGGTTTCCACCAAACTTTACTTTTCCATAATCTTTGGGCTCTAGTGTAGAGAAATTTTCTTGGTCACTAGACATATGTTGGGAGCATCCACTGTCTATATACCATTTGTTTGCTCTGGATGCTCTGAGACACACCTGCAATCAAAGATAGTTAAGTTTTAGGTACCTATATCCTTTTGGGTTAGTATGACTTACTTTCTGAACATGTGTACCCTTAGGTACCCATTTCTAGGTTCCTAGTTCTCCTTCCTTCTTATGAAAACATGATAAAGTATAATGACCTTTACTATTACAAAAGTTGCAATGAGCAAAAGGATTTGATATATGTATAGAATCCTGAAAATGATTCAAATAAGTTTTGCCTCTTGTATTCTTTCTTCCTTTCTTTTTGTCTGATTTCTGATCATATCCAATACCAGACCGATCATTCACGAAACGTTGATCTTTAAAAATGACATTTACCATCTCACTGCCTTTAGTGAATTTTTCAAGAGTTTTAGTGAGATCGACATTTTTCTTTGGCAAATCAGAATAATGTTTGCAATATCTTGAAATTTGGGCCTAGAGACTTGAGGCTAAGCATTTATCAGGTAGACGACTAAGCCCAGTTCAAGAAGAGTCCCAAGAATAATGAGATAGAAAGACTCTCGAGACTATGTGATCTGGCCCTACTGGGCAGAGGGCCTAGTATGTGTAGGCGATAGGACCAAAGTATGGGTGTATATGTGTACATGACACATATACGGTGCCATTAGGTTAGTAGAAAGACGCCACCTAGATATATTATGAGGTATGGGACTGATAGGTCGAGTGAAATATGACAGTATAGGTGTGCTAATGACATTTTCAGGGCGGACATGTGTACCCTGTGTTTTAGGAAAAGACATCGGTATGTGGCACCATGTAGGGCCCATATACATACTCTGACTTGGCGTTATCTTGTGGTCTTCGATACATGTGACTCAATCCCGAGTAAGTCCCAAGTGAAACCCAAGTAGACACCAATAAAGTAACTTTATTAAAGTAGCTTTAATAAAGTAAGTCATGATAGATAATGATGACACAACTTATATGTAGGAACAACAAGAGAGTGACAAGTGTCCTCTCATTATTGCAAAGTACCAATCAACTTTTGTGCTGGCATGTTAAGAGAGTGACATGTGTCCCTAATAATGGCACTTGCTTTTTGCCTTTTGAGGTGGCACTCCTTGAAGGTGCCACCTGTTATGCCCTTATCTTATTTTCTCAGTTTTCAAAGTATTTGCATGTAGTTTGGTGAGCAACACATGAATAGTATAAATATACTGAATATTGGTACAAGGTACTTGATTACAACATAGATTTTCCCCACATGGTTTGATAATATTTGCAAATTTAATACAAAATATCCAAAATATTCCAAAAATAAAGACAATATATAAACCACCATCCTTGCCTTGGGAAATGTACCCATTAGTTCCTCGTCTCTACAACTTTTCCTTTGGATCCGCTGGCACATTATCATTTTTGAAAAAGAATGAGATTCCAAGGAATCCTAGTAGTAACATATAGCCAAACATATAGAATATGAGAATTGAATATGCAATGTGTAACCCCCTTCCTTGATTAGCGTAATTATAATTCAATATCACATAATTAAATTGGATTAGATACCGTCGGATAATTTAAAACTCACTTTGGCTGCCCACTTTACCGTAGGGTTTTCACAAAATTTTCAAAAACTCTTTTCCATCCTGGTCTCAATTTTGAATTTCGAATATAATTACCTGTGCAGTTAATATACATTCATACATATCAGAGTGTATAACCAAATTCCCGGCAACCCCCGGGTTTCATCTATTCATATAACTATAGGGTTCCATTTTGCAGTTAGGGGATTACACCGTCATGTGTTTAAAACTATTTACAACTCAAAAATGTCATACAGCAATCCCTATCCAAAATGAATAACCAACATGGCCTGAACTAAATGTCCCTATAGGGTTCTAACCGCTTCGGGTCGTGCGCTTCTCCTTGGAGCCACTTGCCCTGTCTGAAATGTTAGTCAATGGAAAGAATGAGATTCAAAAGAATCTCAGTAGTAACAAATCACTCATACAACATGTAATCATATAGTATGTAAGCAAATCATCAAGTAACATCACGACATAATACACAATACGCAGGCTGCATATGCACATAATCACATATTCTCATTCCCCGGATTTCACCGCCCCGAAGGTACAATCTTCCCATCGTCACCACCAATGGCCCGCAGGTAATAGACTCAAAAATAGCCTTTCAGCTTCCACAAATAGCCTTTCAACTTTCATATAGTCTCATCCCCCGGATTTCACCGCCCCGAAAGTACGATCCTCCCACCGTCACCACCGATGGGCCGTAGGTGATAGACCCACAAACAATGATAAATCAAACATACAACATATCACATACAGTATAAGGGAAAGAGTCACTACCTTGTTCCTTCCTGACGTTCGTTGGCACAGTGGGCTCACGAGGACGGCAAATGTCGAATACTATAAACCAAATTAGGGACAATCCATCAATCTCTTTTCAAAGTTCTTAAGTCCATAGTACTTTAAGTTGGTTATCATTTAGACTCTTTAAGTGGCTATTAGTGGCCTAAACGTATATCCAAAAGGGTTGGGAGAAACTACCCTGAAGGTTTCTTTTTCGAATGAAGAACACTAATCTTTAGGCTGCCTCACTCGAGTAAAGGGAGTCTCACTCGAGTGTTGCCCTCACCCGTGCTTGAGTCCCAGCGAGTGAGACAGAGGAAGTGCTTGCCCGAGAGCAAACTTCAAAATATCTCACACACTCACTCGAGCACAGGAAGCTGTACTCGAGTGATAATCTCAAAAGTACTCAAGCACCAAAAAGTGAGGCACCACGAGTGACTACCCGAGAGCAATTATAAATTTCAGAGTCTTAAACCTACTCCCTTACTCGAGCATAGGGAGATGCACTCGAGTGATGACCTATAACACTCGCGAACACAAAAGTGCACTCATGATTTCTTCCTGAAAACTTAACCAAAATACCCAGAACTTCATATTGCACTCAAGTGAGACCCTTCCTCTCTCGAGTGAAGCTTATCAGAAGCCAGATCGCAGCAACTAATGCACTTTTCTAGATTTACCAAAACTGGTTCCAATGGTCCCAACCTTTATACCAAAACTCATTCCCCTCTAAAATTCCATAAGGAACCTATTGGTAAACTCAAAACAACCAAAATCTTACCACAATGACACATCCTACTCTTCTAACCATATTACAACCAAGTTCACCTAAGGATCAACTTTCCCTTTTTAAATCCAAACCACAACCATTGACATCAAGACACTATTTAGCACCTATCTCATCACAAAACACTAGTTACTTCATACATTTCATAATTAGGCTAAAATCAGGGCAAATATCCAAAATTCTCAAAACTCAACCAATGATCAAAACAATTATACCAAAATACCATAAATACACACCTCTTCAACTTCCAATGATTAGCTTCTTGATTCTCTAGCTTTCAAGCTTGTGCAAACTTCAAAGCACCTTCTTTCAAAATTCTGAAATCATGGCAAGGAAGCCCTCAACACCTTGAAAAACTTTAATAAACATAAGATGAGCATTTGAAGGCATTCACTTACCTAAAGCCAAGCTTTTCTCTTTCTCTTTCTTGGTTAGCTTGGGACAGAAATGGAAGTGAGGAGAGAGATGAGAGAGTGAGAGGATGATGATGCAATTCTTTTCCCTTCACACATACACACACACAGCCGACTTTGACAAGGAAAGAGAGAGGGAAAAATATTTGACTTTTTGACTTCAATCCTATGGCTCTCATTTAGACACATGGCAAAATCTCATCCTTCCTTCTATAAATTCATATAACACATGCACAAGCACAACCAATTTCTTAAACACAATCCTAACCATTGGTCTCAAGTTACCTATGAGTTTCCTCTTCGGTAAAAGTCCAATCAGTCGGTAAATTTACCGTTTTGCCCCTGATTGACACAATGCTTACTAAAACATCAACAAACACCTTTGCATCATAATTCACATTATTTACTTCAAAAGTGTTTAATTAACATCAATTACATCACTTTGAAGTTATTAATCTTTAATTACAATTCAAGATATTACACAATGCACCATATAATGTAAAATGAAAATTCATAATAATATGTGTGTGAACACAAAGCTCAGGGCCAAATCGTTGTTTAGATCCCCTGCATGTACCTCAGTTGGGCCCCTAACCATAGCTAGGTAATGTACCTCAGGCGTACCTCTGCTGGGTACCTAACCACAGCTAGGCAACATACCTTAGGCACCATGTTCATATCACATAATACAGTATTATACAGCATATCAACAATGACATAGTGTATGAGAGATTATAGTTACTACCTTAACCCTTTCTTGTCTCGTAACATGCGCCTTATAAAGCGTGACACCATTGGCTCTCAACTCGGTCCTAAAATATCAAATGTACAAGAATTAGGTTAAAACCCATTCATGTACTATTTCAGGCACATCCATAGTATTTCTTGTGGTTATATGAGTCTATTGTGAAAATTTACCAAAATGCCCCTGAGGATCGGCCCGACCTCGACTTACCCGGTCTGACTGTACTTTTACCGAAATTTTATGATGGGCTATTCTAACAAATTTTTGCCTTAGGAATTTATTTTTGGACTTAGAATTACCAAATTCACTGCCAAAAGACTAGAATGCCCTTGGCAGCCACTATTTTAAAGTTTCAGGGGCATTTTGGTCATTATGCTTTTTCAAGCTAGTCTGAAAAAGTGATTAATTGTAACCCTACCTAATTTTCCCTCTTGAACTCAATGGGATAATCAAAACATTAAAAATCCAGCCCTAACCCCCTGAATTGGGCCAGGCTAAAACCCACAATTCTCCAAAAAAAATTGGGGTTTTCAAAATCTGACTATGTAGACTTGCTCCTTTCTACTCCTAACCACTTTATTAACTATTTAATTATGTTATAACCACCATTTAGACTCAATTTGGGTAGCATAACATTTTAGACACAACTATTCCCAAATTTACAATTAGAGCAAATCCATAAAAAATTCACCGATTAAGCTAAGCACAACAGCCAGTACAACCAATATTTGAAGTTTTAGAAGTTACCTTTACTTCGTCTAGCTTTTCCTTGGTGTGGCCAAAACCCTTGCTTCCAAAACACCAAAATTCTTGCTTCAAATACCTTAAATTACATAAAGAAGAAGCTTATGAGAAGGATTATATACATTAGGAACGAATTCTCAGATGACCTACCTTGTGAGTTTTCTTCCTCTTCTCTCTCTAGAATACTCTCAAACTTTCCCTCTCTTTTTGCTGCCATGGTTGGTGGTTTATGGAGGGAAAGAGATGATGGAATTTTTTTATAATATATCCCAACTTTATGACATAGTTTCCCTTAATTTTTGTATTAATGGGAAATTCTAGCAGATTTTCTGCCCAAATTTTGAAAAATCATAACTAAAGTTATAGACATCGTATTGGTGTGATTTTAAAGATATGGAACCCTTATTGAGTCTAGTTTCAATAAAAAATATAAACCTTTGCCAATTAGAAGCACACAATTCCTAGAATTAAATTATTTGAATGTTGTTCCAAAAAATCAATAGTTTTCCTGGGCTAACTTCAAAAATTCATAACTTTTTGTATACAACTCCAAAAATTACCGATTACCTATAAATTAAAGCTTAGGATGTCTACTTTCATCTTGTAAAATTTCATAATTTTTGCTCATATTTGGTCATCTAAAACCACATGACAAACTTACTGCCACACAGGCAATTTCACTGGAAAGCATAGTTCATCTTTCAATTTCAAATATTTAATTTCTATGGGCACAAATATTCACCATATTATTGAATATCGTAAATAATTACAATATATTCTCGGTGAATAAAATTTGGGGCGTTACACCACCTAGATCCTGAGTTCGGGGAATCTGTTGGTCTTCGTCCCGGTTATTTACTTGACTTTCTGAATTCTGAACCCAGGAGTCAGGGGAATTGTCAGGCCTCTCCTTCCCTTGGAATGTTAGCACTCATAAAGAGAGAGAAAAAGAGAAAAGAAGATGCTCTTAAGACACTTGTCATCATCTGAAGCAAGATCAGGACACATGGTATCGTAGGATTAAAGGAAGTGACATATGTCCCTTTAAGACAACTCAACTCTTTCTCTCTTCTCTTATTAAATTTTGGCTAAGGGCGAAAAATAAAGGGGAAAATGAGGAAAATTAAGAGAAAATGAAAAATAAAAAAGAGAAAGGATGAATAGTGTTGTGTTTTTGAGCTCCGGAGCCAATTTTGACCCCAAATAGTCATTATCATCGGGATGTCCTTCAGGAAAGTTGTTCTACTCACTAAGACCTTTCTTACTATGGTCTCAATTTTTTGATTGGAGGTGTTTTGTGTCATCTAGTTAGCCTAAGTGTAATTGGAATACCGAACCAGTTATAGAAACGCGAAAAGGTAAGCCTCAACATCATTTTGAACCTAGTGTCTTTTGGGATTTATTGAGTTTTGTGGACTCTTGGACCACCTTAGTGTTTTTCCCAGAGGGAGTTCTTAAGGTCTAATGTTGTTCTAATCATGTATAAGGTGAAAAATGATGATTAATGATGTTATCAGACTAGTTAGTGGTCAAAAACACAAACTTGGTTTTTCTAGTTTTGGGGTTGTTGTTCGATTAGGACCAAAACTGGAAGAGGGAGTATGATTTTGGAATTTTTAAGTTTTCCTTTGAATTCTATACAAAAAATGGTTTGTGATAGCTCCTAGTTATAATCTTGAATGATTTGGAATGAAAAAGCAAAATTTGAAATTTTGTTAAAGGTGCTGCCAGATTTGAGTTCTGGGAAGCAGTTTACTTTTGGTGTATTTTTGACTGACCAAATGATATCCAATGGCCATAAAAATTTCCATATTACAAGTATACTTGCCTAGATTTAATTTGATATGTCATTTGTGTCATATGAATTAGTACATCAAAAGTTATGAATTTTTGAAGTTAGATATTGAATCTAGAATGTTTTCTGGGGTAGTAAGGTTAACATGGGAAGTTTGGAAGTCTGTACTTGGAAATAGCTAGAGGAAATATTTTTCCCTTAAAATAAAGTTAATAAGTGACACTTAAAATGTTGAACCACCTAATTTGGATATTTCTAAAAAAAGATATGAATTTTCAAATTTTCTTGAGAATTCTGCCAACTTTTGGAAATTGTGCGAAAATATAAAGTTTATGGCATTTGGTAATTAAGTTGACCTCCAAGGGTTAAGTTAAACACTTGGAGTTAATGTGAGTCCATTAAATACCCATTGGGTCTAATGTGTTAACTAGAAAGTTAACCAGCTAAACTGTCTTGAGTTATAAAAATTAGGATAAGTATAGGTCCAAAGATAAGGGATATGTCCTAAAGGCTAAAGTGGCCAATTAGACATTTATTTATCATGGCTTTAGTAAAAATGGCCACTTATCTAGGGCCATGAGATGACAAAGAAGAGACAATGGAAGCAACTTCACTGATTCAAAGAAAAGGTACCAAACAGTTGACTCAAAGACAAAAGGTAGTGAACTTACCCTACTTACATGTCCTTCATATTTATGCTTATGTATTGATGTGAGTAATTGCTTTGCTTGATTATGTGATACATATATGACTAATTGAAGCTCTATTTCTATATATACAATGACCACGAGTATGATGTATGATACATCTAGCATGCAGTGATATCATTGTGTTAGCATAAATTCATTTAAGGCAAGCATGTCATGCATTAAGAATTTATCTTGCATGCTAAGTGGTATTGTTTGCTACTAGGATTCCCCTGAATCTCACCTCCCTCAACCAACCATACAAGCACGTAAGCACAATAGAGGAGTGTAGGACAATATGCCAGATGAAGAAGTTGTGATGAGAGGATAAAGATTAAGACGTCCTAATCCGTTATGTATAATTAATATTTGAAATGGTTAATTGTATAACTCGCATGATAGATGGATGTTTTTCCGAAGCACGATAATTGAACTAGTGATAGGTAATCACATAGTATGAGCCCATTAGTTAAGTAAGAAGAGTGGTTTAATAAATGGAGATATACTCTAATATTAAGGAATGAAAAGAATTAAGTAAGCCATGAATAAAGTTAAACAATATGTTAAATACGTCCTTTACCAAATGAATAATGCCCTAAGAATAAATGTGAAAAATTTTAGCTAGGAGGTTATATACTGATTCTCCTAAGCCATAATAATAATGACATCGCTCTGATGCATAGTAAAGGGGCATAAGGAACAGGTGTTACATTTATTGGTATCAGAGCAGAGATTCTGGCATTTGGCTAGTATGCTTTGTTGATATAAATAGTATCCACGAGTGATACTGGAATAATCCTAAGTGATAATAGGATTAATATGTATGGGTAATAGACAAACCTAAAGAAATAGATCTCATCGGTCTGCCGAAGGAAGGGGCAAAGCAGGATGTAGAGGCAAAAATGGAGCAGTATTGATGTACACCCAGTGGAAAAGGGTATGAGCTCTGGTGTATCTTATTTCAGATTGGCAAGTGACCCGAATTTCAAAAGAACTCCATGGTTAAATGTGCTTAGGTAAGAGAAATCTTGGGATGGGTGGCCCCCTGGGAACTTAATTCAGTGAACTTGAGACTCTAAGAGAGAAATAAGGTAGCATAGGATACATATTATATTGCTGACTCTTGAGTCTCTATTGGTAACTAAGAATTATATCCCCACTCTGTGTTATGGGCCTACATAGAAAAGTTATATCAAGAAGTTGGTATTGCTTATGTTTCCTTGTAATGATAGTATCTAGTATCTCTAGAGGACTAGTTAATATCATAAGGGATTCCCATGTTAGATAGTCATCTTAGTAAGATGAATGGTGATTAAAGGCATATAGGTATGACATACTGTGAGTATGATAAGATAAGTAGTATTAAACTGGAAGAGGGCAAGAACTAGTATAGAAATACGTAGTTATTTGGGTCTTGCTGGTTAGTACTAGAGATTTATTGAGAATATCACCTGAATCGCTCTACTATTGATAGAGCTCATATGAATGAAAGAGTTGTATTTAAGTGGAATGGTAACTATGAGTGTAAGCTTCTGAAAGATGAGGGAGAGACTGATATTCGCACAAGTAATGACTATCCCAAATCCTAGTGCGACTAATTTAGTCTATAGAGATGCGACTTAAGTGGTTTACAAATGAAGTGATTGGTATGGGTATTAGTGAAATGAGTATACGGATTGGGATGTGCCTAGTATAGTAGGGCAGAATGGTGATGGATGCCTCTCAACAGCTAAAGCCTCACAAGATGAGTTTCCTACTCATGATGTAGAGCTAGCAAATATTATCGTTGAGGTGAAAGAATGATGATTAGAATATGCCTTTATAATATTAAGGATTGAGGTAGAGTTAGAATTGATGATTAATGCTGATACTATCAGGATTTGATCTTATGATACCAAAGGTTGAGGATAAGCTTGAATTAAATCTAAGTTGAAATATTAATTAGGTCGAAATGTGAATTAGGTTACACTATGGTTCTGCTCCATGACAGAGTTTAAACCTTGTGTTGAACCTTCAGTAATGTTTTAAGGCTAATACCTGAATACCATAAAGGTTAGAATAGGCACTATTGATCATGATTTTAGCATGCCTATTGGGAATATTTGAGGAAAATGATTTTTTATTTGTGTGATGTCAAGGTTCTAAAGTTAGTGATGAATCTAAAATTTGGATATCTATCCAACAGCCACAAAAGGTTACCAGTGAACCGTAACCT
The DNA here is from genome assembly GCA_963242795.1 of Inga leiocalycina. Taxonomy (NCBI): domain Eukaryota; kingdom Viridiplantae; phylum Streptophyta; class Magnoliopsida; order Fabales; family Fabaceae; genus Inga; species Inga leiocalycina. Next base: position 35,973,020 of record OY725325.1, read on the forward strand.
AGGAATCAATTGTTAAGTTTTGATTCCTTAAGGATTTGAAATAGCCCAAAATGATTCGAGGTATTAGAATATGTTGAAATGTGTATGAGGTTTTCTAATATAGCTAGTTGTGTAGGATCGGTAAGCACAGCGGAAGAATTAAAAAAAAAATTTCACCAATCCTAATCGAGGATCTATCAACGGGGTTTAAACCAAGTTGGAAGGATTCATACCTTTTTGATGATTCAGAGTTTTTACGATCTCTAGGAGCCAACACGTCAGGTCCGCTCCCTCTACTGGTATCCACACGAATGCTCTCCAACTGAGACTGCGTGCTAGCGCCTCTAATGTCTCTAAGGGTTTAACTTACGGCTCTCAATTCTGATGTCCCCTGAGTCTATCAGCTCTATCAAGTTTATAACCCATGAGGGTTATTTTCAAATTTTAAAATTAATCATCATTAATTTTGAAATTAATTAACAATTAATTATCTTGATGAGCTAATTAAATAAATTCAGTTTAAATTAAATCTGTCCAACAGTTTTAATTTAACCTATTTATTTAATCTAAATAAAGAGCCATTAGATTTAATTTATCTTCATAAATTAAATCTGAGATACTATATCTCTATCATGTTAGTTATTAAATTTAATATATCTTAATAAATTAAATTTAAAACTAACACAATATAATAATATCATATAATATATATACATATATATATATAATATATTTCGAAAATATATATATCTATATAATATTATTAAATATAATAATATATATATATAAGATATATATTTCAAAAAGATATATATATCTATATAATATTATTAATGAATTTTATATTATATATATATAAATATAAAATTCATCCACCCTAAATCAAACATTATCTCGTGTTGGGCCATTCTTGTGTGCGACCCTGTAGGCCCATATGAAGTTGGCAGTGGGCCAATAACTACACTAACCTAAAAGTCGCAAGCGGCCTCTAGCAAGACATTACAACTACCCAATTCATATGAGGATCGTTATCATGATGCAACCTGTCATACAACCATGTCACGTCCCTTTTGTCACACGATATATTGATCAAGGATAAGGCATGGAAAATGTCATCCTCTTGTTCCTGACCATTACTTTCTCGATTCCTGAGTAGCCTGATAACAGAGACAGAAACTCCTTTCATCATAGTACGGCCATACATTTCTCAGACTCACTCATCGAGGGGCCCAGCAATATCTCTCTACTAATATGAAGGACAAATTCCATCTTGATCATTCATATTCCTCTACATGAAAAACTATCAAGCCCGATCGTAGCCTTTATCATCACCCGGTCAAAAGTGACTTTTGACTGGTTCAAAGCTTAGCAACTCTCATGTAGGAATCCATGATGACCTCAGGTCTAAGGGCATTGTGACGTGGTTATACATGAGAAAAGCTTATGACTTGATCCATGTAGTTTTCTCATAGTGGGTCGGTCCAGTACCTTGTACTCTTACAAGTGCCTAAGACTTTGATTCATATCTCCATATCTTATCAAAGTCATGCTGGTCTTGTTTCATCTCTGCTCCCGCATAAATGACCGACCAGGGACATTTTAGGACAATCTTTATGAATTATCCAAGGATACAATTATCACAGTTAACATGCAAATAATATGATAACAGAATGGAGAAATTTCATTAAAATAATAATGTTTAAAGTACAATGATTGGCCCTTAGGGCACAATTTCCAACAAGTTGCTAATCTAGCATAGGAAAAGTTCTTGATAATAGAATATTCCCTTAGAAAGATTGAATGAGAATAACTCTCTGATAAAACAGAGAGTAGCCATGAGTTATAGTCTCAAGGTTGAGATAAAGAATATAATGTAATAGTGGCTTTCAGATTCCCTATACAATGTGGGTAGATTACCCCAATAAGGGAAGTAGACTTATGCTTGGAGTGGGACCGATAACGAAAGTTCATTCAGAATGACCCCAAAAGGGATAGGTGAATTAAAGAAGTAAATTGAAAAAAAAGCTAAAAAATGCAAAAATACTAGAGAAAGGGGTCTGTATAACCTAGTGAATCGCCAAGTGCTATTGTTGAAAGAAAGATGGGCGTCTTAAACTCAAGAAAAACAAGCTTGATAGTATAAAGGAAACCAACTCTTGCTCTTATATCTTATATAATAATTCTGCATGTATGTATTTACCATTGAGTATATTTGTATTATGAATATACAGTGGCTAGTAAGACCTATTGGACCAGTATGTCCTTAGGTTGTAATAGCTGATGGGCAGTAGGCCCTGAGGCAGTAAGACCTATTAGGCTAGTGTGTCCTTAGGGTATAAGACCTGATGTGCATTCAGAGCAGGGCTGTAAGACCTGTTGTGTAATCTGAATTTGAGATTTCGGACATTGACTCGATGCATGAGATTTTGGGAGTGACCTAATTTATGAGATTCTGAGCATTATCCCGTAGAGGTTGTAAAGCCTAAGAATGATTGGACAGTTAGTCCTAAGGTAATAAGACCTATAAGTACAAGTTGTATTGGGAGTTACCCGGGGTGTCTTGAGCCAGGTAGGCTCAAGGATGAAAGTCCTTGAGTGTACCTTGTATGGGGAGTTACCTTGGGCTATAAGACTTAATGAATATCTAGTGGTAGATGGACAGAGAACTGAGGCCATAAGTCTCAATGTGCCTTTGGCATAGGGGTGATTCCCTAGGCTATAAGACCTTATAGGTTACTTAGTAGTTGATAATGGATAGTGTGTCCTATGATTTCATATTATACTATATGTCTTATGATTGCTGATTGTCGAATGATTGATTGTTGTTAGATGGTTTGCTTTGTGTGCTTTGAGAATATTACATAAGTGTATGAATGGTTTGTATAGAAAAAGGTGAAGCCTACAATAAATTCAGAATATCTAGTGGACTGTGTGTGCTAGGTAGATAAACTATGTTTTTAGCAAAGATAATGGACAACATGTCCTAAAGCCTTGAGACTTGATAGACTAGTATGTCCTTAGACTAGTAGCATGCTATGTATTTAAGAATTGTGATGAGCAGAGGCTCAAGGTGGTAAGACATGTTTTTTGGATAGAAGAGATTGAGATTCTAGAGAAAGAAAACTGTGAGGGTGGGGGACTATAGCTAACCACCAAAGCAGGGTACAAGTTGTATAGGGCAGAGGCCCTAGGTCGACAGATGATAGTAAGACCTATGAACCTAGTGCTATGGTTGTTTCCTAGTGTGGTGACATTAGACTAGCGTGTCTAGAGTATATTTTGAGGCTGGAAAAAGATTCAGACTATACTAGGTCATAGTTGTGATAGTATAATACCCAAGCATTATGGGAATAAAATGAGCCAAAAGGCCAGAATGAAATAAGCCGTAAGGCTAAATATACTGGGTAGTGACCTGAAGAAGTAGTGAGGCCTGTGTAACCAAGTACTATATGATGGGATAGTAGGTCTTGTACATGAATCTATGCTATATTCTTTGTACTAAATAAATGAAATGCTGATTGATGGTTGCTGAATACTATTTGAGATATGTGTTGAGAATATGATGAATTGTATTGCATGCTTTATGAGCCTACATAGGAAGAGATAGATTGAATAAGAAGTAATTATTGGAGGTATAGATATTCAAAATTTAGAGGACAAAATTTATTGAACAGGGGGAGAATTGTAATATCCTGAATTTTGGGCTTAGAGACTTAAGGATAAGTTGTGTGAGGTAGACAACTAAGCCTAGTTCAAGAGAAGTCCCAAGAATGACGAGAGATAAAAAGACTCTGTATTACTTTATGATCTGGCCCTACCCGATAGAGGGCCCAGCATGCCTAGGTAGTAAGATCAACCTGTTGGTGCAGATATGCACATGACACATATACGGTGCCATTAGGTTGATAGAAAGATGCCTCCCAAATATGTCATGAGGTATGTGACTGATTGGTCGAGAGAAATATGACAGTAAGTATGCACATGGCATTTTCAGGGCAGACATGTGTTCTCTGCTTTTTTGGAAAAGACACTGGTATGTGGCGCCATGTGGGGCCCACATACATACTTCGACCTAGTGTCATCTTGTGGGCTCTGATATACGTGATGTAATCCCGAGTAAGTCTTGAGTGAAACCCGAGTAGACACTGATAAAGTTACTTTATTAAAGTAGCTTTAATAAAGTAAGTAATGATAGCTAATAATGACACATCTTTTGTGTAGACACGACAAGAGAGTGACAAGTGTCCTCTCATTATTGTAAAGTACCAATCAACTTTTATGCTGGCATGTTAAGAGAGTGACAAGTACCCCTAATGATGGCACTTGCTTTTTGCCTTTTGAGGTGGCACTCCCTGAAGGCGCCACCTAGCTCCTAGGTCTGGGGAATTTGTCTGTCTTCAACCCGGTTATGTACTTGACTTCCTGAATACGAAACTAGGGAGTCCAGGTGTAATACCCTGAATTTTGAGATTCGATGCTAGAGAATAAGCCTGAAAGAAGTGGATTACTAAGCCCCGGTTTAGCAGGATCCCAAACTTCGATTAGGGGTTAATTACTCCAAAAATGGATGTGATTAGTGATAAATGAACACTTTTGGAGTATGATATGAAAATGTAATTCGAATGTGTTATGAGTAGCACTTAAACCCTGTATTTAAGTTCAATTATGGATTAACATCTAAATTGAATTAAAATAGAGGGAGGGCGCACAAGGTGGTTAAATAGAAAGATAAGATGAATTTTGTGGTGATTCAAGAGGAATTGCCATAATCAAGGGCAAAACAGTAAAGTTACCAACCAATTGGTCAGTTGCCGAAGAGGAAACTTATTCGTAACTTCAAGATCAATGGTTAGGATTGATTTGTGTAAGAGATCAAAGGGTGGAATCCCATGTGGGTGTGTATGTGAGCTCATGGTAGATGGAGCAAGTGTGTGACAAGTAGCAATTTGTGGACCCTTGGATTAGGTCAACATTTTCAACTCACTCTCTCTCCCCTCTCTTTTTCTAGATGGCCAAATGGGCAATTGGCACCCCAAAAATCTGCTCCTCTATCTTCATCTCATCTCTCTCTAGTTTTTCCATAGACGTCATAAAGCTAGGAAGAAAGAGAAAGGAATAAGGTGAGATTTGGCTTGTTAAATGTCCTCTTATGCTCAAATACCTTTCTTTAATGTTGTTCATAGTGATGAGAGCTTCATTGCTATGGTTTTAGATTTGTGAAAGGAGGTGTATGGGAGATTGAGGAAAATTGGAAAGATGAAGAATCAAGGAATTGGTTTGGGAAAGAGGAAGAGGTGAGTATTTGATGCCAAAGCTAAGTGAGGCTCACCATTGAGCATACTTATCTTGAGAGAAAAGCTTACCGATCAAAGCTAGTGACATCCTCACGTTTATTCAGTTTTTGTGTTTATACAAGGTAAAGAACGGCCAGTTTCTAAAAAATGACATTATTTATTTTAAAAGCATACATATAAAATTTTAAAGTGGACCATTAAAATTGTGTTTCGACAATGTAAATTATGTCACCACTGTATTAAATACTGAAAACTGGTTCGTCTACTGCAGTTTGGAATTCTTTTTCCTAACCATAAACAAATAACTTTGCTTAAAATAGAAAAATTAATGCTCACAAAATAATAATAATAAATTAATATCACAAGTCATATTTGAAATATACTATGCTTTAGCTTGGCCCAATTTTTTCAGTTTGGTGCTTTTCTAGTTTGATGTGCCTTGGCCCAGGTCCTGACTAGTACTGGGTAAAATTGAGATTTTTTCATTTTAAGGAAATGAAAGAATAGGTATATCATTAGACCTGTTATGATTTACATAGTAACTATACATCATCACGCATTGATGATTTCATTGCCATTATAAAAAGAAAAAGCTTACCCAAGATCTCAAATGAAAGGAAAGAGAAGGATGAGATCAAGAAAATATGAACAGGGCTATACTAAGCCAAGATCTATGAGCTGTATTCAAAAGTATTTAAGTAACAATAATTATATCATTTTTGAAGTCATTAGCCCTTAATCCCAAGTTGGGGCATTACAAAAATGATAGTTGAATTGTTGGCTACAATGACCATTATTAGAAACGGTCATTATAAGAAGCTTTCAAAAATCGTTCTCTAAGAATAGTCGTTGGAAGCTTCAGATTCAATGACCGTTCTAGAGAACGGTCGTTGTAAGTTGAATTTACTGACCCTTCTCATAGAACGGTCATTGAATCTTAACACAAAAGAGTCTAGGAACCTCTCTTAAGCACTTTACCTTTTGCTCTTTCGAGCCTCCTTCTCCTAGCCAGCCTCTATTCCTTGCTTTTCCTTTCCTTTTGCTCTTCGTGCTTCCTTCTCCCTGCCCACTCTTTGTCCCTCACTTGTTCTTCACAAGTCACAAGTCATGACAGTTTGTCTACCGCATCGTTCTCCCTCCCCCTCTTCGCTCTGGTAAATCTTCGACCTGTAGCTTGTCATCATTTTCCCTACATTTTCTAGGTAAATGACACATCCCTTGGTTTACAATCATTGGGTAGCTATTCTATCTTCATTTTCCTAGTTTCTCTGTGATTGTTGAAGTTCAATTTATAAAATTAATGCTGTTATTTTTGTCTTCGTTCTCCTGCATATTTGTATTATGCCATCTTAAAAGCTAAGGGTTAGAAGCTATCTTATCCTGGTTTATTGACATATATTTATTAGCAAGAACACATTATAGGAGAATAGCTTCCAGCTTGATGCTTGAAGAAATTTAATCACATGAGTATTTTCTTGACAAGGTGAGAATGGTTGTTTGTAGACAATCCTAACATAATTGTTAACCATTTACAAAAGTGAAAGAAGAATGTTTAGACATAAAATATTGGCTAGGTTCTACTTTCTAAACTTGATTGAAGAATGTTTAATTTGATCTTCCGTGACAACAAATACATCAACATATTTAGAAAATAAGAAAATATAGAATGAATTATGACTTAAAGCCAGAGATGAAAGAAAAACTGGTTTCAACGTGTTACACTAAATTCAATAAAGCAGTTAAAGAATGCCATGTTGTTGAAAGGAACCTGTTGAGCTTATATTCTCCTAGAAATAGCTAAAGCAAGGGTGTAATTGGCAGTGGCAGTTCATCTCAGACATGTAAAGAATAGGGAAGACCATCTAAGGGTGACAGTAACAGGCCAAACCAGGCAGAAGGTCACGAAGGCCAGTTGTTTTGGGAAATAGAACCTGCTAGCTCTGCCGTAAACTATTTCACCCTAGCAAAACCTGTAGTAGTGCTTTATTGGGACCAAATCAAACCAAATAGCCACTACAAAAAAAAGGTATTTCGTAGCGGTGCACTTGTAGCGGTTATATTAAACCGCTACAAATTATAGTATTTGTAGCGGTTTTTTCCTAAACCGCTACAAATTTGTAGCGGCAAGAATATTTGTAGCGGTTTCCTACAAAAAACCGCTACAAATTTGGCGCGAAATTCCCGCCAAAACTTGTAGCGGTTATTTTGTAGCGGTTAATGCACATAAACCGCTACAAAATACCAAAGGTCAGAATTTTGTAGCGGTTTTTACTGAAAACCGCTACAGAATTTCAAGAGACTCCAAATTTGTAGCGGTTCTGGGCAATAACCGCTACAGAATTTCAAACGTTGTGAAGATTTGTAGCAGTTATTGTAGAACCGCTACAAATTTAATTATTTATAGCGGTTAGAGTAGCGGTTATTTTAAATAACCGCTACTAATATCTGGCCTATTTAAACCCCTCGCCTCCTCCATTTCTCATTTTGCTCATTTTGTTTCCTGAGGTTTCTCTGAGTGGTTTATTTGATATTTGAGCGTTCAGACGAGTCTATAGGAGTTTTTGGTTAGTATTCCGCAGTATTTACACTTGAGGTACGTATATAACACGTACTTTTATTTATATTTGTATTTTTATTATATTTTTGTATAATAATGGACTAATTTTTTTTTTAATTTGTACAGTTGATATGGCTTCAGGACAGGATAAGGGGAAGGCCCCTGTGCTCCCCAGACCGACTTTACGGGGTGGCGGCAGCCGGGCAGGGGCTAGAGGGAGGGGGCAGTGCGCAGGCAGGGCTACCGAGGCATCTCAGCCCATCCCTCCACAGGAACCGCAGACGATCCCACAGGCGACGACCGCAGTTGAGGTGCCTGAGGTGGAGGTGCCAGAGATTAGCGTTGAGGACTTCCTCAATGAGGAGGAGTTCGAGATCCCGATTAGTGGGTTCAGGGAGATGGAGCAGTTCCTCGATGAGGAAGAGGCTCGGGAGCAGAACAACCCACGAGGGTCGTCTTCGCGGTCCACTGGGTTTGAGGTGCAGGTCGAAGGTAAATTATTTAATTTTTTAATTTTTTAACTTTTTAACTTTGAATTATAATTTATCTAACGTGCGGTCAACTGTGCAGATGAGCAGGGGAACGTGTCGACGAGGAGGCTGGATGTGGCCGGTCTGAACAGCATGGACCGGTCCCTGCGAGTTGTAGTGCCGTGGAATGAGGGCACTGACCAGCCGATCCACAATGGGGGTCACCTGCTCAACCGCTTCCTGAGCGACCTGGGATCGAATTGGATGCGGTTCCCCCTTCACTTCCCGACGTGGAGGCACATTCCGAAGGGGCCGAAGGACCAGGCTTGGGAGGAAGTGGTTCAGGTAATTAAAACTATTTAATTAATATCTTTTGTAATTAATTCTATTTAATTATTTTCTTTAAATTATGATTTTTAGTATTATTGATATTTAAATGTATATTTTTCAGCTGCGGTTTGCCGTCCGGGCCAACCGGAAGAGGTACGCCCTCGTGAAGATGGGCGACGCCTGGAGGAACAGGAGGAACCGTCTCTTCCACAGTGTGGATGGGGACGGGACGATGCCTCTGGAGCAGCTGCAGGAGAGCGTCCCGGACGGCGTGCCGCCGAACGACTGGGCGCGTTTCATCCAGTTCAGGAGGAGCCCTCAGGCGCAGGTAATGTATTTATTATATTTTTGATATATAATTTTCTAATTGTTAAATATTAAATTATAATTTCAATTTAATTTGTATTTAATTTCAAATTTTATAATACATTTAATTATTTATTTTTCCAGGAGCTTTCTCAGAGGAACGTCGCGATCCGGGTGCAGCAGACGATCCACCACACAGCAGGATCGAAGACCTTTGCTGTGACATACAGCGAGCTGGTAACTTTTCAAGTGCTTCACTTACTTTTAGTTGATTATTTCATAATACTAATTGTTTTGTAATTGTTTCAGGAGACGAGGGCACAGTAGGAGAACCGTCAGACGGACTATGCGGAGCTGTAAGCCATCACACACAGACATCGTGACGGGACTGCGACCTCTCAGCAGGCAGAGGCGGCGATTGTAAGTTATTTTATTATTATATTTTTTATAAAACCAAGTTAATAATGAAAAATGGTAATTATTAATTGTTTCATAAAATGGCAGGAGCGGATGCAGCTGTCGCAGGCTGAGCTGCGACAGACCCAGCCTGAGGAGTCACAGGGGTCAGTGGACCCAACGGCTCCTCTGAAGGCGGGTTTGGCTCAGCCTGAGCACCCCGGACGAGTGTGGGGGATGGGGATAGGCGCCAGACCCAGCATAATCTACGGCAGGAGCGCCGCCTCTGAGGCTGGCAGCTCTAGAGGGGTCAGACGTCGGAGGGACGATTCGATTGACCAGCTGCGGTCAGATTTGGAGCAGACGCAGCAGCAGCAGCAGATGCAGCAGATGCTGTAGGTGCACGCAGATACGATGTACGCTCAGCAGACGTAGTGGCGTGAGATCGCGAACACCATGCTCGAGGGAGCATGGAGTCGCCTGTTCCCGAACGAGCAGCATCCAGCGGTTCCCCCTGTCCCTCACTACGTCGTCCCGAGTACTGCTCCTCCTCCTACTGCTCCTCCTCCTGCTGACGATGATGGTGCGGTTCAGTCTGCGCAGCGGCCCGATCCAGCGGCATCTGAGGGAGCCCCACCTGAGGGAGCACCAGAGGATCAGCCCCCAGCTCCTTAGTTTAGGACGTTTTCTTTTCTTTTAAACATTTGTAAATATTTATGAGATTTTATTTCAGAATTTTCTTATTGTGTTTTATATAATTATATTTATATTATTATGTCGCATTGAAATAATTTATAAATGATTTAAATCTAAATTTAAAAAAAAAAATTATATATATATTTGTAGCCGTTTTAACCTAAAACCGCTACAAATGTAAACATTTGTAGCGGTTTTAAACTAAAACCGCTACAAATGTATAGATTTGTAGCGGTTATTAGTACATAACCGCTACAAATATATAACAATTTTATAAATTAAATATATATATAATTTATTTTTTTAAATATATTTTTAAAAAAAATAAATTATATATACATTTCTAAATAATTTATACATGTATATTTGTAGCGGTTTTGAACTCATAACCGCTACAAATTTACTTATATATTTGTAGCGGTTTCCCTTCAGAAACCGCTACAAATATATATGTTTGTAGCGGTTAGACACTAATAACCGCTACAAACACTCAAATCATTTGAATTTTGAAATTTGCCGCCTTTGTGCACATTTGTAGCGGTTATCTTATGTAAAACCGCTACAAATTAGAAAATTATTTTTATATTTAATGTTCAACGGCTTTAATATTAGTAGCGGTTTTATATAGGTAACCGCTACTAATACGTTGAACATTAGTAGCGGTTATAGATGTAAAACCGCTACTAATACTCAACAAGTACATTTGAAATTTCCCATCAATTAACGGCTTGAATATTAGTAGCGGTTTTATATATGTAACTGCTACAAAATTATAAACGTTGGAATTTCTGTAGCGGTTGGTGTAGCGGTTTAATAACCGCTACAAATTTATAAACGTTAGATTTTCAGAATATAAGGTTCTAGGCGTTCGTCATTATCTTCTCACTCATCTTCTTCTCTATACTTTCTTCTCTCTCACTTGTAGCTATGGATAAATCATGGATAAGGTTGCCGCGCAATTCTCCTAAATATTTGTACGGATTAAACAGTTTCTTAGATTTCGCATTCACTCACGCCAGCTGTAACGGCAAGATCGTCTGTCCGTGTCGGAAATGCAAGTTCAAGAAGTGGCATCCACGAAATGTTGTGAAGGAACATTTGCTTGTGAAGCCTTTCCCTGAGGACTATACGTTCTGGGCAGTTCATGGTGAGAAGGCCGGCGTTAGATATGACGAGGCTCTTCCTCGAAGTTCTCAAGTAGGCGTTCAAGTAGATGAAGATGATCCTGTGAATGATGCTGTGCGTGATGCGTTTGGATTTCAAGGCGACAACTTCAACGAAGAAGTGCATGGCTCTGAGCTGGCTTTTATGGGGAATGAAGCAGCTCGGGATTTTTTCAGCTTGATGGATGAGGCAGATTGTCCTTTATATCAAGGTTGTCGCAAATATTCTAAATTATCTTTCTTGATCAAATTGTATCACATCAAGTACTTGTGTGGGATCACGGATAAGGGAATGTCGATGTTGCTCGACTTATTACAAGATGCATTCCCCGACGCTGAGATTCCCACAACCTTCTACGAGGCCAAGAAGATCATCAACAGGTTGGGGTTGAATTATCAAAAGATTGATGCGTGCCCAAATGATTGTATGCTGTATTGGGGAGACGATTCCAGCAGGGAGACGTGCAAGAGATGTCACACATCGAGGTACAATACAATTCGGAAGGGGAAAAAGCAGAAGAAGAAACCTGCAAAGATTCTCAGGTATTTCCCTTTGAAACCTCGTCTACAAAGATTATTTATGTCGTCTAAAACTGCTGAGCACATGAGGTGGCATGCCGTTGATAAAAACGAAGATGGTAAATTAAGACATCCGCGGGATGCAGCTGTTTGGAAAACGTTTGACAACGACTTTCCAGATTTTGCGACTGACCCCAGAAATGTCCGGCTTGCGTTGGCGACCGACGGTTTCAATCCTTTCGGGAATCTTAGCACAAGTTACAGCATTTGGCCGGTAGTCTTAGTTCCCTACAACTTACCCCCTGGATGTGTATGAAACAAAGCTCTTTCATTATGTCTATGATCATTCCAGGCAAAAAGGCACCGGGCAATGACATCGATGTGTATCTCTAACCGCTTATTGCGGAATTGCTTGACCTGTGGAATGTCAGCTTGGAGACGTACGACGCTCACAGCAAGACTTTGTTCAACATGCGTGCAGCCTTGATGTGGACGATCAGTGACTTTCCTGGCCTTGGCACATTATCTGGTTGGAATGTGCACACTAGGTCGGCGGGTCCGGCTTGCAATTTCGACTTTGACGCACTGCGCCTTCCCCACAGCCGAAAGTGGTGCTTTATGGGGGCATCGGAGGTTTCTCGATGGAACGCATAAGTTCAGATTGCAACGGAATCGCTTCAATGGGAAACCAGAGACAAGAGGACCACCTCAGACTTTGTCCGGTATAGATATCTTACAGCAGTTTGAGCATGTTGACGTCGAGTTTGGAAAAAGCGACGATTCAGCATAAACTCGCCGAAAGACGCGCAGGACTTCGGCGCCTCAGCAGTGGAAGAAGATAAGTATCTTCTTCACGCTTCCATATTGGAGATCTAATTTACTTCGCCACAGTCTTGATGTAATGCACATTGAAAAGAATGTTTGCGACAATGTGCTGTATACGTTGCTTAACGAACCCGGCAAGACAAAAGATCACCTTCAAGCTAGGAAAGATTTACGCGACATGGGAGTTCGTGAAGACGCTTGGCCAGATGAGCATGACAGATTTACACCGGCAAAGTTTACCCTCACAAAACCGAACAAGGATGTGTTCCTCGCGACCTTGAAGAAATTAAAAGTTCCTGATGGGTATTCAAGCAACATTTCTCGATGTGTCGACTTGCAGGCTCGAAAGGTTGCTGGCCTGAAGAGTCACGACTCACATGTTCTTATGCAGCAGTTACTCCCTCTGGCTATAAAGAATACACTTCCTCCCGATGTTTCCATCGTTTTGGTGGAACTTTATTCTTTCTTTTGGAAGTTGTGTTCTAAGGTTTTGATCGTTGAGGAGCTCGATCAGCTGCAGTCGAAAATCATTCTTACGCTTTGTCACTTGGAGATGATCTTTCCTCCGTCCTTTTTTACTGTGATGGTTCACCTCACAGTCCACCTCGTTCATGAAACAAAGCTCGCTGGACCAGTACAATATCGTTGGATGTATCCGATTGAGAGGTACTCATTTTAAATATGTGCTTTCATTTATTGTCCGTTTTTAATGTTTGCTCGTCGTCCTTTTCATCATTTTATATCAATTTTCTCTTATGTACTTCGTAGGTTCCTTGGGAAATTAAAATCTTACGTGAGGAATAAGGCGTGGCCAGAAGGTTCTATAGCTGAAGGCTATATAGGGGATGAGGTGCTCTATTTTTGCTCAAGGTACTTTGATGATCTTAAGACGGCTTTCAACCGCCCGCCTCGTGTTGACGATTGTCCTGAACCTACGCCGACATCAGGAGAATTTATCCCTCGTGTTGGTAAACCAGTTGGAGCAACTGAGAACTTCAAACTAACGGCAACTGAGAAGTTCCAAGCACATAGACATGTCTTGATTAATTGCACTCAAGTTGAGCCTTTCATACGGTAAGAATTGTACACTCACATGTATGTTATTCGATCTATATCTTTCGTAGCATTTCTCACTTTCATTTCACTAACGCCTTTCCATTATTAATTGCAGGGAATTCAGAAGTCATGTCAAGCGTCAGCTCAGGATCCGTACACAGACATCCTCGAAAGTTGATAGGAGGGTCCACAGAGAATTCCCGGGCTGGTTTGCTCGCAGAATACTAAATGACCACAACCCGCACTCACCAGATTTCAGAGCTCTCGCAATCGGCCCTCTTGATCATGCAAAACGGTTTACAGCATACAATGTCAATGGTTTTAAGTTTTGCACGATTTCACGGGATCAGGGATTGCAAACACAGAATTCTGGTGTTTATGGCACATTTGGGACAAGGAGTTATGCGAGCAGCAGTGACGCCAACATGCAGTTCGGAGGCGTCCCTTACTATGGCAAGCTTCTTGATGTGGTCGAGCTTAATTATCAAGGCCGTTTCACCGTGACGCTGTTCAAGTGTTTGTGGGCAAATACCACTACTTCTCGGGGACTGACAACTGATGACCTAGGGATCACATCAGTCAATTTCTCACGCCCGATTCATACTGGTATTTCTCAAGATGATGAGCCGTATATTCTAGCTTCAGAGGCACATCAGGTTTATTATGTCGAGGACGAGCGGCATAGGGATTGGCACATGGTCGTTCATTTAAAGCCAAGAGACCTTTACGACATGGGTGAAGGCGATAACATCGCCTACGAGAGTGAGCCATTTCAGCCAGCTGATTTTGAAAACTACTTCCCTGAAGGCGATGACAATTTACCTCTACTGCGGTGAGTTTTTTTAAGTCCACGTCATTTCAATTAAATTTTTTAAATTTAATAATACATCAATAACAATAATTTTTCTACAAAATTTCTGTAGGGATGGCGACGATGAGTGATCAAATTCAATTGTAAAAAATTTGTCTTTAAAAAAAATGCAAAAAATTTGTGTTAAAATAAAATGTAAAAAAAATTAAAATAATATTTGTAGAATTAAAGTGTAAAAAAATTTTCTTTACAAAAAATGCAAAAAATTTGTGTTAAAATAAAATGTAAAAAAAAAATTTTTTAAAAAAATTAATATAATATTTGTAGCGGTTATTAAACCGCTACAAAAAAATAAATAACCGCTACTAAATAATAACCGCTACATTAATCGCTACAAATAATTAAACCGCTACAAAAATATAAATAACTGCTACTAATTAGTAACCGCTACATTAACCGCTACAAATTATACGTAAATCCCTATAAATACCCTTATCACAACTCATTTCAAACACTCCCAAATTTCTTTTCACCTTACCCTTCTTTCATTTCCTCTCATTTACAACTTCTTTCGTATGAGTAGAGGAGCTGAATAATACGATCAAATATGGTAACAAGATTTTCAATTTCTTTTAGAATACTTCTTTCCTTTCTATAAAATTTATTCTAAACATCTTTTTTCTAGATATATCTTAACTCTATCTCATTTTCATCTATTTTTCATATACAATTACATTATATTATAAAACATAATAATTCCTTATTACCTAACTATCGTTAATAATATTATTAATATAATTTTATACTAATCATATTCAATTACATTTTTTCTTTTTAATTTATTAATAAGTTAAACTATTAAATAATAAACTAATTGAAATAGATAAAATAATAACAAATTAAACCATTTAATATAATATTGAAAAAATAGAAAAAAATCAACGTATATTTTTAAAAAAAATTTTAAATATTTGTAGCGGTTATTAAACCGCTACTAAATAACGCGCCTTTTTAAAGGTAAATTTAAATTTTTTGGCGGCAAATTTGAATTTCATGAAATTAGTAGCGGTTTTAAGAACCGCTACTAATTTCATGAAATTCAAATTTGGTAGCGGTTTCTTAACCGCTACAAATAAAAAAAGTCATTTTTAACAAATTTTCATTTTTATATATTTGTAGCGGTTTTTTAACCGCTACAAAAAAAAAATCTTTTTAAAGCTGTAAATAAAATTTTTTATATTTGTAGCGGTTATATAACCGCTACAAAGATCTCTTGATTTTGTAGCGGTTACTATTAACCGCTACAAAGTTTGTAACGGTTATTTTTGATTGAGTAGCGGTTTTATAGAACCGCTACAAAACCTCTTGCAATGTACGATTTAGTAGCGGTTTTTCTAACCGCTACTAACATAGTTTGTAGCGGTTAGAACCGCTACGAATACCTATTTTTAACCGCTACTAAATCACGTTTTTTTTGTAGTGAGCCTACTTATTATATATGCGACAAACCATAGCATATTTCCAAGGATTGCCTGCATAAACGTCAGTCAGAGGAGATGAGGCCTTGTATTCCAAGCAGGGTCTATACCATAACATAGGAGAAAGCTCGAAAGTCTTCAGAATTGATACAAGGTATGGTTTCCCTCAATGGCAACTTAGTGTATGTTATGTATGATTCGAGTACTAGTCATTCATTTATTGCATATGACTATGTAGGACGGCTAAACCTGAGAGTACAAAAATTCATGTATGATCGGGTAGTATCTACACCCACGGGTGCTAGATTTGTTACGAATGATGTCTATTTGAATTGTATGGTAAATGCCAAGGGACACGAATCAACAGTTAATCTGATATATTTGTCATTGCAAGGGTTAGACATAATACTAGGGATTGACTGGTTGACTACGAATAGTATACTACTAGATTGCAAAGGGAAGGGTTATATACCCTAATTCAGAATCTCAAGTTAGCACAGTAATTAACCTTAATTTTCTTTCGACCATTGAAGTTAAGAGATGTTTGCAAAAAGGTTGTTAGGGGTACAAGGTATTTTTCTCTATGTAGTTAGAGGCCAGACTAGCATTAGAAAGTATCTTTATAGTGAATGAGTTTCCAGATATATTTCTGGAAGATATCGGTGGATTACCTTTGGATAAGGAAGTGGAGTTCTCGATTGATCTTAGGCCTGGAGCAAGTCCAATATCTAAAGCCTTATAAAAAATGGCTCTGAGTGAAATGGAGGAATTGAAGAAGTAGATTAAGGAGCTGCTAGAGAAAGGGTTCATTCGACCCAATGTCTCACCATAGGGAGCTCCAGTACTCTTTGTCAAGAAGAAATATGGGAGCCTTAGACTCTGTATAGATTACAGGGGGTTGCATAAGGTGACCGTCAAGAACGAAAGACCCAATCCCAGAATTGATGGCTTACTCAATCAGTTATCTGGTTACTGTGTATTCTCAAAAATTGATTTGCAATCGGGATACCATCAACTCAAAGTAAAAGAAGAGAATATACCAAAAATTTCTTTAAGGACCAGATATGGCTATTATGAGTTTCTTGTAATGCCATTTAGGCTGACTAATGCACCTGCCATGTTCATAGACTACATGAATCAAATATTATGTTTATATCTAGACCAGTTCATGGTAGTCTTCATTGATGACATTCAGGTATACTCACAGAGTAAAGTAGAACAAGAGCAACATCTGAGAATGATATTGAATAGATTGAGGGATAAGCAACTCTATGCTAATCTGAGCAAATGTGAATTATAGGTTTCAGAGGTTAAGTTTCTAGGCCACGTAGTCTCACAGCAAGGGGTCTCAGTTGATCCTAGCAAAGTAGAAGCATTATTAAACTAGAAGAGGCTAGAGACTATTTTTGAAATATGCAGTTTTCTAGGTCTTACTGGGTATTATAGAAGTTCATATAGAACTTCTCCAAAATAGCTTTGCTTTTGACAAACTTGACATGGAAAACTCAACATTTTGTGTGGCATGATAGTTGTGAGAAGAGCTTCATAGAGTTGAAGCAGAGGTTAACAACAACACCAGTGCTGACGATCCCAGATCCACAGTTTACTTATGTTTTTTACACAAATGCCAGTGGGCATGGATTGGTATGTATATTGATGCAATAGGGCTAAGTAGTGGCATATGTATCTTGTCAGCTGAAACCTCATGAATTGAATTATCCTACTCACGATCTTGAGTTGGTGGCTATTATATTTTCTTTGAAAATCTGGAGACACTATCTCTATGGTGGGACCGTAGAGCTGTACTGCAACCATAAGAGCCTGAAATATCTATATGATCGAAAAGAGTTGAACATAAGACAAAGTATATGGATGGAGTTGCTCAAAGACCATAACTTGGAGATAAAATATCATCCAGGCAAGGCTAATGTCGTTGTTGATGCATTGAGCCGTAAATCAGTGTAATTGGCATCCATGATGGTTCGCGAGTAGAAACTGATCGAGGATTTCAGAGATCTCAATCTGTCTAGTTAGATTTTAATGAGCAATAGTAACATCAGTCAAGTATATAATGACCTGAGTATAGCAATTAAAGAAGCACAGCTGCAAAATAGATGCACACTGTCTATCAAAGAGATGATTTCTAGAGGAGAAACTCAAAACTATGACTTGTCACTGAGCGAGCTAGTCAAATATAAGAAGCGGGTATACATTCCACGGCAAATAGAGATGAAATGACAAATCCTGGAGGAAGCACATAAGAGTAAATATACTCTGCATCCAGGGGCTACTAAATTATACCATGATTTGAAGTCCCTGTATTGGTAGCCGAGAATGAAAAGAGATGTGACTGAGTTTGTTGCTCTTTGTCTCACGTGCCAGAAAGTAAAGGTTGAACATCAATGACCATCAGAGCTTCTACAAAACCTTGAGATTCTTAAGTGGAAGTAGGAAAGCATTACCATAGAATTCACGACGAGGTTCCTTAAGGTCAAAATCCATGAAACTATATGGGTAATAGTTGACATATTCACAAAGACATCTCATTTCCTACCTATCAGCGTTCATTATTTTCCTGATAAACTGGCGAAGATTTACATCAAGGAAATTGTACGATTACATGGTATGTAACCCCTACCTTAAACCAGTAATTATAATTCGAAAGTGTGAAATTAAATGGTTTGGAGACCGTCGAATAATTTAAAAATCTTTTTAAACTCCCACCTTGTGGTAGGGTTCTCACAAATATTTTCAAAACTTCATCCCTATCCTGGTCTCAAGTTCAAATTTTGAATATAATTATCTGTACAATTAAATCACATTTATACATATCAGAGTGCATAGCCAAATTCCCAGCAACTCCTGGGTTTCATACATGTATAAACTAAGGGTTATAGTTCCAATTAGGGGATTGCATGATCAAAATCAAACATAATATTGACATCCCAAAAACAATTTACTGTAATCCCTTTCCAAAAGAGAATACCAACTATCCAAAATAACATCCCTATAAAGTCCTAACCGCTCTTAGTAGTTCGCTTCTCCTTGGAGACACTTGCCCTGTTTGAAATGTTAGTCTATGGAAAGAATAAGATTCAAAAGAATCTCAGTAACAAAGCACTCATACAATATATAATCACATAGCATGTAGTAAATCATCACATAGCAGCACAAATACAAATTACACCCCACCCTCATCCCCTTTTACCACCGGGAAGGCTCGCAGTCCTTACCCGAACCGTTGTTAGCGACTCAGGGACTACCTTGTTCTTTCCTGACATGCACCGGCACAGGTTGCTTGGGATTAAGACAAATTTCGAACCCTATAAACCAAAGTCAAGGATGACAGGTTATTCTCTATTCCAAATTCTCACCTTCAGAACACTTAAAGTCAGTTATCACTTGGACTTTAGGTGGCTACTAGAAGCCTAGACACGGGCCTAAAGGGTTCGGAAATATTATCTCATAGACTACCTTGTAGTATGCCTCATAAAACGTGCCAACGACTGGGCTCACAACATGGTTCTATAATTCCAAATATACAATTTAGACACTTCCATACTGTTTTTGGGGGTTATATGTGTAACCCCCTGACTTTAAACACGTAATTATAATTCGATAACACATATTTAAATCGAATTAGAGACCATTGGATGCTTTAACCTCGTTTTAAACTTTCTGTCTCCCAGTAAAATTTTTACAAAACTTTCAAAACTCTTTTTCCCATCCAGGTCTCAATTTCAATATTCGAATATAATTACCTGTGCAGTTAATATACATTCAATCATATCAGAGTGTATAACCGCATCCCCGGCAACTCCCGGGTTCTATGCATGAAAACCTGAAGGTTTATAAGTATACACTAGGGGATTACACAACCAAAATCGAATGTAGTGTTCCTGATTCAGAATATACAGTAATCCCGAGTTCAAAATACATAACCAACGTTTCCAATTCAACTATATACCCCCAAGGGGTCCTAATTGCTCCGGGTTGACCGCTTCTCTTTTGAGCCACACGCCCTGTCTGAAATGTTAGTCATAAGAAAGAATGAGATTCGAGAGAATCTCAGTAGTAACAAACCACTCACACAATGCATAAACACAAAGCATGTACATAAATCACAAACAGCAACAGCAGCAGCAATTCACAGATACATGGTTTTCACCACAAAGGACAGCACTCACTGCTGTATACACAATACGACAGCTCTTGCTGTAATCAACATCACGACAGCTTACGCTGTAATCAGTAATCAACATCACAACAGCTTACGCTGTAATCACAATAACGACAGCTTACACTGTAAACGACAGCTTGCGCAGTAAACGACAGCTATCACCAGCTGTAACCGCAGCAGTAGCAGAAATCATTATAAAACAGTGATACAACACACATACAGTGCATTACACAAAGTATAAGAGAGAGAGAGTTACTACCTTGTCTTTTCCTGACGTCCTTTGGCGCAGTTGGCTCACGAGGGCGGCAAATATCAAAGCCTATAAACAAAATCAAGAATGGTGGATTAATTTCCTACCCCCAATTCCTACTTTCAAACACTTAGAATAGGTTCCATATGAGTCTATAATGAAAATTTATAAAAATGCCCTTGGGGACCCGGCTCGGGCCCGCCGTACCCAGTCCGGTTGCACTTTTCCCGAAATTCTAATATGGGCTATCCTAACATATTCCCGCCCAAGGAATCCATTTCCGTACTCGGAATTATCAAATTCAATGTTAAATTACAAATTTACCCTTGGCAGCCCCACTTTAAGGGTTTTAGGGGCGTTTTCGTAATTATGCTTTTTCGGCCTTTTCCGAAAAAGTGACCAACTGTAACCTCACCTAATTTTCTCCCCTGAACTCAATGGAACCATCAAATCATTGAAAATCTAGCTCTAAGGCCCATTTCTAGAGCTGGCCGAAATTTATGAGTTCTCCGGGGAAAATCAGGGTTTTACGATTTCGGCTCCGAAAACGCGTTCCTTTCTACTCCTAACCACTTTATTAACCATTACATTAGGTTACAACTAACATTAAGACCCAATTTGGGCAGCATAACCCCTAGGCCATATCATTTCCAAACTTTAAAACCAATGGCAATCCGGTGAAATTTCACCGATTAAATTGCCCACAGCAACCAGAATAAGCAATATACGAAAGTTTGGAAGTTACCTCAAGCTCCCACTAGCTTTTCCCAAATTTGGCTGAACCCTAGCCTCTTTGAAACACCAAATTTTGAGCTTCACAACCTTAAAGAATAAAGAGGAGTAGCTTAGAGTCGGAGTTATACGCGTTAGGAGCTAGATCGTCGGAGAAATTGGCTTACCTTGCGAGATTTCTTCCTCTTCTTCTCTCTTTTCTCCAAGCTCTCTCTCACGTCTTTTTTTTCTGAAATGGGGTCGGGAATGGCTGATGAAGATGGTGGAATTGCTTTTAATTCCATGTTGATGTCATCTTACAATATGATGATGTCATAATTTTTAATTTCCCATTTTCGGATTTTTCAGAAATTCTGGCAGACTTTCTGCCCTAACTTTGAAAAATCATAACTAATTCTAGAAAAATCGAAATAAGGTGATCCCAAAGTCAAATGAAAGATATTTAAGTCCTCTTTATAGGAAAAATATGAGCCATTACTAGAAATCACCACAAAATTCCAGAATTACACAAATTTCATCATTGCCCCAAAACAGAGTCCATTTTCGACCTTAAACTTTGGACAGTCATATCTCCCATTTCCCAAAACGAAATGGCACAAATTATATGTCCATTTTGAAGCTTGGGAGGTGAAATTTAAGACTGGAAAGTTTCATAATTTTCTGACATCATTTGCCGAATCAAAACATCCATACGAGAAGACTGCCCAGAATAGAGTTTCACTGGACAGAATTTCAGATTTTGCATCTTTACTTCCAATGGTTCCATTTTCATACCAAACATCATTCCCACATAAATTTTCACAAGGAATCCATTGGAATCATTAAAATATCCAAATTCCCATTACACATTCTCTAAAAGTGTTTATTCAACAATAATTACATCCACTTTTGAAGTCATTAGCCCTTAATCACTTTTTGGGATATTACAATATGAGCCTAATATGAAACTTTACTAAAATGCCCCCGGGGACCCGGCACAGTCCGACTGTACTTTTCCTGAAATTTTGACATGGGCTATTCTGACATATTTTTGCTCAAGGAATCCATTTCCAGACTCAGAATTATCAAATTCAATGTCAAATTACAACATTACCCTTGGCAGCCCCACTTTAAGGGTTTTAGGGGCGTTTTCGTAATTATGCTTTTTCGGCCTTTTCCGAAAAAGTGACCAACTGTAACACCACCTAATTTTCACTCCTAAACTCAATAGAACTATCAAATCATTGAAAATACAACTCTAACCCCTTCAAACTAGCCTTGGCCAACATTCTCAATTCCCTGGGAAAAATTGGGGTTTTTCGGTTTCGGCTCCGCAGACGTGTTTCTTTCTACTTCTAATCACTTTATTAACCATTACATTATATTACAACTAACATTAAGACCCAATTTGGGTAGCATAACCCCTAGGCCATATCATTTCCAAACTTAAAACCAATGGCAATCCAGTGAAATTTCACCGATTAAATTGCCTACAGCAGCTAGGATAAGCAATATACAAAAGTTTAGAAGTTACCTTATAGGCGATTTCACCAAAAATATAGTTACTTTCTCTAAAATGCACTATTTTACTTTCTTTATTACCCCAAACATATAAGAATCATTAGGGAATAAATTTGGGGTCCTGCTAAACTGGAGCTTAGTAGTCCACTTATTTTAGGCTTATTCTCTATCCTCAAATCTCAAAATTAGGGGTATTATATTTCTTCCCCCGTTCAATAAATTTCGTCCTCGAAATTTGTCACACAACTAACCAAAAACTTCGAATGCCTCAACTTCCGCGGTTTACAAATTACTCCACCTACTCACATACATGGCTCCACCGTAGTCCTCATCGACAACGACGAACTCACATGTCACAAAATGATAGCACTTTACCATATCAACTTCCACGGTGTTATCACAATTGTCACACGAATATAATCACCATACATACGATTGTTTTGAAACACCCTTCTTGTACGAACACAATCACCATAAGCTCTAGATCATAAGCAAGATAACACATTCGTAAGACTTCAGTAGTTGGGAAGCATAGGCCACCCTTTTGCTTAGTCCAATCACCCCTTTCAAAAATAGCCTAAAGTACACAAATTCAATCAAACTCATAGCAAATTCTAATTTTAGCCACCGCCTTTCGGCCTAGGGTCAACACCAGTGCAACCATCCTGGTGGCTAGCCATGTTGGCCATGTCAGAGTAAGTGCCCTCACAAGTGAGAACCCCCGATCATGTTGTTGAATTTGCCATTAGCTGAACTAGCTCTACTCTATGACCACAAATCTCACCCCAATCCCATCTTATTCATAATTGTCACATCCCTGAGGCACCGCCCTGAAGGCACGGTCCACTGGCACCGTCCCAAAAGCACCATCCAGGCCCAGTAGTTGGCGAACACTCCAAGGCTAAGGTTCGGAGATGGGCTCACAATACATAATTACATCAACCAAGAACCAGGTATACTCAACATCAGTCCTGCTAACAATTTTCCTTTAGCTCCAAGAGCTCTTCACATAACATTCACATTACAGAAAGCCAACGTTTCCATAGCTATACTCCACAAGTCAACATCACGGCGGCTGCACTCTAAGGTTCGTCTTCACAGTGGCTTCACACTAGGGTTCATCATCATGATGGCTCCACACTACAATGTTGTACTCAATGCTTCACTCAGCCCCTTCTGTCAGAACTCTCCGTAGGTAGCCCTTTCCGATCATACTCACCATAGGTAGCCCTTTCTGATCAGATCTCACCGTAGGTAGCCTTTTCCGATCAGTGTCCTCTGTTAATACTAATATAGTATATCAATAGGTCATCATAGAACCACGATGAGCTAATCTAATTACAGTCGGTGGATGCGATTTATCGAATTCATCTATACAACAAACACATTTCTTGCTGTCAACCAATTAAAATCCATAAGAAATTCTAAGTGGTAGCCTGACAATTATAACAAATCAATTATAGGCACATGCGCTTCCACAATTATCATATACTTCACACAGGCATCAAATATCATAGTTTGTAACAATAATCACATAATCACAAAGAAAGATTTTGCCTTGGATCAGGTCAGGAGATTTTTGAGCTCCTTCGTAGGTCATAGCAAATACCCTTCCTTGATTCCTAGGTCTCTGCTCTACCGGTGGCCGTCCATAATCTCTAGCTATGTGCCCCAGTTGCTTACAATTAAAACAGCGCACTTCACCTTGATAGGTTAGGCCATAATGGGGTTTACCACAACGGGGACATTGCCATGCTATTGGGAATCTTTGAGGGTTACGATCTCTAGGTTTATAGAGCTTTTTACTACTTCCCCCAGGCAAGGAGAATTCCTGGCCTTTTCATTGCTGAGGAGTATTACCCCTACTGGGCTCTTTTCGGCTACTGGCACCCTTAGCCAGATACAAATCTCACAAATTATTTTCTGTGATTCTACATTCTTCCACCGCTTTATTAAACTCCATAAATTGGTAGGTAGCTAACCTCTTTCTCAATTCACATCGTAATCCGCATATCAACATATCTAAACTCCACTCTTTATCATCCATACGTCTCAGATAAGAAGAATATTGGGACAAATGGATGAAACGAGACTGATAATCATCGAAGGTCTACGTATTCCCTTGTTTGATAGAGAATAATTCAATTTCTTTCTCTAACTGCAACGACTTGGGAAAGTACTTTTCATTGAACTGTTGTTGAAATAACCCCTAAGTTAGTGGCACATTTCTACTTCGCAGTGTCAAGGCGATGTTCCGCCACCAACGATCCGCATCCCGTTCTAGCTTATACACCGCCAACCGTGCCTTTACCTGATCCAGGCAATCAAGCACCTTAAAGATCTTTTCTAGCCGATTCTACCCGTCTTCGGCTACTTGGGGATCAAATCTACCTTTGAACACAAGAGGTAGGTACTTGCAGAACTTTAAAACATAGTATTAAAGATCTCTCTCTTCTCTGACTGGAACTCCATGAGACTCTGGGTTAGGTACGTTATGAGGAGGTGACTCTGAATGTTGCACAAACCCCTCTGCCATTTCCTCATGTCGCATTTCTTCTTGGGTCTTCTCCTGAGTGGACGGATCCCGGCCTTCATTATGTTTTGCTTTTTCTACTCTGAGCTCCTCTCTCAACTTAGCAATCATATCTCGTTGATCCTCTATTAGAACCATTAACTCTTGTATTAGATCTGGTGAATTGTCATTCACTACCTCCACCTCTGGTCTACTAGTTGCACTCTAGGATGACCCTTTGTTTTCTTCATTCTACAAATAACTCATCCCATCAATATCACAAATAAGGTATACACATATGTCCACAAATCTCAGATATATTCATAATAGCAAAGGGTATATGTGTATACACCATAACCATTCACAATCATCATCTATCCCTGAGGCTAAACTAAGGGAACTATCCTGCAAACTCTACCTTTGCCAAGAACTACAGCTCTGACACCACAAATGTAACTCCCTACCTTAAAATAGTAATTATAATTCGAGAATGCGTAATTAAATGGTTTGGAGACCATCGAATAATTTAACACTCATTTTAAACTCCCACCTTGTGGTAGGGTTTTCACGAATATTTTCAAAACTTCATCCCTATCCTGGTCTCAAGTTCAAATATCGAATATAATTACCTATACAGTTAAATCACATTTATACATATCAGAGTGCATAGCCAAATTCCCGGCAACTCCAATTTCATACATGTATAAACTAAGGGTTATAAGTTCCAATTAGGGGATTACATAATCAAAATCAAACATAATATTGACCTCCCAAAAAATTTTTTACTATAATCCCTTTCCAAAAGAGATAACCAACAATCCAAAATAACATCCCTACAAAGTCCTAACTGCTCTTAGTCGTTCGCTTCTCCTTGGAGCCACTTGCCCTGTCTGGAATGTTAGTCAATAGAAAGAATAAGATTCAAAATAATCTTAGAAGTAACAAATCACTCATACAATATATAATCACATAGCAGCACAAATACAAATTACACCCCACCCTCATCCCCTTTTACCCCTAAGAAGGCTCGCAGTCCTCACCCGAACCGTTGTTACCAACTCAGGGACTATTGACGTGGTGGTGCATACACATAGCCTTGCGGCTCACAATTAGCCTTTCAGCTTCCACATTGCCTTACGACTTACATATAGCCTTTCAGCTTCCACATGGCCTTACGGCTTACATATAGCCTTTCGACTTCCACGTTGCTCCATCTGCCATAACAAAACAATGACATACACACATATAACACATTTACACATAGTATAAGGGAAGAGTCACTACCTTGTTCTCTCCTGACATGCACCAGCCCAGGTTGCTTGCGATTAAGACAAATGTCGAACCCTATAAACCAAAGTCAAGGATGATAGGTTATTCTCTATTCCGAATTCTCACCTTCAGAACACTTAAAGTTAGTTATCACTTAGACTTTAAGTGGCTACTAGAAGCCTAGACACAGGCCTAAAGGGTTGGGGAATATTATCTCAAAGACCACATTTTAGTGTGCCTCATAAAATGTGCCAACAACTGGGCTTACAACTTGGTCCTACAATTCCAAATATACAATTTAGACACTTACATTGTGCTTTCAGGGGTTATATGAGCCTAATATGAAAATTTACTAAAATGCCCCTGGGGACCCGGCCCAGTCCGACTGTACTTTTCCTGAAATTTTGACATGGGCTATTCTGACATATTTTTGCTCAAAGAATCCATTTCCAGAGTTGGAATTATCAAATTCAATGTTAAATTACAATATTACCCTTGGCAGCCCCACTTTAAGGGTTTTAGGGGCGTTTTTATAATTATACTTTTTCGTCCTTTTCCAAAAAGTTGACCAACTGTAAGCCCACCTAATTTTCACTCCCAAACTCAAAGGAACCATCAAATCATTGAAAATCCAACTCCAGCCCCTTCAAACTAGCCTTGGCCAAAACTCTCAATTCCTCAGGAAAAATTGGGGTTTTTCGGTTTCGGCTCCGCAGACGTGTTTCTTTCTACTCCTAATCACTTTATTAACCATTACATTGGGTTACAACTAACATTAAGACCCAATTTGGGCAGTATATCCCCTAGGCCATATCATTTCCAAACTTTAAAACCAATGGCAATCCGGTGAAATTTCATCGATTAAATTGCCCACAGCATCCAGAATAAGCAATATACGAAAGTTTGGAAGTTACCTCATAGGGGATTTCACCAAAAACATAGTTACTTTCTCCAAAATTCACTACTTTACTTTCTTTAATACCCTAAAGATATAAGAATCATTAGGGAATAAATTTTGGCTCCTGCTAAACAGGGGCTTAGTAGTCCACTTATTTTAGGCTTATTCTCTAGTCTCAAATCTCAAAATTAAGGGTATTACATGGTACCCCAAAGAAGATCATCTCAGATCGAGATCCCCGATTCACTTCCAAGTTTTTGAAGGCAGTATATGAAGCTTTAGGTACAAAGCTTAGATTCAGCATGGCATATCATCCTCAAATAAATAGGCAGACAAAACAAACCATATAGACACTTAAGGATATGCTGAGGGCTTGTGCATTAGATTTCAAAGGAAGTTGGTGCAAATTGCTTCCACTGGCAGAATTTACCTATAATAATAGCTATCATTCGAGATTGAAATGGCTCCATATGAGGGATTGAATAAAAGGAAATGTCAATCACCCTTGTACTGGACATAATTGTCTGAGATGCGCTTTCTTGAGCCAGACATTATTGATCAGACAATAGCACAAATCAAGTTGATTAAGCAGAGATTACTAACTGCCCAAAGCTGATAGAAGAGTTATGATGATAAGAGGCAAAAACCTCTAAACTTTGAAGTCGGTGATCACGTGTACATGAAAGTTTCACCAGTCATAGGTATTGGCAAGGCACTG
Source organism: Inga leiocalycina (assembly GCA_963242795.1). Classification (NCBI taxonomy): domain Eukaryota; kingdom Viridiplantae; phylum Streptophyta; class Magnoliopsida; order Fabales; family Fabaceae; genus Inga; species Inga leiocalycina. The sequence continues at coordinate 36,000,959 of OY725325.1, forward strand.
AAAATGAAAAAAAGCTACATCTGAGGTACATTGGTCCATTTGAGATCTTGGCGAAGATTGGGCCAATAGCATACTGCATAGCTTTGCCACTAAACCGGAGTAGGTTACACGACGTCTTTCATGTTTCCCAATTAAAGAAGTACCAACTTGATCCAGAGCATGTGATTGAATATGAATATGTAGATATGCAGGACGATTTGATGTATAAGGTTACACTTGACTGAATCATCGATTGGCAGGAGAAACAACTCAGAACCAAGAGCATCCCATTTATCAAAGTCATCTGGAAGGAGTTATCTCCCAGGGAAGCCACATGGGAAACAGAAGAAGATATGAGAAAGCGTTACCCGGACTTAATGGCTATGTACGTGTAGCAAATTTCGAGAAAAAATTATTTAAGAGGGGGAGAACTATAACATCCTAAATTTTATTTATCAAGATGCATTGTAATTATTTGAAATATTCAATGAAATGAAATGGTGAATATTCATGAACTTGAAATTTATGAAGCTAGTAAATTTCCATTTTCATGAGAATTATGCTAGAACAAATTATGAAATTAATTCCTGGCTTTTTCCAAAAAGCCTAATATTGAAGCCTAAAATGGAAGAATAATAAAGCATAATAGTTGGCCCAATATTAATGTTAATTTCGGCCAAGGATGAAGAAAAAGGAATAAAACAAAAAATGTAATGGCAAAATCGTAAATTTGCCAACAAAGAACAAGATTAATTATTTTTCAATTAATTGAAGTTAATTTCAATTAATCAAGGAAAATAAAGGATGAATATATATATATATATATATATATGAAATATTCTTGGTCAAATAAATCAAGATTTGAAAAGCCAAGATGGAACTTGTGCATAAATTAATTAAAGAGATTGTGAAAAATATTGGAACAATTTTTATTTCCCTCTTCCATGTTAATTTCACCCAGTATAACAAAAATAGGAGCAAAAAATAATTATTTTGATTATGATATGCCTAGTGCCCACATTTTGAGCCAGGTAATTAAATAAGAATTACTTAGTTATGAGCACATGTGTTATTAGCAATAAAATAATAATTAGTTACACAATTGACCAAGGCAATTTCATTAAGCCCAACTTAGTGTAAAAGGACCCTAAGTGGAGTCTTTCATGGACCAAGGAAAAGGAAAGAAAATGGTTCAATTTCAATTGGAGTTTATGACACAAGTTATGGAGGGATAAGGCCAAAGTACAAATGTGATGTCATAAATTAAATAAGCTAACAATTATTAAATAAGGAAAAGATGTAGGATATTTTAGAGCTTGCCTTCATCTTTCGTTTTCCATTTTCACACCTAAGAACAACGAAGAGAGGTAAATAGAGAAAGCTTGGAAAATCTAGAGAGAAGGAGGAGAAATCCCTAGGTAAGGCTTCGTGAATTCAAGTTTTAGGGCTTTCAACTTGTGTAATCTCCTCTCTAATCTCTTATTCTCCATGGAAATCATTGTGTAACAAGCAAAATCTCAAGGAGGAGAGAGAGAGTGTGTGTGGTTAGCCTAGAGAGAAAAATGTAATACCCCAAAATGTACTCAAGGGCTAAATGTATAGAATAGATAATTGTATTAAGGACAAAATTGCCCTAGAAATTTTGTTATGACTTTAGTTCCGATTAACTTGAGATAACTACTTAGTGTTTTCGCCTAAAGGAAAAAATGACTAGAGGACCAATTTGAAGAGAAGAAGGGTAAAATTGTGTATGGAAGAGAAATATGAGGAGAATATTTATTTGGCCATAATATGAGACACATGGAAGCATTTTTGGCCAAACACAAAAAAGGGAAGTCAATAAGTTACTAATTGAACATTAAACTATATTATTCAAGGAGATATTATAAGAGATCATTTTTTCTCTTCGAAGAGCCATATTCTCGTGTAGGATATGAGAAAAAGCAAGAGGGAGTAATACTTGACTCAAAATGAAAGAAAGAAGAGACAATTTGACCAAGTTATAAAAGGATTATGACTTGGTCAACAATTGCAACTAAAGAAAGCAATATTATTGGAGGAGGCAATTTGTGATACTTCAACAAGATATTTCCTCTTCCAGAAAAAAAGGACACAAACATATGACATAAGAAGGGAAAAGGAAAAAAAAGATGACCAAGGTCAACTTTCTCATGCTAAGAGCAATATGAAAGGAGGAGAAATATGATTAAGTAAGAAACCCTTTTGCTCCTTCAATAGCTAATATTTTGGTCAACAATTGTAGGCCAAACATAAGATGATATATTGAATAAAAAGGGCCATATTTTCATATGATATGAAGGAGAAAGAGAAAAGATGACGATATTAAGTAATTGGCACATATTGATATAATAAAATACTATATGTTCCTAAAGTGAATTAATTTTAACCACACAAAATCTGATCATTTAAATACTCATATTCTCTCTCTTTAAGTCAATTTTAGGAGCTGCCATACGAAGGAAGAAGAAGCAAACTTATAGGTAAGATCTTTTCTCTTGATTTTCACTTTCTTAAACTCATCTATGGCTAAAGTATCCTTCATAAACATTGTTACTCTAAATGAGAGCTTCATTTCTATGGTTTTAGAATTTCAAGAATAGTTGTTTTAAGTCATCTTCCAAGAACAAAAGTTGTAGAATCAAAGAAAGAACCTAAGGAGAAGCAAGAGGTGAATATTATCTTCAATTTAAGCTATTGGTTGTGTTGGTTGAATGAGTATTTGGCAAGTATATATCTGGCTTGATTTTTTCCAAGTTAGAGTTTGGAGAAGTCATGGTGTTTTGGTTATGTATTTGGTGTTTTATGATGATTAGAAAATATGACACAAGTTTGATGATCAAATTGGGAGTTTGGTAATTTTTTGAATTTTATTGATATTTTTTGCCCAAAATAGGATGTGTGGAAAGAGTGGAAATTTGGTCATTTTGATGTTACCATTGTTTTCTATACGAAAAATAGTGTGGGAATAGCCCCGGGTTGTGAATTTTGGGTCATTGAAACTCAAAATGCAAAACTAGATTTTCTGCTGAACAGTATTCCAGCGAGGTACCCTGGGTTATGGTGTTTTTGGATAACCAAATGATGTTCAATGAAGGTGAAACTTTCCAGAATAAAAGTACACATATCAAGCTTTAATTTGATAGGTGATTTGCATCATTTTGATTCATACACTGGGAGTTATGAATTTTTGAAGTTAGGTCATGAAAACTGGGTTGAATTATGGCAGTGTGCAATAAATGTTAAATTTGGGAATGCTATGCATCCAACTGGCTATGGGTGATATCTTTCCTTGAAAATAGACTAAATAATGGTCTCATAACCTTTAGAATCACTACAATTTGATTTTTGTACATAAATATATGATTTTTCAAAGTTGATGAAAAATTTTGGCATATTTGGTTCAAGTGTGCTAAAATTCAAAGGTAATGGCACATGGTAATAACTATAAACTCTAAGGTTAGAAAGATGGTATTTAGTCCAGTATTTTCCAACCCTTTAGGCATTTGTTTGGGCTTCTAGAAGTCACCTAAAGGTCTCAAATGATAACCAACCCTAAGTGTTTTGGAATTAAATATTGGAATAGAGAATAACTTATCGTCCTTGATTATAGTTTATAAGATTTGGCATTTGCCCTGCACGTGATAAATCAGTGCCAGAGCACGAGCAAAAAGAATAAGGTAGTGACTCTTTCTCTTATATTATGTATAATGCATTGTATGTATGTCTTATCATTGAATTGTGTTGATTTCAAATGCTACAGTATGTTGCTATGAAAGCTTTATGTATACAGCCGTGAGAGTTGTCGTTTGTGATGCAAGTCATGCCTCATATAGATACAGCCGCGAGAGCTGTCATTTATGACAAAAGTCACGCATCACTATGATTATTGCTACTATTGCTGCTTTGTGATTTGCTTACATGCTATGTTATTATCTATTATATAAGTGAATTGTTATTACTAAGATTCATTCTAATCTCACTCTTTCCATTAACTAGCCTACAGCCAGGGCAAGCGAGTCAAAGGAGAAACAAGCGACCAAGGGCGGCTAGTGCTCCTAACCAGGAGTTTTAGTTTTGTTAGTTGGTTATCATATTTTTTAGATTATTGTACATATTATAATGTGTAAATTTGGCTAGTGTAATGTAATCCTCGATATGGAAAACTAAAACGGGCGAATATGCCTTATAAACCCTTATGGTCAATAAATGAATTCCAAGAGTCATCAGGAATTTTGCTATACATTTTTATATTTATGAATGGAACAAAATTGCACAGGCCAAATATATTCGAAGGTTGAATGTGAGACCGTATTGAAATGGTTTTGAAAAAGTTTTTGAAAACCCACTTTATCACAGGACCGAACCTTGTCTTGAAGTTGGGATTTTCAATAGGTTTTGAATGATAATTTAACATAATGACACATTTTTTAATGATAATTACGGCTGTTAAGGTAAGGGGTTACAAGAAACACAAAGAATCAAGAGGTAACTTCAAAAATCACAAATCCTTGGTGTATTGAAGTTGTTGTTGTTATTTTTGGCTTGGTTTGTGGTTTATTGGTTTATTTTGTAAATTTGGGAAATGGAGACCCTAAGGGGTTATGCTACTCAAATTTCCTTAAATCTTGTTTAGTATATGTTTAAATGGTTTAACAAGTGATTAGAAGTGAAAAGGAGCAAGCTTTTGGTGTTGAAAATCAAAAATCACAATTTTTCCTTTTTGTGTACAAGTTTTGGCCAAGAGGAGTTAGAGGGGTCAAAGCTAGAATTTCATTAATCTAATGATTCCATGGTGTTCACGAGGGAAAATTGCGTAGGGTTGATGTTGACCACTTTGTGAGATAAGCCCTAGAAAGTGAAATAACAAAAATATCCCTAAAATCCTAAATAGGGGTTGTCAAAGGCAAAAATGTCATTTGGAAATGATTTTATGAAAACTGAGGTTAAAAATGGATTCTACACATAATTTTGTGTATGCATAGCCCAGGTCAAAATTTCTGGAAAAGTACAGTTGGACTAAGTACAAAGGGGCTTAAACCGAGTCCCTAGGGGAATTTTGGTAATCTTTCAGCTTTTGAGTAATATAACCAACAAAATCACTTTAGAATAGTCTAGAGTGTTAAATGAATGGGTTTTAACCTAGTTCTTGTACATTTAGAATTTTAGGACCAGAATAATAGCCCAAGCCGTTGACACGAAATTCAAGAAATTGGTTTCTATTTCAAAAAGCAACACAAGGTAGTAACTCTATCTCTCATACACTATGTGAATATTGATATGTTGTATGTTGCTATATTCTATTATATGAACACGTGTCGGGGCACATTCCTAGCTGTGATCTGGGACTCAGCTGAGGTACACAGACAAGTAGGGGATCCAAACAGTCATTTGGCCCTGAGCATTGTGCACACAAATGATATAATATGAATTTTCACTTTACATTATATGGTGCATTGCATATTGAAGTTTTGAATTTTATATAATTAATTGCATGTTACTACTGAGATTCATTTGAATCTCACCATTTTTCAAAAATTAAAATATTCCAACAGAAGCTAGTGGCTTCAAGAGCAAGGCAGCAAATACTGCTAACTGAGGTGTACCGGTTATGAGAGTGGAGCTGTTGGTTATATTATTAGTTTGTTTTGTCATTTTTAGGCAATTTGTATATGTTAGATATGATTAGTTTTGATGATGTTAAATATAAATAACAAATGATAAGAGCAAAAAGTTTATATAATACTTTGACTAATTATTACGTTTAATGTTGCATACCTTGTAGATTAGTCAAGCAAAGATTGAAGATAATCAAGAAAATAAAGAAGTTGTCTTGTTGGGTTATGGAAAGTGATCATCAAGAAGGAAATCAAGAAGAAAGATTTTGAAGAAAGAAGAAATTACAAGATCTAGTGAGAATATCAAGGTTCAAGCTGTTTGAAGTGATACTGGAGGTTTCTATGATGATACTGGAGGCTTCTATGATCAAATGATGGTTGGAATAGGTTAATATGAATCTAAGATGACTTATATATGAGTTATGGCACTTCTAGAGGAGTTTTACTCGAGTGTGAGCTCAACACACTAGTGCCAAAGGTGTTGCACTCGAGCACGGGATGAATATACTCGAGTGTCGGGGCTATTCTGTTCTACTCTGTTTTACGTTTAGCTTGATAGAGATCCGGTATTTTGGCTATGTCTCTCAAACCACACGTCGGATGGACCCAAAACTAGTGGCATATGAAATAAGATTCACAACACGAAAAATGTACATCAAGATCATATTTAAAGATTCTTAGATAAAGGGGATATGATCCATGGAAGTTGATAGTGAAATCACTGTCACTTTTCAAGACAGGTTCAGTATTTTGAGCATAACTCAAAAATGACACATTGGATTGAGACAAAACTAGTGCTATATGAAACTAGACTCAAACAGCTTTCTGTGGATAGGTAATTTTCCTAATTTGAAATTATATTCTAGGACCTATGCCTTCTGGAAGTTGACACTTGTGTAGTCTAATGCGATAGACACTCTTTCGATCATAACTTGCAAAATACAAGTAGTTTGGAGTTGATTCTTCTTGCATTGGAATGAATATGACAAGAGATTTCTTTTGATACATCATTTTTCATATTTAGAATCAAATAAATAAATTGAGTTTGACGTGGCCCCACATCACCCGCTAGTCCAAAAATGCACTCTTGAAAAATGTCATGCGAGTGTTATCTAGAAGCAGCTGAAGCGTGGAGAAATTTAGCAACACTCGAGCATTGAACAACACACTCGAGTGAGAATCAGAATTGCACTCAAGTCATGCAAGTGTTAACATGAAAGTGTTAACCTGAGAATAAATATGACTAAAGAAATGTGAAGCGCACTCGAGCAAGACTGGTTGCACTCGAGTGATGTCCAGAATTGCACTCGAGTCCTGGGAGTGAAGAGCAGCGAGTGTTTACCCTAGAGGAAGCCAAAACGTGAAATTATACATGCACTCGAGTGAGGCTTCTTTGCACTCGAGTGAAGTCTTGAAAGAACCAACGCAGAAAGTTCAGACTCTCATAGCCATCAATCCAAACGTGATTAAATGTTATACATTCATTATATTTTCACTTGTTATTGTTCCTAAATGTTAACTAACATATATTTCAAGTGTAAAATAGGAGATTAAACATTTGGATTGCATCTTCAAGAACGGAGGTTATTTATGGCAAATATTGTCACTCAACGTGATGAGTCCCAGAAGCCAGAAATTGAACTTTTGACCAATGATCCAATATACCCATGACTAATACTTTATCATATTAGTGATTAAGCATTTTGCAGTGTGAAATAGGAAATTTAATGTTCGGATTACAGTTTCAAATGAGAGAGTCAATTATGGCGGGCGACATTATTACACACCGAATATTGGCCACCTACCATGACAAAAGATTGACCTACCATGAACGAATGTCTAAAATGCCAACGCTCCACAACGTGATGTACATCTCATAATGAAACATCTCACTCTTCAAAGGGATGCTCTGCTCTACAACGGACAACGGCTAGTTGTTCAAAACACACAACAGTCAAACGAAGCAATGGGACTCCAACGAATGAATGCTCACAACGGTCATCATCTTCATCAACTATAAATGAGAGAGCATTCAAAGTTGATGGGTAACTGAGACAGCGAGCAACTACGAGAAAAATGATAGAAATATGAATCCTCTGCTTCTACCCAAACACTCTCTGTTTTCCAGTTTCTATATCATTGAGAGAGTGATTATTTGTATTGTACTTCAGCGAGTATTATATCTACTCTGTGAGAGAGTCTATAATCACTTTCATCTATATTTCTGAATTGATCTCAAGGAAGAGGGACCTTGAGAGGGTTGATTTCCTTACGGGGAAAGCTGTAGAGAGAATTGCTAGTAAGACATTCTGCTCGCAAGACTTATAAGGTGCAAGCAGTAGAGAACGTTGCTGCTCATAAGACTTACAGGGGTGTAAGCATGAGAGAACGTTGCTGCTCGTAAGACTTAAACGAGTAAGCAGGAGAGGAAAATCTTCAGGATTGCTCTGCTCATAAGGATTGCCGTAAGGGGGAGTATTTCAGTGAGAGATTTGTAAAAGGTTTCACAAGTACCCAGCTAAACTTGTGGGATTGTAAAGGCTTTTCTTATGCTCGAATTAAACAAGAAGATAGTGGATTTGAAAATCTCAGGAGGAGGCTGGGGACTGGACGTAGGCCATCACAGATTAGACCGAACAAGGATAAATCATAGATTGCATATTCTCTTCCCTAAGCTCTTATATTTCCAGTATATATTATTTAATCTAACAGTTTATTTATAATTTATTACCTTCATACTTACCGCTTTCGTTAAGATGCGAAAAGATTTCCAAAGTTCTTAAGTTTTTATCATACACTCAATTCACCCCCCTCTTAGGTGATAGCCGGTTTTAACAGTATATATACTTTCAAACCCTGCGGGGAGACTCTTGTATGTAAACTTGTACTTAATATTAGTATATTCGTACTATTTCTGTATGCTTGTGGAACTATGACTTTAACACTTTGTGCATATCAAAATGTTAAGGGGTTTGACAAGCACCACTACATGTCCTGCCAGGATGATGTGGCTTATTGCAATACCAATATGTTCTACCCTGAGAGGGTCTTTGATTTCCATGGCCCCTGGCCTGATACGTCTTCTTATTTCTGCCTCTGGGTAATCCACTTGGTTTTTTACATATCTGGGAAGAACTCTCACTACTAGATGCACCATTGTTATTGTTGCCTTTATCAAAGTATAAGCTCAACAAGTTATTTTCAATGATTTGGCACTCTTCAACTGCCATGTTGAACTCTGTGAAGTGCTTGGAAACCAATTTTTCTTTTAGCTCTGGCTTTAGCCCCTGTATCATCATGTCTGAGCATCATTCCTCGTTATCCTGATACCTAAGGTATGCATAATAATGAGAAACCGGATGTAGCGAGCCAGGTACTTGTCAAACCTTTCTCTGTTATTCTATTATATATTGAGAAACTCTTTTTTCTTTTCTAGCTTGATTGAATGGGGAAAGTATTTCTTATTGAATTTCTTTTAAAATAATTCCCACATTACCGAAATATTCCTTCCTTGGAGAATCAGTTCCGTGCTCTTCCACTATATGTCAGTATCGTCCTCCAGCTTATAAATTGCCAACAAGACTTTAATTTTGTTAGGGCAAGCCATGATTTTAAAAACTTTCTCATGACTAATAGCCAATCTTCAGCTTGGTAAAGATCAAACATTCCTCTAAATAGAGGAGGTTGTTGTTTACTGAATCTTCCTACCCAAATCTAAAGAATATCAGCCTCAGGATCAGGTAAAGGATCTTCTGGTTAAGGTCTCTCAAGTGGATTAAACTCATCGTCTCCCCTCACTAACTCTTCCAGATGATCCTGTCTTTGTTGCACTTCCTGCAGCTCTCCCCTGATATCGTTCATTATGGCCTATTGATGTGTTACCTGTTGGAAATTATGTCCTAGAGGCCAATCATTGTACTTTAAACATTATTATTTAATAAATTTCTCCATTTTGTTATCATATTATTCGCATATTCATTGTGATAACTGTATCCTTTGATAAATCATAAAGGTTATCCTAAATGTCCCTGGTCTGTCTTATATGTGGGAGCAAAGATGAAATAAGACCAGTATGATTTGATTAGGTATGGAGATATGAATCAACGTTTTAGGCATTTATAAGAGTATAAGGTCCTGGACTGACCCGCTATGAGAAAGATGCATGGATCAAGTCCTAAGCTTATCTTATGTAAAATTGCGTCACTATGCCCTTCAACCTGAGATCATCATGGATTCCTATATTAGAGTTGCTAAGCTTTGACTTAGTCAAAAGTCACCTTTGACTAGGTGATGATAAAGGCTACAATCGAGCTTTGTGGTTTTCATGTAGAGGAATGTAAGTGGTCAAGATAGAATTTGTCCCACATATTAATTGAGAGATATTACTAACCCCTCGATGAGTAAGTCTAAGAAATGTACGGCTATACTATGATGGAAAAGAGTTTCCATTTCTATTGCCAGACTACTCAAGAATCGATAAAATAATGATTATGAACAGGAGGATGACATTATTAGTGCCTCATCCTTAGCCAAAATATCGTGTGACAAATGGGACGTGACATAGTTCTACGACAGGTTGCATCGTACTAACGATCCTCATATAAATTAGGTAGTCGTAATGTCTTGTTAGAAGCCGATATTGACTTGTAGGTCAGTACAGTTATTGGCACACTGCCAACTTTGTATGGGCCTATAGGGTCCCACACAATAATAGCTCAACATGAGCTATAATGTCTAGGTCCATTGAATCTAAGATGTGTCTAAGATTCAATGAATATAATGTTTAATCTAGGGTGAGTGAATTTTATACATATATATATATATATGTATGTATGTATGATATAAAATTTATGAAAAGCATAATAATAGTATTATTATGTAGTGTTAGCTTCATATTTAAATTTATTTGATAATTAAGTGATGAACATTGATAATGTTATAATAGCTCATATTTGATTTCTAAAGATAAATTAAATCTAATTCCATAAGCTCATTATTCAAATTAAATAAATAGGTTAAATTAAAACTGTTAAAGAGTTTTAATTAAACCGAATTTATTTAAGTAGATCTTCAAAACAATTAAGTGCTAATTGATTTCAAAATTAATTAAAATTAATTTTGAAGATCCAAGATAGCCCTTATTAGTTATAAAAATGAAGGGAGCAGGTTTATTAGAGCATATATGAGAAAATAAGTAGCCACAAGAAAACCCTAGGGAGATAGGAGACATTGGAAGCACTAGCATGTGTCTGTGTTAGGGTCGTATTTATGTGGATATCGGTAGAGGGAGCTTATATGAGGTGTTACCTCCTAGAGATCGAAAAGGCAAAAAACACAAAAGAGGTACGATTCTTACTACTCGATTTAAATGCCTTTGATAGATCCACAATTAAGATTGGTAAACTTTTGCAATTTTAAATTCTTCCGCTGAGCATGCCAATCCCAACATTAGCATACCCAGCATCTGTTGCATTGGATCAAGTTTAGGGTCTGGTATTGCATTATTGTGTTCTCCTTGTGGTCTACCTCGTGTTCGTACCATCTTTGTATTTCTCTGTATGAAAATAGAGAAGAAGTAAATTTCATATGAACACAAGGGCATTTTTGTCATTTCTCAAAATGTCGGGTACATATGTATGTTATATATATCATACATTAGATATTTACAGCAGTTAAGGAAAGTTTTTAACACCATATATGTATAGCAGTTAAGGAAAGCTTTTAACACCATACAACCTATAAATACTGCACAATATGACTTTGTCCTCTTTTACACACTATATCATAACTATACATATGACTTCCCAGGGGGTCACCCATCCTAGATTTCCCTGGGTTGAGTATGTTTAACTTTTATATACCCGTACCACACACAGATACCAGCTCTATCTTCTTCTATCCATCGGTACCCTATAACTACCGTTAGCTTAAAAGTTGTGTCGGCTACCTTTGATCACCAAAATACTGGGTATAGACCCTCTACTCGCTATCATACATATACTTCACCATATACAGTGTTATGTGATCCACAAACTCAATAAAATGATCATTCAGGCCCTTCTCTACTATATCATTCTTCTTCCTGGCCTAAAATGTTGTGTTTGGAAAGAAGTGCATCGTAGTGTAAATCCAAACCTCGTATGGGTAGTCCAATCTCCATCAAACTTGCTCCTAGTAGAGTGAATCCATATAATCCAAATATTCATGGTACTAGGCTACAGGTGTGCCATACTTCTCGAATACCTGTAAGTATCTATTCCGAACATACTTCCTTAACCTTTGGTCATGCCGCATGTCATATCTCACATGCACTGGTCTGGTTTTAGAGACAATAGAAATACATAACTCAGACTCTGACCCATCGAAGAGTGGCTACTCAGAATCTCCTATTGACTCTCTGGGTACTGGCTCGGGTCTAAGCTGTGGTCTGTATAGCTTTTTGACTCAGGCCTACTTCCTGGGTGTCCTCGTCTCTCTTGAATACTGCCCCTCAGGAATCCTTAGACTCGGTTCCAGGTTTCCTCGATTCACTAACGATGGTCATCTATCTTGCTGTCGCCGCCTTCCACGCATCATTCCTGTCAACCTGTAAACAAGACCATATCAGTATACTATTCTTATAATGTTAGAACCGCTTTTAGCTATGACACCAAAAATGTCAAACCCCTTAACATTTCAATATTTGCCAGAGTGATAAAGGCATAGTTCCACAGGCATACAGAAAATAGCACAAATATACTGATAAAGTGTACTTGTTTACAACACAGGCCATCCCTGTAGGGTTTGAAAAATGTATACAATTTTTGTCTGAAACTATCAAAATAAACTAATGATAACCAACAACTTCGCCTTCTTGATCCGTACACCTCAGTTGCCAGTATTTACCGTTTGCTCTTAGAGCCACTGGCTTTTACTAGAATTTTTTAAAATTTGAAAACGGGTTAGATTCAAACGAATCTCAGTAGTAACAAACAATCGATCATATAACATGCAACAAATAATTATGCCAGGTACCATATAATGCAATATAATAAATACACTGTAATAATATTCATCGATCTGAGGACATTTTTCAGGGCCAAGACTGTTAGACCCCAAGTCAAGACCAACTACTGTTAGTCTCCGACTTCCATACCTCAGCTGGGCTTTCAACCACAGGCTAGGCAGTATACCCACTTGGTATTGAATTCTCATAACTGGATCTCCTTTTGGGGCCGTTGGGGTATTAGTGCTTCTCCCCCGAATGGTACTTATGCTTTTCGCTCACCAATTTGAGAGTGCATTATATATATCACAGAAGATGGCATACACAAAGCATATATAAGTTTTACATAGTATATGAAAAATAGAGTTACTACCTTAGGTTTCCTTTTTTAGCTCACAATTATTTCTGAATTTTGTTCTAGTTTAGGGTAACTTTCCGGTCCTAAAATTTCAAGTTTTGTAAGAATTGAGTTAATACTCATTCATGTAATACTCTAGACTCTTCTAAACTCATTTTCTTGGTTATCTTAGTTTAAAACTATAAAATGCCCAAAATGCCCTTAGGGACCCAGTCCAAGTTCGTTTATACCTGATCTAACTGCACTTTTTCAAAAATTATGACCCAGGCTAATCTTATATAGTTTTGTGTGTAGAATCAATTTTTGACCTTAGAATTGCTAAATTCACTACCAAAAGATAGATTTTCCTTTGGTAGCCCCTATTTAGGGTTTTAAGGGTCATTTTGTCATTTCACATTCCAATGCATTTCACACTTTCTTCTGAACATGAACCCAACACAATTTTCCCTTTTGAACACAATGGAACCATCATATTCATGAAATTCTAGCCCTAACTACTTGATCTAGGTCTGGCCAAAACTTAACCTAAGAAAAAGGAAAATGTGATTTTCTTAATTTAAAGCTTAAAGCTCCTTCCTTTTCACTCCTAATCACATGTTTAACCATTTAAACACCTATTACACATTATTTATGGAAATTTGGGCAGCATAACCCCTTTAAGTTTCATCATCCCAAATTTACAAAATCCACCAAAAAAATCACAAATCAAGCCAACAACAACAATAACAAGCACAAAAACAACATATTAACCAAGATGATCAAAGTTCTTGAGATTACCTCTTGATTCTCAGCTTTCTCTCTCTATGCGTCCTCCCTTTCTCTATCTTCCTTTGGAGTTTTTGCTTTCTAACCATGATATTCATGAAGGAGAAGAGATTAGAAGAGGTTCTACATGAATTAAAAGGCTTAAACACAATAATTTCACAACCTTACCTTGAATTTTGCCTTCATGAACTCACTTAGCTCTCACTTTCTTCAAGCTCACTTTCTCTCTCTATTTTCTCTAGTTGGACGAAAATGAGAGCAAATGGAAGGAGATGATGATGTTTTAAAAATATCCTCTTGTGAAATCATATAGTTTATTGCTAAATTGCCATGTGATTTACCTTTTTGCTTCTTCATCTTTTTACTTGGTTCAAGATGATGACACATGATATAGTTAGCTTCCAAGCATTTATTTTTATCCAATATTTCCCTTTATGGTTGAAATTACCAAGAAAAAAGGAAAATAAAAATTGCATCTTGAATTTCATAATCCTCTCTCTCATCAATTAATTAATCAAGTACATATTTATTTTCGCCTATTCAAACTTGATTTAACTTGGCCAAGAAATATATTTATCTCCGAATAAATATTTTTCCCTTTATTTTCTGTAATTAACCAAAATTATCTTCAATTAATTGGGCAAATAATTAATTTTGTGATTTATTGGAAAATTATAATTTTTCCTTTACATTTTTTGATTTAATTTGGGCCTTCTTCCTTTTCTTGATTCTTCATGGCCGAATTTAACCCTTAATATTAGGCCAAATATTGTGCTCTTTATTTCTTAAATCCTTTGGCTTTAATAATGGGCTTTTTGAAAAAACAAAAAATTAGCTTTATGTCTTACTTTAGCCCAGTTCTCATAAAAATGGAAATTTACTAGTTTCTTGGATTCCATTTAATGCCATAAATATTTACAAGGCATATTGGTGAATAAAAATGGGGAGTTACATAACTAACTTAACCTTGATAAATGATTCAGTAAAATCTTTCTCAAGAGTAAATAAATGATCACTGAAGTATAAAATAACACACAGAAAAATGTGTAGAGTGTGGTAGTTGCTTTGCCTTCAATGCTCTTCTATTTATAGTGTGAGAATAGTTGATGATTGTTGCTCTTGAATGTAGCCATTGGAGTGTTAGTTCATTGGCTCTATCCGTTGAGTGTGTCAAGTTGTTCCTTTTCTCTATTGAGTTGGCTGTTGGAGACAAAGAGGATTTGAAGCGTTTGAAGCTCAGAGCATTAAAGGCTTATGATACAAAGCACTTTTTGTTAATATTGTGTTAATACTTGATTAATCACCTATAATATGTTCAACAAAGATATGGTAAAGTGCTAAATCAATTAGAAGCAAAAGGAGCAAGCTTAGAGAAGATTCGAATGAGCATCAAGATTTCTAAGTCATTGTTCTATTCCTAGATCTGCATCACTTGAGTGGCCGCTCAAGTGATCTTTACTTTAGGATTTTGAAAACAAAAGAGATCACTTGTTGGCTCACTGTGGTGATGTGTGCAAATAGGATCACTTGAGTGGTCACTCAAGTGATCATGTTTTATTTAGAAATAGATCACCAGCTGACTTATTATAGTGCAGTGGTAGTGATACACTTTTTACATATCACTTGAGTGATCTTCTTTTTACAATATTTTCAAAAATAATGAGCACTATCTGAGTCACTTGTGGTGCTGTGCAAGTGATGAAAAAATGTCAGGGTCACTCGAGTGATCTATTTTAAACTTAGTTTTAGAAAACTTAGTCACTTAGACAAATCACTGTGGTAAAGTGATAGTAATGAAGATTTTGATATATCACTTGAGTGGTCACTGGAGTGATTAATTTTGAAATCTCTATTTAAACCATTAGTCACTAGCTGATTTACTATGGTGAACTAATAGGGATGCACTTTGAATTTTATCACTCGAGTTGTCACTTAAATGATCTCTTAGAAAAATATTTTTCAAAAATTAGATTACTATCTAAGTCACCACGGTGAGGTGGAAGTGATAGCAAATATGTGCATCACTTAAATGGTAACTCAAGTGATCATAAGTATGAACAATTTAACACTTCCAGTAAGCACTGTGGTGATGAGCTCTTTCATAAAAAACACATTACTTAAATGGTCACTCGAGTGATCAACAGGCATAAAATGCTTCATCATTGCTTAAGAGTTAAAATAACCAGGTTTTATCACATCACTCGAGTGATACAATGATTTTCACAGTAATTAGCTACAATATGTTTCAAAACCTTTTCCAACCATTATATCTTATGCGAAACCCTTTCTTAAGCTTTGTTATCATCAAAACATGAGATCTAATACATATTTGTCAAGTTAACACTTTAAGATAATAAAAGAGTGTTCCTTATATTAATAAGGAACATGATCTGGTAGAACTTGCAAGTGATCCTTGTATTATTCGTGTACTATTATTCAACAAGCCAATAACAATTGTTGTGGAATACAAGCTTAAGCATACCAAACAGTATTTTCATTTTAAAAATCAACTATTACAAAACTAAAGTCTAATGCCATAATTAGCACCATGTCATAAATGAAAAAAAAATTACAAAATGATCATTTAGGTCCTACATGAATTTATTAGTCATTGTACTGCACTAACAAATTTTGATAATTTAGTTAATTGTCGTACAATGAAACACAAGCCTTTGTCCATTGTAGGTCTTCTCAGTCTAATTTCTCCTCCAACACCTAAAACCAAAAAGGACAATATTCAATCATTTAGAAATAAATGAGCATGCATTTTTTTCTGCAATAATCTTTTGGAAGCATAAATTGGCCTAGGTACATGCAAAGAATGAAATCTTTTATTAAAATAAAATAAGTAAATGATTATAGCATAATTGGGGTGACACATCCTTAAAACCCAAATACCAACTAGGGGAAGAGAAAAAGCACCCCTCACAATATCATTTGTCATTTAGGTGAATCCCACATCATGTACTAGCAACACATGCCATAAACTCCAACTAACTGTGAGATCTAATGAAACATTTCTAGGTAAAATCAGCAAGGGAGATGTCATATGCTACCCCTTAAAAACCAGGAAGTGAGCCTAAAGAAGAAAAATACCATAAGTTGAATATAAGGATGAAAAAGGGTAGTAAAATACCAAAATGGTAGACAACATACAAATTATCTAGTTAATTGGAAGTGGAGTTTAAGTAATTACCTTGAAAACTAATCATTTCCTCCCTACCCCATAAGCAAAATGAAATGGTTTTGAATCATGTAGCAAGGCAAAAATAGTAAATACTACTAAGGTTGCCTATGTCCAATTACCTTTGCAAAAGACCAGACAATGTAGAATTAATTCAAGATTATGTACTTACGTGAACTCCATCAATTCCATAGACTAAACAATCACTTTCTTACCAAAACAACCTAGTTATAACAAATAGAAAGACTAAAGATCCAAAAATTAAGAGACAATGGGTTTGGCATTAGTATTTTTCAAACAAACAAGACCACAACTAGAAGCAGAGGCTACCAGAATGTGATGATAATAGGGTTGGGTTTAGGATTTTTTGAACAAGAGGGAAAATTAATCGTAAGGGAAAACAAATACAAGCACCCATAAAATAAACCTCAAAAAATACCTTATTATCCAATCATCATCAATCATCAACTGAAAATATTAGGGTAGTTTCCAAGGGGTTCATATAACTCATACACCAAAATCAAAGATGATTCCAAAAATTAAAACAATCGAAATGAAGCAGGAATAATATCACTCACCAATCCCTATCCCCTACATCACCGATTGCACTATAGTTAGTTCAAGCCACTGTCTTTAGCCACCAATAGGGGTGAGCAAAACTGAACCGAAACCAAAGACCAAATCGAATCAAATCAATTTCGGTTCGATTTTTTCGGTGTTCAGTGCATGTTCAGTTTTTTTGTTTGGTTTTCTTTGGTTTTTTGGTTTGGTTCAGTTTTTTTAAAAAATAAATTCAATTTAAACTGAAAAACCAAAAATATTAAAAGAGTATACCACCACCGAAAAACCAGATGCAAGACAAAGAATGATATATCATTGGATATTCATCTTTTTGAACTTTGGTTATGCTTTCTTTGGATTAAGTAATGTTGAATACAATTATTCTGAATCTCTAAAAAATCTTCCTATTTTTGGTTCCATTATTGGAATATTGGGTACTCCAAACTACATTGATCATATATGTAATATGTTGTTTATACTTTATTTTATATCATATTTCTTTGGATCTTGATGAGGTTATTCAATTTTATAATTTGTATTAATTTTTGCTAGTTGAAAATTCAGATATTTGAAGTAAAAAATGAAGGCTAAAAGAATTTTGGTTTTTTCTTGCAAAACCAAAACCGAACCGAATAATTTCAGTTATTTCGATTGTTCGATTTCAGTTCAGTTTCAGAATTTCCTTTATTTCAGTAGTTCAGTTTTTACCAAAAACCGAACTGAAAAACCGATGTTCTCCCCTAGCCACCAATCCTCTTTGCCGTCCTATGTATTGATGGCCACTACAGTTGGCCTTGAACGCCGTTATCCAGTCCTCGATTGCCTTCGTATCCGTTATTCACGATTGCCACCATATCCGTCGTTCATGATCACCACCATATCTGCTCCTAACATCAAATAGGGTTCGGGTTTCATTCTTTTTCTCTGAGTTGATAAATTATGAACGGAGATAGAGAACTTTGGACGTTAGTGACGATGTGTTAAAAATTCCAACTGTCATTTTGTCATTGGTGAATCGGATGAACTAGCGATATGGCACTAGATATAAGTTATCCACTTAAAAAATCTTTTTATCCATTTGGATGGAGAGAAAATTTGAGAGGAAACAAAATGAGATAAAAGAAAATGGGGAGAAGAGAAAAATGGAATGATAATGTTATCAACCTCGGTGTTGGGATGGACAGGAGAAAACAAAGAGGCAAATAAGCAAATGTTACAATGGCAATATTATCCCTATGTTAGGACATATTTTATATTATGATATCATCTCCTCTAATTTCAATTAACACCATTAAAATAGGGAAAATCCCTTAAAAATACCATAGAATTAGCTAAATCCCAATTCAGTGATGTGAAATTGCAAAATCCTATTTCAGTGCTATATCAGTATAGATAAACAGTGCGGGTAGGCGAAAAGATGATTTTACCCTTCAGCCCTCCCTCTCGCCACTTCAGAATAACAACTCCGGATTCTTGATTAACACTTCGCTTTATTCTTTCATATATTCGTATCTCAAAAATATTGTTTTGTTAATATAAAATACAGTGTTGTTAATAAAGAAAAAGGTGTTATTATTGGCTCTGAAACTTAAATTATAAAGTTGTTTAAACAAGAAATGAGAGTTATTAATGTAGAATATGGTGTTGTTAACAACATGACTGGTGTTGTTATTGTGAAAGTAAAAAGAAGAAACGGGAGTTGTTAACCAAAAAGCAAAAGTTGTTAATTAAGAGTCTCGTGTTGTTATTCTAAAGTGGCGAGAGGGAGGGCTGAAGGGCAAAATCGTCTTTTTGCATACCCGCATTGTTCATCCACACTGACACAATACTAAATCGGGATTTCTCAATTTCACAACACTGAATCAGGATTTAGCTAATTCGGTGGTATTTTTAAGCGATTTTCCCATTAAAATATTTTTAAATAGCTTAAAAAGAAAAATATAAAATTTATAAGTTTTTTCAATATAAATTAGTAACATCCTCCCTCCTTTTTCCTATCCCCAAGCCACAACCTATTTTCATAATCTTAAACCCACACCACCCCCAATTATTTGAAAAAATATGCAAAGCTGTGAAAATTTATTGTTTTGATTATGCAAAGCTTGTTTGGAAAGAAAATTTGGGAGGACAGGAAATAAGAAGAAAGAAAATGAAGGGAAGAGGAAATTTGAAAAAAAAACATTATGACCCATCTATGGAGAATGACAAATTGATAAGTACTTCATCCACGGGAGGACAAGGGAACTTTCTCACCATCTAGGGTGAGTCTTTTCTCTCCGTACGTGGGAGCCTCTTTTCCACCGCTAGGGTGGACTTTCAAATTTCTTGGTTTTAATTGCTGAGCTCCTACTAGAAGATTACTGCAACCCACTGTGGTAGTAAGAAGAGTATGGCTTGGTAATCAATTTCTACCATTGCTGAGCAAATTAGTGAGTGCTAGAGAGTTTCATTATCGATTATTTTTGCGAGCCTGAGTATTTTGTGGGAGCTGTGTACTCTATCTGTTTTAGCAAGTTCGGAGGTGGGAGGTCTGGTGTCGGGAATGGAGGATGGAAAGAGTATAGTTTCTGGTTGTAGAAAGTTTATCAATCTCGAACGAAATGAGAACTTGAAGACGGGAGGGGTACTGATTGGCCGACTGGAGGTTTCAAAGGAACTTAATAGAGGTACTATACTATCAATGGTGCAGAAGGGATGGAATCTTAATGATGAGGTTGAGATTCTAGATGTGGGTAAGAATGCCTTTGTATTCCAATTCTCTATTCGTGCTAATTATCTTAAAGTTATTCGTAGCCGTCCTTAGGCTATTCAATCTTATCTGCTGAATCTACAACTTTGGGATGATGAGATGTTGTACAAGGAGGTATGTTTTGACTAGATTCCATTTTAGGTTCAGTTACATAGTCTGCCATTTATATATATGAACCATGAAAATGCTAAACAACTGGGCTCTTCGGTGGGTACAGTGGTTATGGTGGAAGACCCTATAAGGGACGGCAAGATGGTTCATAATTTTCTTCGAGCTAGGGTGCTGGTGAACATCAAATCCCCTCTCACTACTGGTTGTTGGGTCCCTAAGGAAAAAGGATGATGTTTGGACAGAAGTTAAGTATGAATGACTCCCTAACCTCTGTTATAGGTGTGGCATCATTGGACATGATCAACGGACTTACCATTCACCAAGACAAAATAATGATGAGGATCCAGAATTTAGGAGTTGGCTCAAAGCTACGTCGCCAAAATTCCTAGATGATTTGATTCAGTTGGTTGATGAAAAATGGTGTGAAGCTAAGGACTTGAAGGAAAAGATGATGCGTGATTCTACTACAACTAGGGCACGTGTATCAAAGAAAATAGTATAATTTGGTGAACGTTCCATACCTTGGAGTAGCGTAGATGGATCTTCTAGCAGAGATATTACCTCACATAAGGTATCAAGTACAGATGAAAGTACTGACAAAGAAAAAGGTATGACTCATATGTTGGAAATTGTGCCCTAAGGTCTATTCATTGTACTTTGAACATTATTATTTTAATGAAATTTCTCCATTCTATTATCATATTATTTGCATGTTAACTGTGATAATTGTATCCTTGGATAATTCATGAAGATTGTCCTAAAATGTCCCTAGTCGGTCATCTCTGCAGGAGCACAGATGAAACAAGACCCGTTTGACTTTGATAAGATATGGAGATACGAATCAAAGTCTTAGACACTTGTAAGAGTACAAGGTACTGGACCGACCCACTATGAGAAAGCTACATGGATCAAAGTCATAAGTTTTTCTCATGTATAATCACGTCACAATGTCCTTAGACCTAAGGTCATCATGGATTCCTACATGAGAGTTGCTAAGCCTTGAACTAGTCAAAAGTCACTTTTGACCGGGTGATGATAAGGTCTACGATCAGGCTTGGTGGTTTTCCATGCAGAGGAATATGAATGATCAAGATAGAATTTGTCCCTCACATTAGTAGAGAAATATTACTGGGCTCCTCGATGAGTGAGTCTGAGAAATGTATGGTCATACTACAATGGAAAGGAGTTTCCATTTCTATTGTCAGGCTACTCAGGAATCAAGAAAGTAATGGTCAAGAACAAGAGGATGACATTATCCATGCCTTATCCTTGATTGATATATCATGTGACAAAAGGGACGTGGCATAGTTGTATGACAGGTTGCATCGTGATAACAATCCTCATATGAATTGAGTAGTCATAATGTCTTGCTAGAGGCCGCTTGTGACTTTTAGGTTAGTACAGTTATTGACCCTCTGCCACCTTCATATGGGCCTACGGGGTCGCACACAAGAATAGCCCAACACAAGATAATGTTTAATTTAGGGTGGACGAATTTTATATTTATATATATATATATATATAATATAAAATTCGTTAATAATATTATATAGATATATATTTTCAAAATATATATCTTATATATATATTATATATATGTATATATATTATATGATATTATTATATTGTGTTAGTTTTAAATTTAATTCATTAAAATATATTAAATTTAATAACTAACATGATAGAGATATAGTATCTCAGATTTAATTTATGAAGATAAATTAAATCTAATGGCTCTTTATTTGGATTAAATAAATAGGTTAAAATTAAAACTGTTGGACAGATTTAATTTAAACTGAATTTATTTAACTAGCTCATCAAGATAATTAATTATTGATCAATTTCGAAATTAATGATAATTAATTTTGAAATTTGAATATAGCCCTCATAGGTTATAAACTTGATAGAGCAGATATACTCATACGCATATGAGAATTTAGAGCCACAAGGGAAACTCTAAGAGACATTGGAGGCGCTAGCACGCAGTCTCTGTTGGAGAGCATTCGTGTGGATACCGGTAGAGGGAGTGGACTTGAGGTGTTGGCTCCTAGAGATCGTGAAAACCCTAAGTTGAAAAAGGTACAAATCTTTCTAACTCGATTTAAACGCCGTTGTTAGATCCTCGATTAGGATTGGTAAAATTTTAAAATTCTTTCGATGTGCCTGCCGATCCTAACATCATGCACAGTCAAGTATAGAGGAACCTTGTCTCAATAAGGCCTCTTCTATGAGATTTGAGCTGGGCTCAAAATAATGGGCCTAAAAGACTTTAGCTATTGGATCCCCAATAAGGCATTTCTACAAGACCAGCCCCTGTGATTCAATAAAAAATTTTAAAGGGAAGGGTACGGTTTCTTTTGAGCTTAAAGTAAAAGATGCAGGGGGTAGAAGTAGGGTTGTTATTGAACTTATGACAGTAGATGAAAATATCTCTAAAGCTATTATTCCATTTGTGTCTGGCTCACCAGTGTCTGATGTGGTTAGGAAGCTTGGAAGGGTGAAGTTGAGGAGAGCACCACCAGATATTGATTCCCCACAATAATTGAAGAGACAAAGACAAGACAAGGAGAAGCATGAGGACTTAGAAGAATTAGGAACTAAGAAGAAAATATCTACCAAGAAGAAAAATGTCTGGCGGATTAAACAACAAATACGTCGTAAGTTGGCTTTCCCCTCTAATATGGCTTCTATTATATTTCAAATGTGGGGGAGGGGGTTGCTACATCTCAAATTGTTCTTGGGTCAGAGATGACATATGCTGAGGGCGTGAGTGGCTAGCCGTTAACAGCCCTCTCACCACCATAAGGGTTCTTTCATGGAATTCAAAGGTATTGGGGCTGCCTTGATAGTAAAAAACCTTAAAGAGGTGTGTAGACGGAATAAACCCCAATTGGTTTTCTTGATGGAGACCAAGCAAAAAGAAAAAAATGTGAAAAAAATACGGAGACGTTGTGGTTTTGAGTGGTGGTTTGGCATTATGGTGGAATTCTGAAATAGTGGTGGAAATTATTCATACTTCACAGACTATTATCCATATGACTATTCACTCCTCTGCCCTTTCAGCCCCAAATTTTATAACTTTTGTTTATAGTCCTCTAAGGAAGGTGAACGAAGAAAGGTGTGGGAAAAGTTGTATGCCATCTCTCAAGGTATCAATGGGTCATGGATGTGTATGGGAGATTTCAATGACCTCACCAGCCAGTGTGAAAAATGGGGAGGTAAACCCTGTAACGTGCACAAAATCCTAAACTGTTAGAAACAAGTTTCTGACTGTTGCTTGTTGGATATGGGTTTTCAAGGCTCTAACTATACTTGGTAGAATCATAGGCTTCATAAAGCATGTAATATCCCGATTTGTAATTAGGGCTAATGAATATGATAATCATTGTAATTAGAGCGATTAAGCACTTTTGGAATTAATGTAATCAGAATCTTGAGAATAAACACTTGTGGTATTTAAGATTAATGGTTGAGATTCATTGATAATGGGTCGGGATCCTATGTTTTGCGGTTGTATGAGCTCTTTGATGGAGTGCTTAAGATGTGGACATGTGGCATGGTGTGAGTCATAGGATGAAGCACTAGAAGACAAATATCACTTTTCCCTCATTTTCTCTCTCCTATTTGGTTGGAGGCATGGGCAAGGGAGTGTGTGTGTAGCTTCATCATCATTGCTCCATCTCTCTCTCATCTCTTCTCTCTCTCTCCATTTCACTGAAGCAAGCAAGGGAAGAGGAAGAAGGAAAGCTTGAATCTTGGTAAGTTGTGATCCTCTTTTGCTTAAAACCTTTTCTCTAATATTGTTCATCTCAATGAGAGCTACATTGTGATGATTGTAGAGCCTTGAATGGTGTTGATTGGGTTTTTGGCCGAAATTGAAAGTTGAGGAATCAAGGTTCTGAATTGAGCAAAGAGAAGAGGTAGGCATTTAGAGTATTTTGGTATATTGTTTATGATGTTTGGCTAAGTTTGGAAGAATCTGGAAAATTTCACCTAATTAGGCCAAATGATGAAAATGTGGATTTTAAGGTGTTTGATGGTGGAAATGGTTTAATGATGAGTTATTTGATTATTGGAAATAATCTGGAATGTTGGAAATGTGTTAAGGGAGATTTGGAGAATGTGTATCTTAGAGACCTTAGTGTTTGATTGTGGTCAAATTGGGTTTTGGAGTGTTTTTGGAGATGCCATTGTGTTCCCTTGTTAGTGCTTAGAGTGTATGAGCATTGGGAAGAGTTTGGGAACCTTTGGGGGAGAATTTGACCATCTGGTGTTTCTGGTTTTTGGCTGCGTTTCTGGTCTCTGATACACATCACTCGAGCAGAGGAAGAATGTGCTCGAGTGATGTGCAAGTTTTTCCCATTGTGCTTCGAGTCACCTGGGTTTTCTGCAAGTGCTGCTCGAGCACATCGCTTTGTGCTCGAGTGAGCGAGGAACCTGCTCGAGTGAGCTTGGTCTGCTCGAGTGAGGGTGTGAGTCCAGAGTGAAGGGTGTGCTTTCGGGTCTTCACTCGTGGGCTGATGCCAAGAGTGAGCTCTGTCACTCGCGGGCATAGCCGTTTCACCCGAGCACTGGGGGTCATGCTCGAGTGAGAGTGTGCTTCAGGTGGGAGTTGTGCCTTCGGGTTCTCACTCGCGAGTAAGGTGCTCGAGTGAGCCTTCTCACTCGCGGGTGTGAGGTGTGTGCTCGAGCACATATAGCTGTGCTCGAGTGATCCCGTGCTTGGAGAGCTTTGGGTGCTCTCGGGTCCTCACTTCCTGGACTTCTCTCGCGGGTGCTCGAGTGAGGCATTTGGCCTTGTGCTCGAGTGAGGGTCAGCGTGCTCGAGTGAGCCAGTGCTCGAGGGTTTCCTTGTGCTCTCGGGTGCTCACTCGCAGTCTCACTCGCTATCGTGCTCGAGTGATGTCCGTACTTGTGCTCGAGTGAGAGCATTTGTGCTCGAGTGAGATGACCAAAAATGAGTGTTTTGCCTTCGAGTAAGGAGTCTTTTGGGTAGTTTCTTCCAACCCTTTAGGCATATGTTTAGGCCTATTTTAGTCACCTAAAGAGTCCTAAATGATAACCAACTTAGAGTATTATTGAAATATACACATGGAAAAGAGATTGATTGGTTGTCCCTAATTGATATAGGATTTGACATTTGTCGCCCTCGTGAGGCCACGGTGCCGGAGCCAGTCAGGAAAGATACAGGTAGTGACTCTATCTTTATACCTCATGTGATGTATGATATGTGTGCTATATCATTGTGATTAAATGGATTTTGTATGCTGCAAGTTTTGTGAAAACTTTGTGTGGAAACACCGCTAAACCAACAGTCCCTGAGTCGCTAACAACGGTTCGGGTAAAGGTCGTATGCCTTCCTGGCGGTAAAAGGGGATGAGGTTAGGGTGTCATATATGCGTTATGTGATATTGTGGTAGCACCGCTAGACCAATAGTCCCTGAGTCGCTAACAACGGTTCGGGTAAAGGTCGTATGCCTTCCCGGCGGTAAAAGGGGATGAGGTTAGGGTGTGATATTTGTGAAGGCCGACGGGCCATTGTGAAAGCCGAAAGGCTATATGTGAGCCATGTGGCTATTTGTATGCACTGCCACGCCAACAGTCCCTGAGTCGCTAACAACGGTTCGGGTAAAGGTCGTATGCCTTCCCGGCGGTAAAAGGGGATGAGGGTGGAGTGAGTTTGTGTTGCTGCTGATATGAGATGATGTGTTTGCATATTATATGATTGCATGTGGTATGAAATAGTTGTTACTACGGGGATTCTTTAGAATCTCACCCTCCCAAATGATTAATCTTTTCCGACAGGGCGAGTGGTTCGAAAGGGAAGCGGACAACCAGGAGTAGTTAGGCTTACTCCGAGATCTAAGTAGTAGTTGGTTATTATAGTTTTGGATTTGGGATTGCAAGTTGTACATCTAATGTAAATGAATGTTTTGGTGATGTAATCCCCTTGTTGGGAAACTTTGAACCCAAGTTATATATGTAAGTAACCCGGGGTTTGCCGGGATTTTGGTTTCCGCACTTTGATATTTATTATGTACTCTGATTTCTCTTATAATTATACCCGCACGTGAATGGGAGACCATGAATATATGTATGTTTTGAAAAGATTTTGAAATACCCCATCTCTTGGATGTGGGATTATAAATTGTGATTTTATCCAATCGGTCTCTATTTCACTTAAAATTTCGTAATCCAGGTGTAATTACGGTGAGGGGGTTACAAAGCACATGTGAAAGAGAGGCTTGATAGAGCTTTGGCAAATGTTGAACTAAGTGAATCTTTTCCAAAAGCTCAGGTATTTCACTTGGAACCTATTAGCTCTGATCATTATTTGCTGTTAATTGATTTAAGCTATAATAGTATCAAAACTCCTTATGCTTTTAAATTTGAAATAGCTTGGATGAAACACCCAGATTTTAAAGTTATCATGCAGAAGGGCTGGAATGATTTGGTAGTCTCACATAGGGGTAAAATAGATGAATTCTTAATGAGGCTGACAAATTGCAGGAAAGAAATAGTGTGTTGGAGCAATAGAATGTTTCCAAACTGCTACAAACTTATAGAAAAACTTAAGTTGGAGCTTTCAAAATGCCTTGAGAGTGATTTCATAGAGGACAAGTTAAAGAAAGTTGATGAATTGAATGTTGAATTTGAGAAAGTTTGGGATAGAGAGGAATCCTATTGGTGGTAGAGGTCACGAATTTCATGGATGAGAACAGGCGACCGAAACTCACGATTCTTCCATGTTTCTACTCTTCGAAGACGGTGGAGGAACTCTATTTTAAGGCTAAAAAAAGAGGATGGTTCATGGGTGGAGGAGGAAGCAGCAATAGCAGATTGCATAACATCTTATTTTGCCAACTTGTTTATTGCTTCTACTCCATGTGAGTTCTCTGCATGTCTTGACTACATTGATTATAAGATTGATGCTGAAAGTAATGCACTCTTATAGGCCCTTGTACTGGATGAAGAAGCGAAGGCTGCAGTATTCAAATTAGGAGGATCAAAAGCCCCAGGACCTGATGGATTTAATGGCAAGTTTTACCAAGGAAGCTGGAATGTTGTGAATTAGAACATTATTGACATGGTCAAGGAATTTTCCCAATCTCAAAGTAATGTAAAAGCACTCAATGAGACAAATCTCTTGCTGATCCCAAAGGTAGAGAGGGCAGAAATGGTGAGTCACTTTCATCCGATTGGACTATACAATTTCTCCTATAACATTATTTCTAAGTTGTTAGCTAATCATCTGAAACCATTACTGGATAAGTGCATATCTATAAATCAGGGTGCTTTTGTTCCTGGTCGTCTTATTCAGGATAATATTATAATTGCGCATGAAGTCTTTCATTACCTTACATGGAAACGTAGTGGTGGAAATAATGAATTAGCTTCGAAGATGGATATGAGCAAGGCTTATGATATAATTGAATGGGACTTCTTGCGGGCTGTTATGCTAAAAATAGGCTTCTGTAAGAGATGGGTAAATCTAGTAATGGCATGCATTTCATCAGTACATTTGAATATTTATGTTTCAAGGCGAAAAGTGACTTCTATATCACCAAGTAGAGGTTTAAGGCAAGGGGATCCTCTATCTCCCTATTTATTCATCTTATTCGCTGAGGTTCTATCAAGTATATTGGAAAAAAATATTGAATGCCAACAATTGAAAGGTATAAAGCTGTCTAATCAATGTCCCATGTTGTCTCATACATTTTTTACAGATGATGCTCTTTTGTTTATGAATGCCAGTGATGACAACTACCAAAGATTGGCCAACATTCTTGATATATATTGCGTTGCCTCTGGACAACAAATGAAGTTGAGTAAATCAAGCCTTATTTTCTCTCGAAATACTCCAAATGAGGCTCAAGCACAAGTGAGTCAAATTCTGGGCATTCCTATCTTTGAGGATCCGGGGAAATACTTGGGGATTCCCAATATGTGGGGCAAATCAAAACAGTAGGCCTTGGCTTATGTGAAGGAGAGAATTAGTAAGAAGGTGTAAGGGTGGAGGCGGAATCTACTTTTGTTTGCGGGATGTGAGGTAATGATTAAGGCGGTAGTCAATGCTATTCCAATTTATCCTATGACTTGTTTCAAATTTCCAAAGAGGACATATAAAGACCTTGACAATTTGAGATAAATTCTCAAATTTCTGGTGGAACAATAAAGGAAAAGGCGGCAGCATTCATTGGAAAGCATGGAATCACATGCGTTTACCTAAAGATAGTGGCGGAATGGGTTTTCGTGACTTTGAGGTCCTCAATGACTCTCTTTTAGCCAAGACAACATGTCGACTATCTCAAGAAGAAAATACACTATGGTTTAAAGTGCTAAAGGGAGTGTACTTTCCAAATTCTACTTTCATGGTGGCAAACAAAGGCTCTAAGGCCTCTTGGACTTGGTCAAGCATACTTGCTAGACGGTCAATGCTTTAAAATGATAGCCGTTGGCTTCTTAGGGATAGCAAATCCATTAATATATGGAAAGATGCATGGATTCCTGATTTACAAGCTAAGTCTCTTAGACAATTCCTTAATTGTGATACCAATTCAAATGAGACTGTGGATGCTTTAATAGTATATGGAACTTGGAACTTATCTAGCCTTTTGAATCTAGTTCCGAATGAAGTTTTAGATAGCATTGGCAATATGAAATTGGAATACCTTTCTTTCCCAGATAAATTGGTTTGGATTAATGCTAGAAATGACATCTTCATTGTTAAAAGGGGATACAAAACAAATTTGGCGACCCATAAGGCTGATGTGTCTCACCCAGGTACATCCTTTGTTTTTCCAAAGGAATTCTGGAAAAATTTGTGGAATATTAAATCACTGCCTCGTATAGTGCATTTTATCTGGCGTTGCTGTTCCAGGGCAATCCCTACAAAGGATGTGTTATTTAAGCGGCATTGTTCAATTAACCCACTATGCCCGGTCTGTTTATCACTACATGAATTATTGGAACATCTACTATTTTTCTGCCCTTGGGTAAGATGTATTTAGTTTGGCTGCCAATTGTCTTTGCAAATTGATCAGTTTAATATCAAGTCTTTTGAGGAATGGTTTTCTAAACTACTATGCCAACAGGATGCTTTGTAGGACAGAGATCTCTCTTTGTTAGTCTGGTTATTTTGGTTTATTTGGAAGGAGCGGAATGAAGTGGTCTTTAATCATAAATCCCCTGATCCTTATGCTATTCTAGCCAAAGCTCGTGCGGGGGTTAAAGAATACTGGGTTGCTGTTTCTATGAACCCATCAGTTGAAGGGAGTGTACCTTCTTCTTGTTCTGTTGGTTGGTGAGGACCTCCTATCAGATGGCTCAAAGTAAACTATGATGGTTCATATAAGCCCAACGACAATTCTGTAGCAATAGGAGTGATATGCAGAGATAGTTCCGGATCTCTCTTATAGGCTTTTGGTGAAAATGTAAATGTTATTCTGCCTTTATCACTAAGCTAATGGCGGTGAGGAAAGCTGTCTTGTTATGCAGGGATCTTGACATCACCTTAGCAATAATTGAAACAGACTATGAAGACCTCTTTACCTGCTTAAATTCAAAATCTCATTCTAGAAGTGATTAGTATGGGTGGCATCTCCTTATGGAAACACAGAATCTAGCTTCATCTCAGTCTGGTTTACTCTTTTCGTTCTCTAATCGAGAGGGGAATCTTGCTGCCAACTCTGTAGCAGTCTCTATTCGAAAGAAGGTGTGCCCTCCGGGGTGGGTATCTTTACCATTGTAATATCCCAATTTTTGATTATAGGCTAATCATGATTATTATGGATAATTATGAATTTAATTGGGATTATTATGTATTTTATGACAATATTAATTAATGTCATAATTAGTGGAAATTGGAAATATTAGTGCATTTGTGTGGTATTTAAGATCAAGGGTTGTGATTCCTTGACCGTGGGTCGGAATCCTATGTGTTGTGATGTGGTGAGCTCATTGTGGGAATGCATGAGATGCTGACAAGTGGCAATGTGGGAGTTGTTGGATGAGGTCACAAGGGACAAAAGTCCACTTTTTGCCTTCATCTTCTCCATTTCTTTCTCTCTCTCGTGCTCTCTCTCTTTCCTCTCTTCTTCCTCCATTTTTTCTGGCGCAAGCTTGGGAAAGAGAAAAGGAAAGCTTGATCTTTGAGTAGGTAAATGACCTCTATTGCTCAAACTCCCTTCATTAAAGTTGATCCTTGAGTAATGGGCTTCATTTTGGTGTGTGTAGTTTGGTCATTTGGTTGTGATTTGTGCCACACGAAAATTGATTGTTGGAGAATCAAGAACTCTCTTTGGAGAAGTTGCTAAGGTGAGTGAAACTAACCTATCTATCTAAGTTTCATACCATTTGAAATACTTTGAATTTTCTGGAATTTTGGGGCCATTTTCGAAAATGAGGGCCATTAGGAGTTTGGTATGTTTTTGGTATGAGAATGGTGTTTTGGAATGAGTATGTGATAGATAGATTGATTAGAAGTTGAAATGTGAAGTTTGGTTAAGATTGGTATCTTGTTGAATTGATTGGCCAAAACCCAAAGCATGATAATGGAATAGGATTTTGGTGATTTTGACATTCCCATTGGATTCCTTGAGTGATTTGGTGTGGGAATGAGCTTGGTGATTGATTTTGGATTCATTTGAATCACTTGGGAAAAGTTGGAAAGTTGTATTGTTTAAGCTCTGTTTTTCGCTGTCAGATTTCACGAGCGTTTTGAGTGACCAAATGGTATTGGAAAATTCTGAAACTTTCCAGTCTTAAAGTTCACATCCCAAGCTTCAAAATGGACATATATTTTGTGTCATTTCGTTGAGTATTCTGTGAGTTATGGTTGTCCAAAGTTTGGGATTGAAATAGAACTCTGTTTTGGAGTAGTGGTTAGATTTTGGTGATTCTGTATTTTTGTGGTGATCCCAGTGAAGGGCTGTATTTTTCCTTGAAAGAGGACTCAAATACCTTTCATTTGGCTTTGGAATCACCTCGTTTCGATTTTTCTAGAATTAGTTATGGTTTTTCGAAGTGCTGCCCAGAGTCAGGAAATCTCTGGGCCGCGGCCCAAGAGTTGCGGGCCACGGCCCAAACCTTTCTGGCCTGTTTTGGGCCGCGGCCCACGAGTGGCGGGCCGCAGCCCAAGACCTTCTGACCATGTTTGGGCCGCAGCCCAAGGAATGGTGGGCCGCGGCCCAACCCTGTGTTACGGCACTTTGTGTTATCGAAAGGGGATCTTTAACCTATTGTTTCCCAACCTTTTAGGGCTTTTATTAGGGGCATTTGGGGCCTCTTAAGAGTCAATTATGATAACCAAAACTAAGTTTTTTTCAAGTTGATTAAGTCTTGGAATAGAATATAACCCTTCGTCCCTAATTATGAATATAGGATTTGACATTTGCCTTCCTCGGGAGAGACCGGCGCTAGGACACGCACGGAAGGATCAAGGTAGTGACTTTTCTCTCATATCTTGTATGATGTTCTGGCATGCATAACTTATCGTTGAACTGGTGAAATGTGTGCCATGGTCCATTACGGCGTGAGCACTTCAATGTGAGCCGTATAGGGAGTGACAGTGGTCATCTCTAGGTCGGCCGTTGAACTGCCGTCGTAAATGTACATGGATCTTTGTGAATCCGACCCGTGGGGCGGCGTTTGTGAAACCAGCCGTGGGCTGTGTGTGTGTATTTTGCCTATGTGGCTTGTGAGTATGATATGCTTTATATGGATCCCAGCTGTGGTGAATTATACTGTGTTGATTGTTGTGATGCAATACAGCGTGAGCAATTCAGCGTGAGCAATCGTAAGGGATGACATGTGTCATACTAACCATTGCCGCTGTAACTGCCGTTGTAGTTGCTTGTTGTGAATAATGATTTGCTTACATGCATTATTGTTGTACATTATATGATTGATTTGTTACTACGGGGATTCTTTAGAATCTCACTCTCCCAAAATTAAACCTTTTAGACAGGGCCGAAGGATCGAGAGGCAAGCGGGCGACGAAGAGTAGTTAGAGCTCCTGTTTAGGAGTGTATTTTGGAATTAATGGTTATCATTGTAGATTTTGGAATTGTATATCTATTGGATGTTTTTGGGAAACAATTGTGTAAAATGGGATTGGTAGTATAAATTTTGTGTAATCCCCAAGTTAAGGGTATTGAATGGTGGCTTTGTGCCTTTGTAAATCCCTTATCTAATGAATGGAACTCGAGTGAGTCGGGAATTTACTTGCACTCTGATATTTGTAAATGGAATCCACCTGTTCAGGCCGTTATTATTTATATTGTGAACTTGAGACCATTGTGATTAAGTTTTGAAAAATGTTTTTGCAAATCCGATTTTTGGGCAAAAGATTGTCTTAATAAGTCCCAATTCGAAATATGGTCTCTAATTACAACTTGATTATGAGTTTAAGAACTAAATCCCGGCCTAAGGTGGGAAGGGGGTTACAACCATCACCTTCTCTTACTGATTTGCTTACCCGTGATGCTGTTAGTTCTAGTTGTTTTGGTTATACTTCTTCAGTGCCATCCACTTCTAGAGAACCCTAGGGTGATTTTGACCATGAAGAAGTTGGTTAAGACCCTCTTCAAGTTGTGGCAATAATCAGGGCTATTACGTGGCTCTGTTTCCTACTTGCATATGTTTAGATTATTATTTCTACTGGTGCACTTGCTTTTATATACCTTCAATTGTATTATGTTATTTGGACTCTTTGGACTCCTCTTTTAGTAATATAACGAAATATTTCCAGGTCAGAAAAAAATTCCACAGGAGGACAAGCATTAGAATATATATATATAAATATTGCTATTGGAGAGATTTACTAGGTTTTCTTCCTCTCGCATTTTCTGCTCCATCCAAGCAAAAGAAAACCTATATCCCCTCTCACTTTACTCCCTAGTTTTCTTTCCCCTCCCATTTTCTAACAATCCAAAAAAAGGGTTTTTGGATGGAATATGATGGAAAATAGGAAGGCAAATAAGTTTTCCCTTCTTTGAATAGAAGAAAAAATGTGAAAGTTAGGGGAGAAAATGAGGTGGGTCCTATATCCAATTTTCTCCCCAAATTGTCTCTCCAAAAGTGGAGAGATTTTGCGAGGAAAATCTTATTCTCATGCTATCCTCTGTCCTTTAACCTAGAAGTCATCCTAGAAACACTCACAAAACTCGCAACACCATTATGAGCTTGAGGGTTTAAAAGTTGGCGAGATTTTTTCTCTGATTTCTAAGGTATGCTTGTTCGTATTTTCTTTCTCTATGCCAAATCGAATGGCTTGATCAGTCTTTTCTTAATGTGTGTGGAGTCAAGAGTCTGATGGTAGATAATCAAAACTAGTTAACAATATTGTTTGATTGTGCAAAGGTTGTTTATTGATTTCAGAAATTGTCTTGTGTAACCCCCTTCACGATTAAGGCCGAGATTTAGTTCTTAAACACGTAATTGAGATAGAATTAGAGACCTTAAATGATTTTGGGACTTATACAAAGCCAAACTTCCCAAAATCATGGCTTACAAAAACTTTTATAAAACATGTTCATGATGGTCTCATATTCACATTTCAATGCTAAATGGCCTATACAAGTTGATTTCATTCACAAATATCAGAGTATAAGGCAAATTCCCGATACACTCAGGTTCCATTCATTAATAAGGGTTTTACAAAGGCATAAAGCCCACAATTCATTACCCTTAACTTGGGGATTACACAAATCTACACTACCAATCCCAATATACACAATTGTTTCCCAAAAATATCCAAAAGATATACATGATAACCAATAACCCAAAATATACATCTAAATCGGAGCACTATCCGCTCTTCGTCGCCCGCTTTCCCTTTGATCCTTCTGCCCTGTCTAAAACATGGTTTTTGGGAGAGTGAGATTCTAAGGAATCCCTGTAGTAACAAATCAATCATATAATGTACAATAATAATGCATGTAAGCAAATCATTAACCACAACAAGCAACTACAACGGCAGTTACAACGGCAATGGTTAGTATGACACATGTCATCCCTTATGATTGCTCACGCTGAATTGCTCACGTTGCATTGCATCACAACAATCCACACAATACATTTCACCACAGCTGAGATTCATATAATGCATTTCATACACAAGCCATACAGGCAAGATACACACAGCCCACGGCTGGATTCATAAACGCCGCCCCATGGGTCAGATTCACAAATATCCATACGACGGCAGTTCAACGGCCGACCTAGAGATGACCACCGTTAATCCCTACACGGCTCACGCTAACTTGCTCATGCCGTAATGGACCATGGCACACATTTCACAAATTCAACGATAATTTATGCATGCCAAAACATCATACATAATATGAGAGAAGAGTCACTACCCTGATCCTTCCGTGTGTGTCCTAGCGCCGGTCTCTCCCGAGAAAGGCAAATATCAAATCCTATATTCATGATTAGGGACGAAGAGTTATATTCTATTCTAAGACTTATTTAACTTGAAACACTTAATTTTGGTTATCATAATTGACCCTTAAGAGGCCACAAATGCCTCTAATAAAAGCCCTAAAAGGTTGGGAAACAATAGGCTAAAGATCTCCTTTCAAAAACTTAAAGTGCTGGAACATAGGGGTGGGCCGCGGCCAGCCCTTCCTTGGGCTGCGGCCCAAACATGGTCAGAAGGCTGTGGGCCGCGGCCAGCCATCCATGGCCTGCGGCCCGAATCAGGCCAGAAAGTCTTGGGCCGCGGCCAAGAAATTTCCTGACTCTTGGCTGAACTTCGAAAAACCATAACTAATTCTAGAAAAATAGAAACGAGGTGATTCTAAAGCCAAATGAAAGGTATATAAGTCCTCTTTCAAGGAAAAATATAGCCCATCACTGGAAATCACAAAACAAATACAGAATCACCAAAAACTAAACACTACTCCAAAACAGAGTTCTGTTTCAATCTCAAACTTTGGACAACCATATCTCACAGAATTCTAAACGAAATGACACAAAATATATGTGCATTTTGAAGCTTGGGATGTGAACTTTAAGACTGGAAAGTTTCATAATTTTCCAATACCATTTGGTCATTCAAAATGCTTGTGCAAACGGACTGCACAAAACAGAGCTCAAACCAAACAACTTTCCAACTTTTCCCAAGTGATTCAAATGAACCCAAAATCAATAACCAAGCTTATTCCCACACAAAATCACTCAAGAAATCCAATGGGAATGTCAAAATCACCAAAATCCTATTCCATTATCATACTTTGGTTTGGGTAACATTAAACACTAAAATCTCAAATTCTCCAAACTTAACAATTTCCAATCCAAACAATTCTATCTATCCAAAATGCATTCCAAACATACAAATTCCATACCAAATATATACCAAACTCTCAATGGCTCTCATTTTCAAAAATGGCCCAAGAATTCCAGAAAATCCAAGTTAACCCATTTGGCAAAAAACATAGATAGATAGATAGGTCTCACTCACCTTATCAACTTTCTCAAAGGGAGTTCTTGATTCACCACCTCCCAAAATTTCGTGTGGCCACAAACCACAACCAATGGACAAACTACAACCATAGAAATGTTGCTCTTAACTCAAGGGTCAACTTTAATGAAGGGAGTTTGAGCAAAGGAAGGCATTTACTTACCCAAAGATCAAGCTTTCTTCTTTCCCTTGCCTTCAACAATGGTGAACGAGAGAGAGAAAGCAAGAATGAGAGAGAGATGGTGAGGGATGGAGTGAAGAAGAAGAAGCAATCATCACTCTTCTCCACCCATGCTGCAGCCGAAAAGAGAAGAGAGGAAGGAGAGAGAATTGATTATTTTAATCAATTTTTGACTTACACACATGCCCTCTCCCCCATACCCTCTATGCCACATGTCAAATTGCTATTGGTTCTCACCAAATAAGTCACCAATTAACTTATCTAATCTCTCCATTAGCCATTTTAATCACACATCCCATTTTCTCTTAGTTAGTAATTAATTTCTCCCTTAATTACCAACTCATGGCCAATAATTCCATTCTTCCAATTTTTCAGTAATTATGACATATTAATTTAATATTGCCATAAAACACATAATAATTTCACTTTAATTCGATAATTATCCTCAATAATTACCATTAGCCTTTAATTGAAAATTGGGGTGTTACATCTTGACTCAGAGTTAAGCTGCATTTTGTTATGCCAACGTTGAAAACTTTTAGTCCAAAAACAAAACGCTGAAAACTTGTGGACATGGATAGAGCTGGGAAAACGGGCCAGCTCGCGGGTTGCGGGCTGGCCCGCACCAACCCGCGGGCCATGCGGGTCAGGCTCGTGCGGCCCGCACTTTTACGGGTTGGCATTTTGCCAACTCTAACCTGCAGTGTACGGGTTGCGGGCCAGCCCGCGGGCCCGCATATTTTTTTCAAAAAAAAATCCTTTTTTTAAGGTAGTCTAAAATACGAGACACATATATATGAGTTATTAAATTTATTTTTCTACCATTAATCATTCCTCTTATAAAAATTTAAAAATATAATTCACAATTTAAGAGATAAAGTTATTAAATTTGTCAAAGTTTATAAGCAAAATATAAACTCATCCTCAAACAACCAAAATATAATAATTTTGTTTAAAAAAGAAGGGAAGAGGTTAAGATTTTTTCTCTTTGAATTGGGAAGTATCAAGATAGGAGTGGACAACTTATAAATATTGTGAAATTATTATACGTAAAATTTTTTTTTTTTGCGGGCCAACCTGCCAACCTACGGGCTGGCCCGCATCAGCCCGCGGGCCATGCGGTGCGGGCCTGTGCGGCCTGCACTTTCGCGGGTTGAGATTTTCCCAACCCTAACCCTGTCCCAACCCGCGGTCCCACGGGTTGAGCCCGTGGGTTGGACCCATTTTACCGGCTCTAAACATGGACACCTCTAATAAGTTCAATTAATTCACTTATAATATTTATTTTGTAGTAATTTCTATAAAATTATGAAAATTTCATTTTTTTAATTCCACATATTTTAGTGTTTAATAGCATCTTGTGCTACAGCTCCCAGATATCCTTTTCATTTATGATTTCCTTTTATTATATTTAATTGGAAAAAAATATCCTTTTTATTACTTATCTTGAAAAACTATCTAAATTAATGTTGGTGACTCTTTATAATGAGGGTATTTTAGTCATTCCGACAGCTACTCACTTTCTTTCTTTCCTGTTTTCTCTCATTGGTCCGAACAAGTGATAACATTTTTCTTTTCAGTTTTCTCTTCCCCATTTTCTTCTCTCCAAGCTTTTCTTCCCATCCAAATTGGGGTTAAATGTCTTGGCCACGAAATTTAAGATAATCTGCAATGCTGCTCTTTTTAACGTTATGCGCAAGTCCCAAACCCGTTCTCGATCGATCATCTTGCTTACTGACAAGCAAAGACGCCGAGAGAAAACAGAGGGAGGGAGCTCGGCGGATGCTTGGCGTGGTTTCGCACATCCAAATCCCTTTCGTAAAGCACTAAACCGCAACAAAATTATAAGGTACCATTTCTGGATTTGTTCTTTTCTTCTTTCTTCACTATCTTGACAGATTATTTTCTGATTTGGGGATAACTTATGCTTGTTTGGCTGAAAAGAGGCAGAGGGGATTGATGGAGTTGAGCGAAATTTGTGCGGACAAAGGAGAGCGTTCTGTGTAGGTTGTATCTGTGTTTCTCCGATTTTAGTATTTGGGATTTTTATGGCTTGGATGCGAGCTGTCTCTGCTTAGAATATTTGAGGGAAGCTTTTCGTTGTTCTTAGGACAATGTTGAAGGTATAATGGGGGGATGTTGTTGTGAGCTATGAAGTAGATAAGCATGAAGTAAGGGAAGCATGAAAGTGGGGTAAAATCCCAAGTTTACGTCAAATTTCATGGGTTTTTGTCCTGGAATTTTGTGGTGGTGGTAGTTTTCTTATTTTATGGTTAAAATTATGCAGTAAAACTATGATAAGGGGTATAATTTTGGTGACCGATGTTCTGATTTTGAACAAACCTACATAGAAGGTAGAAACCTCTTCTTTGTGCGCCACATTGACAGATAATTGTGGAGACTTATGATTTTGTCTGTCTGCATATTATGCTGTTATAAACTCTGGAAAGTGATTTTTTTAATTAACAAAATATTCTGAGAGAAAAATAATAGATTAAGAACATTGTATTTAAAGTAAGGTGGATTCTATGTTGGCCAAGAATTTGAAGTGTTTTGCTTATCTTTGTAAGAAGTGGTAAATGAAACTATTTGAAAATTTATTTGATTCAATACCCATTGTTTTAATTGGGTATGGTGTGATGTAAAATTGGTGGATATGTTTGTTCCACTTAAAATTTATGAGAAAATCGAGGCAAAATGGGGATTTGGTAGACCAAGTCTTGCAAATTGTGAAGTAATGGTGCGGATTTTTTGTTTGAGTTTTGGTGTTTGACGGGCTAAAATGTGATGACAAATGATTATTGTTAATCTGTTATGTTCTAAAATGCTTGAATGGTTTTGGAATGTAACACCTTAATTTTAAGCCCCTTATTACATATATGGAAGCCTTAATTCACCTGTTCTGGCTTAGGAATATCAGTGATTAAAGTTCCCGAACCAAAATTTATCATATTAATTTTGCCTTCAGGGGTTACTATTCATATCAGAGTGCTCCTCTACTCATACATGTGTATACATACAGACACACGTCATGGCATGTTTATACAAATAACCAATCATGCAATAAGTTATAAATAACCCATCATCACATACTAATCTTCATTTTTCCATCACATTCTCTTCTAGCACAACTTTATGCTATCCTTTTCTGTACTTCACATAACTGTACGGTTGTTTGGGGGAGGGTGAGATTCGGGGAATTTTAGTAGCAAATAGTATCATAATGTATGCAAGATAAATGCTAGTGCATGACATGCTCGCCTTACATAGGATCATGCTCACATAATGACATTTCTGCATGCTCACTGTTTCTTGCAACATATCTATGGCCACAATATAAATAGAAACAAAGCTTCATTTATTCAATTATACATCACATAATCGATCAAAGCAATACACAAGCATAAATGACCACATTATAAGTCCTCCTTGTCTTTGAGTCCTCCTCTTGTACCTTTCTTCCAATCATTGAAGCTTCTTGCAAAGCCTTCCGTTCCTCTTCCTTCTTGACATCTCACGGCCCAATATAAATGACCACATTATTAGAGCCATGAAAATGAATGTCCAATGTGGCTACATTAGCCCCTAGGACATGCCTCCACCTTTGGAAGTCACTAATATCACAATTCACTCCAAGTCTCTTAAATTCGCATATTAAGCCTATGCTGCCAGCATTTTTACTTAACTTTGAAAAATCATAACTTAATTGAGGGAACTCCAAATAGAGTGCTTCAAAGTATTACTTGAAGTTCTCTAAGACCTCTTTAAGGGAAAAATATCACCTGCTGCCAGTTATACGCCCAAAATTCCAGAATCCTCAATTAACACAACTGTGCCAGGATTTGTTCCGGATTCAGCGCCTAAACTTTAAAAATTCATATCTCCCAATATATTGACCCAAATGGCACATATTTTATATCAAATTAAAGCTTAATTTATCTACTATTATTTCGGAAAATATTAGATTCATCAGACAACATTTGATTATCCAAAATCACGTCACAAGCTACCTATCTTCCAGAAAACACAATCTGGCAGCACTATTCTTTTAACTTCAATTTTGGGTTTTCAATCCAACCCTTCTATAATCACAACCACACTTTTGCCCAAGGAATCTATTTGAAACCTCAAATTTGGAAAAATCATATTCCTTCCTCCATTAACTAGGTCTGGCCGAAACTTTGAAGTTTTTGGGCTATTTTTGATCCTAATGCTTCCGGGATTAGTTTCTCACCGTTATCCCACACAGTTTTTCATTCTGAACCCGTTGGAAGCATCAGAACTAACAAAATCACAACCCTTTCTATTGTTAAGGGTCTGGCTGAAATCATGGCAGCACCCTAACTCCAAATTTAACCGATCAAAACTCAAGATATACGGCTTAAATCGGAGCTTTGGTTCACTACTTGCCAGTGCTACAGCCTGTTCTTGATTCCGGCAGCACCTTCACCTTGTGATCAGCACCAAACACCTCTGATAAAAAATCCAAAACCGTAGGATTGAAGCCCTCACTGAGTAGAAGAAGATTAGTGATGGCTTTGTCGGCCAGAAATGGCATTATGGTGTCGGAATTGGCTCTGGAACCCTGGAAATTTCACTATTGGTCCACCTTCTCTCCTCTTCCATTTTATCACCATTTTCTCATTTTTTTCCTCCTTTTCTTTTGAGCTGCAAGAAATTATAAGGCTTGGAGGGTGATGGATTAGTCTGATGACGTGTCATAATTGCTAAAATATCTCAGGTTGCCCAACACTCTTTTTCCCCAATCCTAGAGTTGGGGACCGACAAGTTGTCCTGACTAAGGGGTTGGGTGGTGTTTTCCATGGTGCCAACACATAAAGGATAAAATCACTTTATGGATTCATGGCCCATGTTGTGCCATGTGTCCCTTGTGTGGAACCCAATCTCTTTCTTGGCCGTCCACTTTATCGGGGGAAGGGAAGAGGCTGATGATTTTCCCTGATCATTGTGTAGGTGGCATCTTGTGAGAGTGCCAACACAAAAGCTATTTTTTGAAAGTGCTAGGTGGCATCTTCTCATTGGGCCAACACAAAAGTTATTTTTCAAAAAGCTACTTGATCATTAATGCTACTTTATACGGAGTCACTCGGTTTTGCGCCATGTGTCCCTGTGGCCTCAGAACCTTGCCAAGTGTCCGTGTAATCCTCAGATAGTGCCACATGGCCTATGTCTCTTCTTCCCTTTCAAAAACGCGGGGTATATGTACCTGCTCTAAAATGCCATGTGCACACCACTACCGACATATTTTATCCGTCTAATCACACCCATTGAGCCCTCCTATGATCCGGAGACTTGTTTTCTACCTGGAGGAGCCGAATCACCCATTCTAGGGCCCTACATGGCCCACAAATACCCTTAGTGTGTGATCCCAAATGGCACCTAAGTGTGCCAACATTCACTTGCACTGGTATATTTTATCTGACTAATTTCCCATACCGAGCCATCATTTCTTCTATAGAATCATTCTCTACCCGGATATAGTCCATGAAAATCATTCTATCTCATGAATAATCTTCGGACTCTTACTCAACCCGGGCCTAGTAGTCTGCCTGATACAGGCTTATCCTCAACCTGGACCTAGGGATATTACATGCGAACTCTTTTTTTTTCTTTTGGATTTGCTAAATTGTAGCTTTACATTCTGTCCAAAAAAGTGCTGGTTTATTTAGTAATTGAGGTGCTAAATAAACGTGAGTCAAATGCATGGGTTGAGTGAATCAGAGTGCTAGATGTTGGGACTATCATAGTTCTTTTTAGTTAATATCCAAGGAAGCATGAAAATGTTTGGGCTATTGGACTATTGACAACTAAGATAAAGTGCATAAAATCTGTTGGAAATAGTCTACATAAATTGTCAAACGTCCATAAATATGTGATCCAAAACTAATCTAGCATCAATAAACTAACAAATTGGCCATGAATTTGTAGATTCATTTTCAAATTCATTTAACTTTGATCCTGTTCTGGAGTACATTAGTTAATCTTGTTTAAATTGTTGCAAGTTTGTCCTACTATCAAGTGCCATATGGCTACCATCCAAATGTTGCTGCTATTGGTCATTCCAATTGGCATATTAAGGTCTTAATGGAGTAAGCAATTTTTACTGTTCATGAAGAGTTTATAAAATCCTGAACTAGTCATGTGTGAATTTGAACAACCATGTGGCACTTGACAGGAGGATCAATTTGCAATGAGTTGGATTTTTGGGGTCTTGCTCATGTTAAATTTGGGGACTAAAGTATTGGTGAGCTCAGAACTTATCATTACCTGTTCCTATTAGATATATTGGTAACTTCCGTTTCCTATTAGCGCAGGAGCTTCTTTGTTCTTTGGTGCTTCTCACAAAGACAGTAAACCAGACAAGTCTGGTATGGAGGAATCACCAAACTCCACATCCTCTGCAACAAACCTCTATAAACCATCCTCTAAGCGGCTTTTGTTTGACCGACGCTATGGTTGGGTGTAAGTCTCCTCTTCCATTCTCTTGTAATGTTGCCTTGTGCCATAAGTATTAATACTGTGATGCTTCCTGAGTGTTGTCTTACAGAATTGATGAATGGAAAGACCCATCAAAGGAAGCACTGGAGGGTGGCCGAGGAATGTAAGCTTTTTTTTCATTTCATTTTTCATTGAATTCTTGCTGAGGGAACTGATACAAAGAAACTTAGTTAGAAACAGACAATAAGTTTTAGTCATGGCGCTGTCCTTTGTTTAATTGAGGAATAAACAACTCAAACTTTACATTGCAGAATGCCATGAAATTTGTTTTATACTTAATAATTTTATTTTCTTCTTTTCTGCCAATAGGTTTTGCATATTGCCACTTGCAAGAGCTCTGGTGCAGAGGACCTCACAGTCGGTATGATGACAGTTTCACTGAATATTTTCAGTTAGTTCTATTTGGATTTGGTCTTCTACCATAAGTTTATTTTGGTAGTAAGGCTCTTATTTTGCAAGCAAGTATTTCTACTAGTTCATTTTGGTCTGCAATTCACCTCATTGCAATATTTTGTTCCTTTTATTTATTACTACCTTTGGTTCTAAATATAAGAGCTAGTTTATAAGTGAATGTTGGTCCTAAATATAAGATATTTTTTTGTGACTTATAAATTGATATATAAGCAACAATAGTAACAAAGCCTAGTCCCACTATTATAAACTGATATATAATCTAATGATATATACAAGTATTTAAAAAACATCATGTAACATATGCTATAATTATGTAATTTATTTAGTTTTCTTAATCTCTCCAAATTAGTCAACTAGCTTTATATTTACAACCAGGCATAGTACAATTTTTATTAGGCTTGCCATAACATTGGAGTGCCTTGAATTTTCTTTGGAAGTGAGTTTTGTTTATTTTCAAATTTGCACCATGAGGAAGACTTGTTAATTATATACTCCTCTAGTCCTTAATGTAAGACTTAAGTAACTACTTTAAGTACATTAAGGATGTTAGTTAAGTTAGTTAATATGATATATATTTTCTAAACCACTATAATTATCTTCCTTAATTCGTCCTGTTTCCTACTTGATTATTATTGAGAGAATATCAATAGGGTTAATTTGGGAAAAATTTGATAAATATGAAATAGGTCTTACATTTAGGACCAATATTAACTCCCCTATTAGGTTCGACATTAAAGACCAGATGAGTATAAATGATGAGCAAA
The DNA here is from genome assembly GCA_963242795.1 of Inga leiocalycina. NCBI lineage: Eukaryota > Viridiplantae > Streptophyta > Magnoliopsida > Fabales > Fabaceae > Inga > Inga leiocalycina. The sequence continues at coordinate 36,044,631 of OY725325.1, forward strand.
TTTTACAGGGAAAATAATACCTCCAAAGAGAATGTTAAGTCACTGCATTTTGAATAATTGTGAGGCACTATTCTAAATATATTTATAAAAATAGTAATATTTTGTTCATTTGAATATTGTAATTCAGAGTATTTGAGCTCGATTGACTAATCAAACAAAATATCGACTAATCAAACAAAATTTGGCCCCTTCAAGAGGTTTTAGAAATATAAAAGATTAACTTGCTATTGCAAATGGTTTTCCTTTTTTATGCCCCTCATCTATTTTCATAGACTGGGATCAATGAGATGGCAAATCTATTTTTGTTGGTGTGACTAAGGTTATGGGTTTTGTAGTTACTAGTAAAAAGCTAGAAAATACTTGGGTGTAAGATAACGAAAATTTTTGGGAATTTTACTCTACCAATGTTATGAACTCCAAAGAAAGAGGAAAACATATTTTAATTGCTAACTACATGAGTTGATAGACAATTTATTTTCTTTGCTTTTCTCTAGATTTATTGTTTTGCCTAAGTTTTGGAGATTCATTTATCATGTTCAGATCTACTACTGGCAGAAAAGAAATTCTCTGAAGATGTTATCAGGGGTGATTAAATATGATGAACATATTTGGTGAAGTTGCCATAACATAATACAGCTACAGTTAACGTCATACAAATATATGAACATTAGTAAATACCATCTCAATCTTAAACTTTTGATGAATAAATTAGCAGTTTGGTTTTTGAATTGCTAGGCCTATGTAGCTTTAGTCTCCAAATTAGACAGGGTACAGATAGATCCTTCAAGATGATAAATTAATTGTGGTAGTCATTTTGTCAAGTGAATCAGGGTTGCCAAATGGACTAATATTTTGAGTTTGTTATTTTTGGAGGTAACTTGTGTTCTCACTTGTTTTGGTGGACTGCAACTAAATTGGCTGAAAAATTCACAGATCAAATTTGTCAATTTAGTTATAAAGATGGATCCCTTGAAGTTTTCCTACATGAAGTTGTGTGAAGTTTCTAATGACATGTTTTTCTTTCAAACACTTGCAACATATCATTGTATATGTCTTAAATCGCATGACTTGATGAACTTTATGGAACACAAGCTTCAGAGGATCCTTTTCCTTACAATAACAATAACAAAGCCTTATCCTATTAGGTGGAGTCAACTACATGAATCATATGGTGTCATTGTGTTCTATCAACAATCAATCCTTTGAATATATTGTTAAACAAAAGATCTTGTTCAATAACTTTATCGAGTGTTCTTTTTGGTCTTCCTCTACCCCTTTTCACAGGATCATTTTCCTTATGAATGAAAAATATTAACCCCTTTCTTATTCCATTTCTGTAATTTTGAATATTTATTGTACTGCCTCGTTTGTAGCTCATTACTTTCACAACCTCTTTTTGTAGATCAATCTTTCTGCAACATTGGCCACAAAAGCTTCTCAAAATCCGCAGTGGTTTTCTCATCAGAATCTACAAGCAGCTTTTGATGATGGTATCCGCAACTTTTTGTCCTTCAAAAATTCAGCATGCAAATTTAACATTGGCAAGAATTCTCCTCCGGATGCTTCCAACTTCTCTATCGAGTCACAAGTAGAAAGTAAGGAATGACAAAATGTGTAGGTTTTTTTTTATTTATTGGCTAGAGAAAAGTTATATATATGTTACATGGTGACAAACCATCTAGCATTTGGTACTACAAACTACTCTTTGATTTGAGCTAGGTTGAGTCTAATTGATGAAAACCTTCCTAATGTGCTCTTTACCTGATTTATAAGGTTTGAACTTGGGATTTTACCTAAAAGGATGGAGTCTCATGCCATTCAAACTCAACCGCCATTGTAAGTTACTTTGTAGTACAAAGGAAAAGTTGCTATTTTAGCGATTTAACCTTGAGATTGTGTCTCATTGTATAATGTATGCACAAGAAACCATGATTTTTAAATGTGCAAATTTAGAATGACCTAGAGCTTGATTTTAGTCAAAAATATATCCATACACTATTTGTGCTCGTTTTGATCTTGACCAAAACATGAACCAAAACTTTATCGTGTGATAATAAATGAGTAGTCATTTAGAAAGCATTTGGTGTTTGACACAGTGTCTTAAAAACCGGACCGGCCGGTGCGGACCCGAAACTGGTGAATAGACAACTTTCCTGGTCTAGTTGGTCAATAGAATTGAGATTTTCGTGACCCCGTTGACCTGTCCAAAAATGGTGCAACCCGCCAATAACTTGGGGTAAACCATCGGGTTTTGTGGGTTACTCGAGTCAAAAGGGAGAGGGCATGTCGAAGGAAAATCAGAACATTGAAAAAATGAAAATAAAGAGCGCTTGATAGTAGGGTTTGAAATTAAACCAGAAAAAAAAAAGTTGATTTTGCTCTAATCTAGCATGTTAGCATATTACTTAGATGTTTTACTTCTATAAATAGAGGTATTAGGGCAAATATTACGAAAAATTTATTGGTTCGGATGGTGGAGAATATTGCGGAATTATAACTTATCAATCCAACAATTAATGGTTGAGGATCCATTCCATTATTCAATCTTAATTATGTGTGTCTATATACACATATATATAATTTTGCTATTTTAAATGAATTTTATTAATCTATTTTTATAATTAAATAAAAGTATTTTGGTATACTTTATTTAAATTATATATTTTAATAATTACCAGTTTAACCCACTAACTATTGACTCATTTCCCCTACTGGGTTAATAACACGTTGAATATTTAGTATCTTAGTTTGACGTTTAACAGGGCTCAAAATGAACCAAATTATTACCTCGAGACATATTTATGAAAAAACAACTAACTAGTTTCTTAGATAGGCCCACAGGTAGTATACTTTTGTTTTTATTTTTTGGAATTAATGACGCTATTTTTTCATGATGTCAAATGCCGACTGGAATGAAACTTTTAGAAGGTAGATTTGAACACAAAATAAAGTCAAATGAGCAAGAAAATAGATTAAAACAAAAAGAGTTAAGATGCGAATCAAGTATTTCCGAATGTATGCATACATATGTCACCATAAAATTTTATTGGGCACAAAAGCACATATGAAGATTCTAAAACGATGCAAAAATTTTATAGTCAACTATTTACTAAACATGTAAGTCAAAAAAATGATGCAAAGCACACATGAATATTTCAAAATCATGCAAAAATGTCAGTGTTATGTCACCCAAAATTGGTCATTTAGCAAATAGTCTCCACAAGCATTACACTGTTTTCACTCCCAATGGCTTGTCCGCAGAACTTCTCTGCACGGTAGTAGCATGTTACACTTAGGAGCATAAGCGAGTTATTAATAAAACTTAAGTTAGAATACACAAGGGATGTGTTGGGGAAAAAACTAATTTTATTGAGCTATTAGTTAAAGTTTATTAAAAGAGCTAAAAAAAGTTTTTTTCCCCTAACAAAACCTTTGCTGTTAGAATAATGTTTTAACAACTCAATATTAAACTTGACTAAAATCACTTTTACTTTTTAATTTACACAAATTGTCCCTCAATTAGATGCGCCCTTTCCTTCATGTGTCATTGACATTTCTATAACTCTTTAATTATGATATGTTTTAATCCAAGAGGCCTATGCTTGGCTTGTACCATAAGTCTCACATTAGGAGGGTTATTTTGAAAAATGTGCCGTACAAGGTCTTGGGTTTCCCACCTCCAACAACTGATTTTTAAGGTGTGGATCTCCAAAAAATTTGTGCCTATTATATTGGTGTTGTCATATTAAAAGCCAATCAACTAAAGAGAGTTATGATTTGAGGTCTAGTTCTACCAAAGACTTGTGTTACTTACCATTAGGTTAATGGTTCGTGCTCTTGCTTGTTGGATCAAGCCCATTATTTGATATATATATATATATATATGATTGATATTTTTAAAATGTTTTATTATATAGGGGTAATCTAATCTTTTTGTTCATTTTCTCTCATTCCCGTTCAAATCAAATAAGGAAAATTCCTATCTTCTTTTTCCAAGTTGTTTAATAATTCTATTTGTACATTAACTTTTAACTTATTGTACTCTTCTTCATATCATTCTGTGTTATGCCTAAAATAAATTAAGAAAAAATTACCCCTAAAATATACTGTCCTTTTAGGACCAATATTCAAAATAAATGGACAGATAATTATTCATTTTCTAGATTTCACCATCGGATGAAATGTTTTCACTTTCTCAAGAACCGTACTTCCCCCACACACACCAAACAAGATAATCTTAAATGTGTCGCTAGATCATTAGATTATCAAACGAAATACTCCCGTCCGTTCTTAATATAAGACCTATTTACCTAATTTGATTAGATTAATGAAATTAGTTCAGTTAATTAATATGACATGTTTTTCTAAAATACCATATATAGTCATCTTCCTTTATTTCTTCTATCTCGTTCTTATTTGATTATTATTGAGGAAGCGCTAACAACAATAAAGCCTTATCCCAATAGGCGGAGTTGGCTACATGCATTGCATGGACAATTTGAAATAATTTATAAAGGTTAACTATGCAAGTTGAGTAGTTGGAAGAAGAAAACCTTGTCTTTAGCTGGAAGGCTGACCTTCGTTCAGTCGGTGACAAATCATCAGATGGTTGTTTACCATATGCAGCATTCACATATACCTGTTGGAGTGAGGAAGCAGGTGGAGAAAATACAGCGTTATTTTAAACGGAATAATGAAGAAGGAAACAAGAAATTCCACGCAATAAAATGGGATTTGCAGTGTACTTCAAGCAGAGAGGAGGGTTTGCAATGAAGGATCTTGAAACGATGAATGATGCTTTGTTAGGGCATGTGGGCTGGAATATAATTGCAAAACCTGAGAGTTTATGCTCTTTGGTTTTAAGTAGTAGGTACGGAACGAATAAGGATCTCACGAAGGAATGTGTGGCTTGGAATTCAGATTCAGATCTATGGAAAAACCTTGCACGTCTTTGGCCTCATCAGACTAATGACATAGTCTGGGAAGTGGGAGATGGTGGGAGACTAAGGGCCTGTTTGGTTTTGTTTTCTTTTTTCCTTTTTTTTTTTCAAAACATTTTTATAAAATAGTTTTTAGAAACAAGTTTAAAAAACAAAAAGTACAAAACAAAAAATCTATTTAGATAGTTGTTTTAAAAAATATGTTTGTGAAGTGACATGGCGATGGTTGTCACCCGTAGTGTGGTGTTTATAGAGAATAGGTGGCGGCCTCAAAAAATTTAAAATAGAGAAAAAAGAAAGCAACTAAAGAATTTTTTTTTTTTTAGTTTTTGAAAACTACTTTTTATTTTTTTTTAAGAAAAAAACTTATTGAAAACAATTTTCCAAACTATTTTTTTAGTTTTTTTTTTTAAAAAAAACAAAAACAAAAACAAAAACAAAACTGTTTTCAAAACAATATCAAACGAACCCTAAGTTTTTGGGATGATAAAATAGCTAGATGATGGAAAGCGCTTAATTGATAAGTGTGCTAAACCTTTCATGAATATATTGCGTGTGTTTAGGATAGCGGTGGGAAAAGTAACTTATTTGCAATCTAACTTAAGAAAACTTAAGATTGGATAAAAGTCAGATTATGTAATGTAATTTATGTTTGAATTGTCGGTAGCATAAATGCTTTTCTGAAACTGAAACTTGTTTGGATTGGTGGTAGCAAAAGTGACTTTTGTGATAGTTATACGAGAAAAAGTAAAATCAAAATTATAAAAAAGTTTTAAAAGTGAAGTTGGAAAATTTAGCAATGCTAAAATATATAATTTGATGAAATAAAATTACATAATTAATTGGATCACATGTCCCGTATAGTTTAATCTCTAATTATGTCACAAATATGATTCATTTGAATTGAAGATAACGTAACATAATTTGTTGAGGATGACTCTTCATCTACAATATTATTATTTACATGACATATATTCCCATTTTCAGCTTGCATGAAATTACCACTAGTGCTAAAATGACTTTTTAGATCGGTTAAAAAAGACTTTTTAGACTGGTTGTGGATTAGGTCTTATTACAGCCGGTTTAAAAAATCTTTTACTTTTAAGATCGGTTGTAACAACCGGTCTAAAAAGTATGAGTTTTAAGACCTGTTGTAGCTACAACAGGTCTTAAAACTCATACTTTTTAGACCAGTTATGGTCATAACTCGTCTAAAAAGTTCTTTTAAAAAAAAACAGTCCTCTTGCAAATTAACTCTACCCAGCAAGCCATTTCAACAATATCTATCCCAGATTCCACAGAAGCAACAACGTAACATAGATTTCATAGAAGCAATGACAATAGCAAGATCGACATCAAGCACAAATTATATGAAGGTGTAGATGACTTTTAATCAACTTTCAACAAATGGTAAATGTATAACACTTACTTTTTAGCCACAAATCAAATGATTTAGCTAACAATTGGTTAAATCTTGCAAGATATCAAGGTTTGAGATCAAAATAAGCAATAATGAATTTCTACTAGTTACAATCAGATTTTTGCAAATTGCAGCAATATTAATTCATAAACATGAGTTGACAATCAGTTCAATCTGGAAAATTCAAGTGACAAACTTAAATCAGATTCCAGGAACTTGAAAATGCACTCAACAACTGCCTAGACCTAAAACGCAGCTTATGAATCAATTTCAATGTGCAATATGAAGGAAGGGCCAAACAGAAGAATTTGCTTAGAAGTGGATGCAAACCTTTGAATGACAATGGCAGCAATAAAATCTAAGAACTGATACAAGCAATAGTTGAAATTTGGGAAATATAAGTCGAAAGTACAACAAGGCATATAATGTAGACTCATAGTAGCAATAGCAAGTTTAAGTTTAAAGGTTTTGCAATGCTCAAAGTTTCATAGATTAAAGATTATACGAGAACACTAACTAAGCATAGGAATGAATGATTTAGCAGAACACAATCAGAAGCAACAATGTCATTTGTCAATGATTATCATCATTCTTCCTACCCACATTATCAGCAACAATATATGAATGATTTAGCAGAATACAATCAGAAGCAACAATGTCATTTGTCAATGATTATCATCATTCTTCCTACCCACATTATCAGCAACAATATCAACACATTATCATTAAGCATTTTAAAACACAAGTTGAGTCTACCGAGGTAACAATGACCCATAATTTAACAATGACTGCAGCAAAATCTCAACTTTGTGCACTTTCTATTTCAAAACTTCTAAAGTAAGCAAAGGCAAGACAAATTCCTTAGTATGTAGAAAAAATTCCTTAGCTTTAAGGAGAAACAAAGGGATGAAAAAGTACAAGGTCAATGTAATGCCCTAAATTTTGATTAAGAGCTAATGATGATTATTCAGAATTAATTGTGATTTAAAGATTGAATTATTCTGTGTTTTGTGGTAATTTCGGTAAATGTGCCAAAACAAGTCGGAAAATGGAAAATTATCGGTTAATTAGTCAGTGATTAATGAAGAAATTAATTACTAACTAATAAGGAATGAGATATGAGACCAAATGGCTAATGGAGTGGTTAGAATAACTAATTAGTTACTTACTTTATGATAGCCAATGAGATGATGACATGTAGCAATTTTATAGGATGAGAGAGTATGGGGAAAAGTCAAAATATAATTTGTTTAATCCTTTTCTCTCTCTTCCCTCCCTTGGTTTTCGCTGAACAAGCATGGGGGGGGTGTAAGAATCATCATTCTTCACCTCCTATCTCACTCTCATCTCTCTCTTCTTCCTCTATCTATTTTGGCAGACATGGAAGCTTAAGGGGGAAGAAGAAAAGCTTGATTTAAAGTGAGTAAATGACCTCTAATGCCAAAAGTCACTTCTTTAATGTTGTTCCTTGGGTTGAGGGCTTCATTTTGATGGTTATAAGTTGTCTATTGGTGTTGGTTAGTGTTAGAATCGGTAGACACAGCGGAAGAATTTTAAAAATTTTTATCGATCCTAATCGAGGATCTATCAACGGCATTTAAACCAAGTTGGAAGGATTCATACCTTTTGATGATTCAGAGTTTTCACGATCTTTAGGAGCCAACACATCAGGTCCGCTCCCTCTACCGGTATCCACACTAATGCTCTCCAACTGAGACTGCGTGCTAGCGCCTATAATGTCTCATAGGGTTTCCTTGTGGCTCTCAATTCTCATGTGTGTATAAATATATCTGCTTTATCAAGTTTATAACCTATGAGGGCTATTTTCAAATTTCAAAATTAATCATCATTAATTTTGAAATTAATTAAGAATTAATTATCTTGAGGAGCTAATTAAATAAATTCAGTTTAAATTAAATCTGTCCAACAGTTTTAATTTAACCTATTTATTTAATCCAAATAAAGAGCCATTAGATTTAATTTATCTTCATAAATTAAATCTGAGATACTACATCTTTATCATATTAGTTATTAAATTTAATATATCTTAATAAATTAAATTTAAAACTAACACAATATAATAATATCATATAATATATATATATATACATATATATATATATATATAAGATATATATTTTGAAAATATATATATATATATCTATATAATATTATTAATGAATTTTATATTATATATATATATATAAATATAAAATTCGTCCACCCTAAATTAAACATTATCTCGTGTTGGGCCATTCTTGTGTACGACCTTGTAGGTCTATATGAAGTTGGCAGTAGGCCAATAACTATACTAACCCAAAGTCGCAAGCAGCCTCTAGCAAGACATTAGGACTACCCAATTCATATGAGGATCATTATCACGATGCAACCTATCATACAACCATGTCACATCCCTTTTGTCACACGATATATCGATCAAGGATAAGGCATGGATAGTGTCATCCTCTTGTTCCTGACCATTATGTTCTCGATTCTTGAGTAGCCTGATAACAGAGACAGAAACTCCTTTCATCATAGTATGGCCATACATTTCTCAGACTCACTCATCGAGGGGCCCAGTAATATCTCTCTACTAATGTAAGTGACAAATTCCATCTTGATCATTCAGATTCCTCTGCATGAAAAACCACCAAGCCCGATCGTAGCCTTTATCATCACCAGGTCAAAAGTGACTTTTGACTAGTTCAAAGCTTAGCAACTCTCATGTAGGAATCCATGATGACCTCAGGTCTAAGGGCATTGTGACGTGGTTATACATGAGAAAAGCTTATGACTTGATCCATGTAGCTTTCTCATAGTGGGTCGGTCCAGCACCTTGTACTCTTACTAGTGCCTAAGACTTTGATTCGTATCTCCATATCTTATCAAAGTCATACTGATCTTGTTTCATCTCTTCTCCCGCATAGATGACCGACCAAGGACATTTTAGGACAATCTTTATGAATTATCCAATGAGACAATTATCACAGTTAACATGCAAATAATATAATAACAGAATGGAGAAATTTCATTAAAATAATAATGTTCAAAGTACAATGATTGGCCCTTAGGGCACAATTTCCATCATCCTCTCACTTGCCCTAGGTGCAATCATTAATTTGCCTAATTCCCATTGCCCTAACATGACACTCATGCTTTGCCTGTGCAAGTGGCTTAGTAAGAGGATCAGCAACATTATCTTCTCCTGCTACTTTTCATATCTTTATATCACCTCTATCATTGATTTCTCTAATAAGATGAAATCGCCTGAGTATATGCTTGGTCCTTTGATGTGACTTAGGCTCCTTAGCCTGTGCAATAGCACCGCTATTGTCACAGAATAAATCTATTGGATTTGAGATGGTAGGCACTATTGGAAATTGTGTCCTAAGGGCCAATCATTGTAATTTGAACATTATTATTTTAATGAAATTTCTCCATTCTGTTATCATATTATTTGCATGTTAACTGTGATAATTGTATCCTTGGATAATTCATAAATATTGTCCTAAAATGTCCCTGGTTGGTCATCTATGCGGGAGCAGAGATGAAACAAGACCAGTATGACTTTGATAAGATATGGAGATATGAATCAAAGTCTTAGGCACTTGTAAGAGTACAAGGTGCTGGACTGACCCACTATGAGAAAGCTACATGGATCAAGTTATAAGCTTTTCTCATGTATAACCACGTCACAATGCCCTTAGACCTGAGGTCATCATGGATTCCTACATGAGAGTTGCTAAGCTTTGAACTAGTCAAAAGTCACTTTTGACCGGGTGATGATAAAGGCTACGATCGGCCTTAGTGATTTTTCATGCAGAGGAATATGAATGATGAAGATGGAATTTGTCCCTCACATTAGTAGAGAGATATTACTGGGCCCATCGATGAGTGAGTCTGAAAATGTATGGCCATACTATGATGAAAGGAGTTTCTGTCTATGTTATCAGGCTACTCAGGAATCGAGAAAGTAATGGTCAGGAACAAGAGGATGACATTATCCATGCCGTATCCTTGATCGATATATCGTGTAACAAAAGGGACGTGACGTGGTTGTATGACAGGTTGCATCGTGATAACGATCCTCATATGAAGTGGGTAGTCGTAATATCTTGCTAAAGGCCGCGTGCGACTTTTGGGTTAGTATATTATTGGCCCACTGCCAACTTCATATGGGCCTACAGGGTCGCACACAAGAATGACCCAACATGAGATAATGTTTAATTTAGGGTGGATGAATTTTATATTTATATTTATATATATATAAAATATAAATTTCATAATAATATTATATAGATATATATATATTTTCGAAATATATATCTTATATATATATATATATGTATATATATATTATATGATATTATTATATTTAATAATATTATATAGATATATATTTTCGAAATATATATATCTTATATATATATATATGTATATATATATTATATGATATTATTATAATGTGTTAGTTTTAAATTTAATTTATTAAGATATATTAAATTTAATAACTAACATGATAGAGATATAGTATCTCAGATTTAATTTATGAAGATAAATTAAATCTAATGGCTCTTTATTTGGATTAAATAAATAGGTTAAATTAAAACTGTTGGACAGATTTAATTTAAATTGAATTTATTTAATTAGCTCATCAAGATAATTAATTGTTAATTAATTTTGAAATCAATGATGATTAATTTTGAAATTTGAAAATAGCCCTCATAGGTTATAAACTTGATAGAGCATATATATTCATATCCACATGAGAATTTAGGGCCGTAAGTGAAACCCGAGGAGACATTAGGGGCGCTAGCACGCAGTCTCGGTTGGAGAGTATTCGTGTGGATACCGGTAGAGGGAGTGGACCTTACGTGTTGGCTCCTAGAGATCGTGAAAATTCTGAATCATCAAAAAGGTATGAATCCTTCCAACTTGGTTTAAACGCCGTTGATAGATCCTCGATTAGGATCGGTGAAAATTTTTAAAATTCTTCCGCTGTGCCTACTGATTCTAGAAAGCACCACCCCTAGTTCAGTAATGAACTTTCTGATCCAAACGGCTTCTTTAGCTGCATCTAATGCTTCTATATACTCAGCTTCTATTGCAGAATCTGCTATAGTGCTCTGCTTGGAGCTCTTCCAGCTTACTGCTCCACCATTCAGGAGGAATACATATCCAGATTGCGATTTAAGGTCGCCATGGTTAGTTTGGAAACTTGCATCTGTGTAATTGGTTACGAGAGCTCATCATCCAATCCACCATAAACCAAAATTAAGTCCTTAGTCCTTCTTAAATACTTTAGGATATTCTTGACAGTAGTCCAATGACCCTCACCAGGTTCTTGTTGGTATCTGCTGGTCATACTTAAGGCAAACGAGACATCCAGTTGAGTACATAACATGGCATACATGATGGATCCGAAATATGTTATTAAAGTGAAATAGAGACCAATAACAATTAAATAACATTTACAAACCCATCTACCAGATGGGGCTTTCACAAATACGTTTCAAAATCTAATTAACCTGATCTCATATTCAATTTCGAATATAATCACATCATGCGGAATATCACATTTATACAAATATCAGAGTGTACAACAATATCATCCCGGCAACTCCCGGGTTCATACCTTTACATAGAATTCATAGGGCACATCCACCCTTTACAATTCTTCGAATGGGGATTGCACAGTTCTCCTCAAATACAAATACAAATACCCAAATGCTCATTCCAAATACATAATCAAATATTCTCATTCAACATATAGCCAAATATACATTCCACAATATATACAACTCATATCCAAATACGAATACAAATCATCCCAATTATGATAACCAACTATCAAAAGATTACAACCCGAACGAGTCCCGTCGCCCTTGACTGCTTGCTCCATCCTTGATCCACCTACCCTGTCTAAAATGTTGGTAGGGGAGGGTGAGATTCGAGAGAATCTCAGTAGGAAACAGATACCTATATGCATGTATGATATGTGTTTATTGCATGACATGCTTGCAATACATAACTCATGTTCACACAATGACATATCTGCGTGCTCAATGTTTCAACAATATACTCATGGCCATAGCATAACTAGAAACAGAGCTACAATCATTCATACATGTTTCACATAATCCAACAAAGCAATACATGCATCAATACACAAACACAAATATCAAAGCATGCAAGAGAGGTAAGTTCCCTACCCTTGTTCTTTCCACGTAAGCTCCAGCACCGCTTACTCACGATCAAAGCGAATATCCAACCCTATAACCAAATCAAGGACATAGGGTCAATCTAAATTCCAAATCCTTACTTCCATATTACTTAAGGTTGGTTATCATTCACGCCCTTTAGGTGGCTATAATAAGCTCAACGAAAGCCTAAAGGATTGGGACGTACTAGATTGGAAATCACCTTTCAAAATCAAAAAATATTGAAAATAGGGGTAGGCTACAGCCAAGAATCCTCTGGCTGCAGCCAAAACGCGCACAGAAGGTTTTTGGCTGCAGCCAAGAATTTCTGGCTGCGGCCAAAACGTGCACAGAAACTTTTGCGCTGCAGCCAGGATTTTCTGCTGCAGCCAAGGCAACTTGGGAAATTCATAACTAATTCCAAAAAAATCGAAATGAGGTGATTCCAAAGCCAAATGAAATCTATTTAACTCCTCGTCATAGGAAAAATATGGATCATTACTGGAAATCACCAAACGAATACAGAATTACACACATATCCACACTGCTCCAGAATTATGTCCAGTTTCGACCTCAAACTTTGGGCAAACATAAATCCCAGTTCAAAAAACGAAATGACACAAATTATATGTCCATTTTGAATCTTAAGATGTGAAATTCAATACTGGAAAGTTTCATAATTTTTTGACATCGTTTGCCCAGTCAAAACGTCCACACAACCAGACTGCCCAGACAGAATTCTCACTGGACAGAATTTCCAGTTTTGCAACCAATGTGTCTAATCCAATTCAAATCATTTCCAATGATTAAATACCACAACATGACACCATTTTCAACATAAAACAACATCCAATTCATCCAATTTCATACCACACAAAAATACCATAAAATCAGGGCAAAATTCACAATTCACCATACTTAACCAAAACTTACAAAACTTAGATCAAAAGGAAGCAAGCACTCACCTCCTCCTCTTTCCCAAAAAAATTCCTTGATTCTTCATCTTTCCACTTTTGCTCAAGCTCCAAAACACCTCCTCTCACAAATCTAAAACCATAGAGATGAAGCTCTCATCACTATGAATAAGATTATAGAAGGACATTAGAGCATTAGAGGACCACAAGCCAACCAAAATCTCACCTATAGCTTTCTCTTTCCTCCCCTTGTGCTTGGCGAAAATGGAGAACAAGAGAGAGAGATGAAGATGAAGATGATGAAGAGAGTGTTCAGTTTTTGGGAGCCACAACCGACCAAATAAAGAGAGGAGAGAGGAAAATGAGTTTTGACACTTTGACCTCATCCAAGGGCTCACAAAGTGGCAAGTGTCACCATATTGACAAACCTCACATGAGCTCACATAAGCTCACACACATGTGATTCCACCCCTTGATCTCTTGCACAAATCAATCCTAACCATTGATCTTGAAGTTACCAATGAGTTTCCTCTTCGGTAACTGACCAATTGGTCGGTAACTTTACCGTTTTGCCCCTGATTATGGCAATTCCTCTTGAATCACCACCAAACACACCATATCATTCCTTTTCTTCCACAATGCGCCCTCCCCTCTATTTTAAGTCAATTTAGATGTTAATCCACAATTGAACTTAAATACAGGGTTTCGGCGCTGCTCACAACACATATAAATCATATCGGGTGCCAAATCACACCATAATCTCCAAAAGGGTTATTTATCCCTAACCACATCCACTTTTGGAGTCATTAACCCTTAATCACAATTTGGGATCTTGCTAAATCGGGGCTTAGCAATCCACAAATCTCAGGCTTATTCTCTAGCCTCAAGTCTCAAAATTCGGGTTATTACATGAATCAAATCCAGAATAGAAATCATAATGCCAGTGGCGAAATTGAAACTTAAACATATCGCATAAAATCGAAACAATTTCACCAAATAGCATAAACATACAGCACTATCAGAAAAATGCACATTAACATTAAACATATTCCTTTTTGATTTAACATATTCAGACGTTTTCTTATGAACACACATATATATCCCATATATATCACATGTATAAGAACATAAACTCAATTTAAACGCACAATTGATCTGGCTCTGATGCCATTGTTAGAATCGGTAGGCACAGCGGGAGAATTTTAAAAATTTTTACCGATCCTAATCGAGGATCTATCAACGGCGTTTAAACCAAGTTGGAAGAATTCATACCTTTTGATGATTCAAGGTTTTCACGATCTCTAGGAGCCAACACGTCAGGTCCGCTCCCTCTACCGGTATCCACACGAATGCTCTCCAACTGAGACTGCGTGCTAGCGCCTATAATGTCTCATAGGATTTCCTTGTGGCTCTCAATTCTCATGTGTGTATAAATATATCTGCTCTATCAAGTTTATAACCTATGAGGGCTATTTTCAAATTTCAAAATTAATCATCATTAATTTTGAATTAATTAACAATTAATTATCTTGATGAGCTAATTAAATAAATTCAGTTTAAATTAAATCTGTCTAATAGTTTTAATTTAACCTATTTATTTAATCCAAATAAAGAGCCATTAGATTTAATTTATCTTCATAAATTAAATCTGAGATACTATATCTCTATCATGTTAGTTATTAAATTTAATATATCTTAATAAATTAAATTTAATATAGTCTGTAGGCCCATATGTAGTTGGCAGTGGGCCAATAACTATACTAACCCAATGTCGCAAGCGGCCTCTAGCAAGACATTACGACTACCCAATTTATATGAGGATCGTTATCACGATGCAACCTGTCATACAACCATGTCACGTCCCTTTTGTCACACGATATATCGATCAAGGATAAGGCATGGATACTGTCATCCTCTTGTTCCTGACCATTACTTTCTTGATTCCTGAGTAGCCTGATAACAGAGACAAAAACTCCTTTCATCATAGTATGGCCTTACATTTCTTAGACTTACTCATCTAGGGGCCCAGTAATATCTCTCTACTAATATGAGGGACAAATTCCATCTTGATCATTCATATTCCTCTGCATGAAAAACCACCAAACCCGATCGTAGCCTTTATCATCACCAGGTCAAAAGTGACTTTTGACTAGTTCAAAGCTTAGCAACTCTCATGTAGGAATCCATGATGACCTCATGTCTAAGGGCATTATGACGTGGTTATACATGAGAAAAGCTTATGACTTAATCCATGTAGCTTTCTCATAGTGGGTCGGTCCAGCACCTTTGATGACTCCCTATTTTTAGATAATCTTGAGACATATTTTAATATATTTGGGAGTCATCTATAATAAATCAGAGGGATTTTAGTCAGATTTTGATAAGATACCGATTGGAAGAGATTTTATGATAAATATCTAATTCTTAATAAAATAATGATAAATAATAATAGTTTAATAATCTAAAAAAAATAATAGATTAAAACCAGATAAAGATATTTCAGATTTGATTATTATTATTATTATTATTATATTTTGACTTTTCCACCCATTATGCCTCAAGATCACACGTGTGTGGAGGAGATATATGATAATAACTCAAAGGCAATATCTATTTGCATATATTGGGAAAGAGATCAAGCTTGGGAAAAAGTGGGTCCCACGTGAAGAAAAGAATAATAAGGTGCAGATCGGATATAATCTGAAGGGAGAAGATAATGAATAGATATATTATATTATGTTGATTATATTATAATATATGAAGACTTGACTCACGCAAGATGCAAGTAAAGCAGCATGGGATTGTATCTATTTAAAGGCAACAACACACACAGAATGGACACACACAGAAACACCGAAACAGAGGCAGACATAACAGATAGCTGAGACGCACAGACACAGATCCGGACGCGAGACAGGAAGCTCAGGCAGAGAACGCGAGAGCGGAGCGAGAAGCAGAGTTTTAGGGAGTTGGGACTTGAAGATTCAAAGAGATTTGGAGATTTAAATTTGGTTTTCCATTAATTTTCTTCTCTCTTTTTCTTAGTTTGTGATATGAACCGAATTATTTTTTATGGTTTTAATTTGTTGATGAACATGAGTAGCTAATTTTCTCGTTCTATGATTTTCTTGAACCTATTTATGGATTGAATTATTTATTTACTCTCTTTTTGCAATGAATGAGTTTTTGTATTGATTTCATCTTGCTCTTAATGCCTCTAAATGCCTAATCACCATTTAGTTGTCTTGGTCATTTAAAATTAATCTTGAGAAAGATAATTTATTTGTAGAACTTGGGTAAAATCATGTTAGACTTGAAGTTTAGGTATATTAAACGGATGGTTTGTTAGTATCATAGAGATATAGTTACTAACCTAGCATTGTCAGATTAAGATTGGTGTTTAAAGTCAGTCCTTATAAATTAATACAAGAGATTGATTAGTTTATTAGGATAAATATTTGGTTTTGACTCGAGAGAGCGTTATCGAATGTCTTTGAATCTTAGAAAAATACATACTTCGTTTTATTGCTTATTGAGAGTAAATTAATTAGTTCATGAAATAAATAGGGGATAGATAATCCTAGGTTCCTCCTGTCTTGAAGTTCTCAATTTAATCAATTAATTCTTAAGTATAAAATTTCCTTCAAAATATTCTCACTTAACCTGATTGATAATTTAATTAAGATAATTAATTCATTTTTGTCATAGTCCTCGTGGGAACGATCTTTTTATATTACTTGTGACCCGTACGCTTGCGGTAAAGCTAGACGACTAACAAGTTTTTGGCGCCGTTGCCGGGGACTTTGGCAAAAAGCTCATTGAATTAGTTATCTAAATTGTGTGATTAATCACGTTTGAGTATTTTCTTTCTTTTCTTGATTTTTCTTTTATAAGTTTGATATTTCTCGGTTGTTGCTTGGATTTACAGGTACCTCTCGACATATGAGTGGCGCATTGGTAGTCCGCCCTAACAACCTAGAGGACGAGCATCATTTTGAAGAAAGAGAACTTAAGTCTGAATCAGAATCATCAGAAGAACTGACGTCAGCTGACCCAAAGATCATGGCACACCCTAATGACGAGGATATGGTTCGTACTTTGGATGAATATATGGAACAGGAAAGCACCAGCTATCAATCTAGCATTCAATTCCCAGCTATTACTGCTAGAAATTTTGAGGTGAGGCCAATTATGCTGCAGATGCTTCAGATGATTGGGACATTCATAGGAAATCAGAATGAAGACCCAATTGAGCATTTGACAAAATTTGTTCAAATGTGTGAAAATTTCAAACAACAGGGAGTGTCTTCTGATGCACTGAGATTGAGACTCTTCCCCATGTCTTTAGATAAAAAGGCAACAGCTTGTCTCACGGCTTTACCTCCCAATTCTATTTCTATATGGGACACCCTGGCTTCTCTATTCAAAGCAAGATTCATTCCAAGGGGTAAACGAGCAGTGAAAAGAGCTGAGTTATTAGGCTTTACACAAGAACCAGGTGAACTCTTTCATGAGGCATGGGAGAGATTCAAAGAAATGTGGCGCAACTGTCCTAATCATGAGCAAAAGACTTATGTGTTATTGGAAGCTTTTTGGGTTGGATTGGATGGTCCTACCATTTCTATGGTCGAGAATGCTTGCAACGGTGGGATTGGCAAGAAGAAAGTATATGAATTATTTAAGTTATATGATGCAATTGCTTTTAGCACTCTGCAATAATCCGATAAAGCACGCTCTGGGTACAGGACTTATAAAGAGCCAAATATTTCTAATGCTTCTAGTATGTCTAAAGATATTGCTACTTAACTTGCAGCTATGGCCAGGAGGTTTGATCAACTTGAAATGAAGATAGAGAAGACATCTTCTAAGGGTATTCACGCTATCCAGGCCTCGGGCCTCTCTTGTGAAACTTGTGGAGAAGCACATTCTTATGAGGATTGCCCACATACTATGGAGACAGTCCATTACTTGAACAACAATCAAAGATATCCTCGTGGCAATCCTTATTCTAACACCTACAACCCAGGTATGAGGGATCATCTAAATTTCTCTAGGAAGAATGGACCAAGTGAAAACCCACCTAATCACTATACTTGCAAGCGAATGGCACCACCAGGTTTTGAGCAACAACAAAAATCTAGAGAAGGTGATTCAGAGACAAACCAGCTCTTGAGACAGATTCTTAAGAGCCAAAAAGGTATAATAAGCAAGGTTAATCTTCATGATACCACCATCAGAAATCTTGAGATACAAGTGGGCCAAATAGCATCTCAAATGAACTCATTCAACAGAAATAGTCTCCCTAGTAACACTGTTCCTAATCCTAGAAGGGATGGTAAGGAAGATTGCAAAGCAGTAACCTTGAGAAGTGGAAAGCAACTTGCTGATATTCCTAGCCAAAGTGGAAAGAAAGATAGCGTAAGTAATGAGGTTATTACTAGGCAAGAAGATGAAATACAGTCAGATATTGATGAGGTGGCTAGAGAGCAATCTGTTGCTCTTGAGAAAATGGATGAAAATAAGGAGAAGACCTACACTTCCCCTGTAAAATATGCGCCTCCACCACCATTCCCTCAGTGACTTAAAAAACATCAAGAAGATTCGCAATTCAAGAAGTTCATTCAGATATTCAAGCAACTCCATATCAACATACCATTCGCTGAAGCTTTGGAACATATGCCTAAATATGCCAAATTTATGAAGGATATTGTACCTAAGAAGCGACGATTCAGTTAGTTTGAGACAGTTGATGTGACTAAGAGCTTCACTGATATCATTAAGCAGATGCCTCCAAAATTAAAAGATCCTGGGAGTTTTTTTGTTCCTTGCCATATTGGAGATAAATTCTTGGGAAAAGGAATGTGTGACCTTGGAGCTTGCATTAACCTCATGCCTTTGTCTATCTTCAACCAGTTGGGATTGGGTAAAGCTCGACCAACAACAGTTACTCTTCAATTTGCTGATAGAAGTCTATCTCAACCTTGTGGAATCATTGAAGATGTATTAGTGAAAGTTGACAAGTTTATCTTTCCAGCGGACTTCATTGTACTTGACTTTGAGGCAGATAAAGAATTACCTTTGCTGTTAGGGAGACCATTTCTGGCAATCGCTAGAACACTGATTGATTTAGAGAAAGGTGAGTTAACTCTGAGAGTAGTTGATGAACAGGTCACCTTCAATATGAATCAGTTGATTAAATCTCCTAATATTCCAGAGGACTATTTCTTCATTGACATGCTTATCCTATGGTACAAAAAGAATATGAAAAAGGTATGACTGATGACCCACTTAAAGCTGCAATACTTGGGATTGATTTATAAAATGTTATAATAGAGGAATGCAAAGCTATCATGGATGCATCGATTCCTTATCCTCAAGGACGAATGCAGTTTAAATCACTTGATTTAGGTTTTATTGACAGACCAAAGTTGAAACCTTCCCTAGAGAAACCACCTTCACTTGAGCTAAAAGCTTTGCCATCTCACTTGCGGTATGTCTACTTAGGAGAAAATAATACCCTTCCTGTTATCATTGCTTCTGGTCTCACTGTTCAACAGGAGGAGCAACTAGTTGACGTCTTGAAGGCTCATAAAAGAGCTATTGGTTGGACTATTGCTGATATCAAGGGTATTAGTCCCTCTACTTGTATGCATAAAATCCTCCTTGAAGACAAGCATAAACCATCCATTGAGCATCAAAGGAGGTTGAATCCAATCATGAGGGAAGTTGTGAAAAAGGAAATTCTTAAATGGCTTGACGCAGGCATAGTATATCCTATCTTAGACAGCTCTTGGGTGAGCCCAGTCCAATGTGTCCCCAAAAAGGGCGGTATGACTGTAGTGGCTAACACCCATAACGAGCTAATTCCTACTTGCACCGTTACTGGTTGGAGGGTTTGCATAGATTATCGTAAGTTGAATGCAGCAACTCGAAAGGATCACTTTCCTCTTCCATTCATTGATCAAATGCTGGATAAACTTGCTGGCAAGGAATTCTTCTATTTTCTGGATGGATATTCTGGGTATAATCAGATTGCTATTGCCCTTGAAGATCAAGAAAAGACCACTGTCACTTGTCCATATGGGACCTTCGCTTTTAATCGTATGCCATTTGGATTATGCAATGCACCAGCTACCTTTCAGCGATGAATGATGGCCATTTTTGCTGATATGATTGAGCAAACTATGGAAGTTTTCATAGATGACTTCACAGTCTTTGGAGATTCCTATGATGAATGCTTATTTAATTTGGCCAATGTGTTGAGACGTTGTGAAGAAACCAACTTAGTGATTAACTTGGAAAAATGTCACTTTATGGTGAAAGAAGAAATTGTGCTAGGTCATAAAGTCTCAAAGAATGGCTTAGAAGTAGATAGAGCGAAAATTGCAGTAATTGAACAACTTCCTCCACCGGTGAATGTTAAAGGGGTGCAGAGCTTTCTTGGCCATGCTGGTTTCTACCGTCGCTTCATTAAAAACTTCTCCAATGTTACCAAGCCTCTCCGTGCTCTACTTGATAAAGATGTAGAATTCAAGTTTGATGATGGCTGCCTTCAAGCATTTGAAGAACTAAAGAAGAAACTTGTGACTGCGCCTATAATGATGGCCCCAGATTGGAGTTTGCCCTTCATAGTGATGTGTGATGCTAGTGACTTTGCCGTGGGAGCAGTTCTTGGCCAAAAGAAGGATAAAGCCTTTCACCCAATCTATTATGCCAGTCGTACACTTGATGATGCCCAAGAAAACTATTCAACCACTGAGAAAGAGCTTCTTGCTGTGGTATTTGCTTTTGGAAAGTTTCGTTCTTATCTGGTAGGAGCCAAAGTCATTGTACACATAGATCATGCAGCTCTTAAATATTTGTTCAGCAAGAAAGATTCAAAGGCAAGATTAATTCGATGGGTGCTTCTCTTACAGGAATTTGATCTTGATATTGTGGATAGGGAGGGTACAGAAAATCAAGTTGCTGATCATTTATCGAGGTTGAGTACTGATGCTCAACTAGAAGCTGACAAAGCCATTTATGAGACATTCCCGGATAAGCAACTATTTGCTGTGAGCCACTTTGATACTCCTTGGTATACTAGCCTTGTTAACTATTTAGTTTGCGACATTATTCCTCTTGATTTAAATTATCATCAACGAAGAAAGTTCTTGCATGATGTTAAGCTATATTATTGGGAAGAACCATTCTTGTTTCATCATTGTGCTGATCAATTGATAAGAAGATATGTACCAGAAAATGAGCAACAGGAAATATTAAAGTGCTGTCATTCTTCTAAGTATGGAGGGCACTTTGGAGGTAATAAAACTGCAGTAAAAGTCTTACAATGTGGCTTCTTCTGGCCCACCTTGTTTAAAGATTCTTATGAGTTTGCCTTGACATGTGATCGGTGCCAAAGATTGGGAAACATCTCTAAACGGAATGAGATGCCACTTAATAACATACTTGAAGTGGAATTGTTTGACGTTTGGGGAATAGACTTCATGGGACCTTTCCTTAAATCCTTCAATAATCAATATATTCTTGTGGCTGTAGATTATGTGTCAAAATAGGTTGAAGTGGCTGCTTTTCCAACCAATGATGGTAAGGTGGTGGTTAAATTCTTGAAGAAGCATATTTTCACTCGATTTGGTGCGCCACGAGCCATTATAAGTGATGGAGGTACTCATTTTTGTAACAACCAGTTCAAAACGCTTTTGAAGAAATACGGTGTTACGCACAAGGTAGCCCTATCATACCATCCTCAAACTAATGGGCAAGCTGAGATTTCTAATCGGGAGATTAAGAAGATTCTTGAAAAAACAGTGGGGGTCACAAGAAAAGATTGGTCTATAAAACTTCATGATGCATTGTGGGCCTATCGTACTGCTTAAAGACACCAATTGGTATGTCTCCTTATTGATTGGTATTTGGGAAGGCTTGTCATCTCCTGGTGGAATTAGAACATAATGCTTATTGGGCTATCAAAAAGCTCAACTTTGATGCTACGGCTGTGGGAGAAAAGAGACTCTTACAATTGAATGAGCTAAGAGGAGTTTCGATTTCATGCCTATGAAAGCTCTAAATTGTATAAAGAGAAGACTAAGAAGTGGCATTATAAGAAGATCGTACTCAAGACCTTTGAACCAGGACAACAGGTGCTCTTGTATAATTCCAGGCTGAGGTTGTTTCCAGGAAAGCTGAAATCTCATTGGTCAGGACCATTTACTGTGGTTCAAGTATTTGATCCTGGCACAATGGAGTTGGAAGGCAAAAGTGAAGAGAAATTCAAAGTCAATGGGCAAAGATTGAAGTACTATTGGGGTGGTGGAGTAGACTGTCAGAGCACTACATTACCTCTAACAGTTGATTCTTGAGATGCTGCCATAGTCTGGCTGAAGACTATAAACTTAGCGCTTGTTGGGAGGCAACCCAATGATTTGATTTTCATTTACTATTTTCTTATTGTTATTCAGGCTTTAGGGTGATTGCTCCTCTCGCAGCTCCAAATTCTGGCTCGTGCGCTCTTTCCTCCTTCAATTTTGAAACATCAGAGGAATAACTCTACATCAGAATCTGAAACCTAAACCAGGGGAGTACTAGTTTCTTTCTCCTTTATTAATTTTTGCAACATTGAGGACAATGTTTGATTTAAGTGTGGGGGAGAGAATTAGGATTCACAATTTAATTGACATTTGTTTCAAAAAAAAATAATAATGAAGGGAAAAGAGATACATTGTCTTGATTTTGAGATTGTTGGATTTGAATAAATATAGCTTAGTTACTAGTTGCATGAAGGGAAGTTGATTACATATATTGCAATTTATATGATGATATATTGTTTAACTTGATTAAATTGGGTGAGATAGTATAGCCCTGTTGGAAGGAAATTTGAGCCTAAAACATTCGATTCTAGTGTGATATTTCACTTGTCTCAACTTACTTTTCAGAACTTGTCTTATTTCTGTTCACTGCTACCTTTTACATATGCAATTTTTTAATAGGATAGAGGCATTCATTTTTATACCCTTGAATCCTAAACACAAGCTACAAACACTTCATCCATTGCTACCCCTTTGAGCCCATAATTTTTTTCTTTACATCTATCATATCTATATTAAGTTAATATGCATGTACAATCATTATTGCAGCAGTTTGATCATGTTATCAAATCACAAGATGTGGTATTGTCGCTATTAGTGCTTTATGTTGGAGGGTGTTTTCAAAAAGAAAAAATAAAAAAGAAAAAAAAACATAACTCCAGTGGCTTCTCTCGACATCACTTAGTAACCGGGGGCACTTCATCACCAATGTTGGCACTCGTGTCAAACGGTGAAGCCAAAAAGGGCTATGAGTTGGGCTAAAAGCCTCTTGAGGCACTTGTTGGAGTAACTGAGTAACCGGTGCTGTATCACCCATGTGCAGGGTTGCGTCAAAAGGGAACCTACAACAAGCTCAAGATGAAAAAAAATTGAAAAAAAAGAGAGAGAGAAAAATATATAGAGAGAGAATACCCTTCTTGAATCTTGAAGAATAGCACACATATTACTATTACATTAAATTATTTGTTTAACATGATCTACATGCATATTGCTTAGTATCCACCATCCACTCCACATAGCCTATATTCCAATATTACAAGCCATAAAGTCCCCTTGATTTTTGAATGGATATGTAAATGGTGGTGGAAAATTAGAACTATTACAAGCCTATGGTAGGGTGATTGAACAAGTGAATTGAGCGAAAAAGAACCCATATGCTAGTGAGTTGAGTGATACACTTTATACCCTTGTGTGACTATCTTACCTGAATTTAATCTTGTTAAACTTCATATCTTAATATGAATTTCTTTATATGTGATTGACAACCTATATTGTACATTTAGTTCTGAGGTTATGTTTACTCTAGTTCTCACGGTTTCTTAGTCAATTCATTTTGTCTCTCTTCTTTCTTCAACCTATTTTCAAGATTAATTTTTTCTTTGCCCAGGAGTGCAAAAGATTAAGTGTGGGGGTGTGATGACTCCCTTTTTTTAGATAATCTTGAGACATATTTTAATATATTTGGGAGTCATCTATAATAAATCAGAGGGATTTTAGTCAGATTTTGATAAGATACCGATTGGAAGAGATTTTATGATAAATATCTAATTCTTAATAAAATAATGATAAATAATAATAGTTTAATAATCTAAAAAAATAATAGATTAAAACCAGATAAAGATATTTCAGATTTGATTATTATTATTATTATTATTATTATTATTATTTTTGAATTTTCCACCCATTATGCCTCAAGATCACACGTGTGTGGAGGAGATATATGATAATAACTCAAAGGCAATATCTATTTGCATATATTGGGAAAGAGATCAAGCTTGGGAAAAAGTGGGTCCCACGTGAAGAAAAGAATAATAAGGTGCAGATCGGATATAATCTGAAGGGAGAAGATAATGAATAGATATATTATATTATGTTGATTATATTATAATATATGAAGACTTGACTCACGCAAGATGCAAGTAAAGCAGCATGGGATTGTATCTATTTAAAGGCAACAACACACACAGAATGGACACACACAGAAACACCGAAACAGAGGCAGACATAACAGATAGCTGAGACGCACAGACACAGATCCGGACGCGAGACAGGAAGCTCAGGCAGAGAACGCGAGAGCGGAGCGAGAAGCAGAGTTTTAGGGAGTTGGGACTTGAAGATTCAAAGAGATTTGGAGATTTAAATTTGGTTTTCCATTAATTTTCTTCTCTCTTTTTCTTAGTTTGTGATATGAACCGAATTATTTTTTATGGTTTTAATTTGTTGATGAACATGAGTAGCTAATTTTCTCGTTCTATGATTTTCTTGAACCTATTTATGGATTGAATTATTTATTTACTCTCTTTTTGCAATGAATGAGTTTTTGTATTGATTTCATCTTGCTCTTAATGCCTCTAAATGCCTAATCACCATTTAGTTGTCTTGGTCATTTAAAATTAATCTTGAGAAAGATAATTTATTTGTAGAACTTGGGTAAAATCATGTTAGACTTGAAGTTTAGGTATATTAAACGGATGGTTTGTTAGTATCATAGAGATATAGTTACTAACCTAGCATTGTCAGATTAAGATTGGTGTTTAAAGTCAGTCCTTATAAATTAATACAAGAGATTGATTAGTTTATTAGGATAAATATTTGGTTTTGACTCGAGAGAGCGTTATCGAATGTCTTTGAATCTTAGAAAAATACATACTTCGTTTTATTGCTTATTGAGAGTAAATTAATTAGTTCATGAAATAAATAGGGGATAGATAATCCTAGGTTCCTCCTGTCTTGAAGTTCTCAATTTAATCAATTAATTCTTAAGTATAAAATTTCCTTCAAAATATTCTCACTTAACCTGATTGATAATTTAATTAAGATAATTAATTCATTTTTGTCATAGTCCTCGTGGGAACGATCTTTTTATATTACTTGTGACCCGTACGCTTGCGGTAAAGCTAGACGACTAACAAGTTTTTGGCGCCGTTGCCGGGGACTTTGGCAAAAAGCTCATTGAACTAGTTATCTAAATTGTGTGATTAATCACGTTTGAGTATTTTCTTTCTTTTCTTGATTTTTCTTTTATAAGTTTGATATTTCTCGGTTGTTGCTTGGATTTACAGGTACCTCTCGACATATGAGTGGCGCATTGGTAGTCTGCCCTAACAACCTAGACGACGAGCATCATTCTGAAGAAAAGGAACTTAAGTCTAAATCAGAATCATCAGAAGAACTGACGTCACCAGACCCAAAGATCATGGCACACCCTAATGACGAGGATATGGATCGTACTTTGTCAGAATTATTACATTGCGTACTCTGATATATTAAATGTGATTTATCTTCGTGTAGTAATTGTATTCGGAATGTGAATGTGAGACCAGGTTATAAATGATTTCGGAAGGTACTGAGAAAACCCCGTCTGGTATATGGGTTTATAAATGTTATTTGATTGTTATTGGTCTCTATTTCACTTTAATTGCGTATTCCGAATACTAATTACGAAAGGGGGTTACAATAAGCCTGGCAAGGCCAATACTTCCCATAAGCAGAAGGGACAAGGGTCCTCATCTGGTGGCAATAGCAAGAAGCCTTATCAATCTGGGGGTCGTGGTGATCACAGACCTCTAGCGGGACCAGTATGCAATCAGTATAGAAAGTATCATCCGGGCAGAACTATACGGGGCAAGTATTTGCTTCTACTCCAAAAAGTTGGGTCATCTTTCTACTCAGTGCCCACGACAGCCGGCAGAGCAAAGGCCTAGGAATCAGGGTTGAGTGTGTTAGATCAAGCGTTTCACCCAAGAGGGGGGGTGAATTGGGTGATACTGAAATTTCTTTCGAAAATATAAAACTTTGACAAAATAATTAAAACAGTAATGAGTAAGGAGAAATATCACCGAAGTGTACACCGGGAGTTATACTGGTTCGGTCACAACCACTTTGACCTACGTCCAGTCCTCAGAGCTTCTCTGAGAGTTTCACTATAGCTTCCAAGATTCAGTGGGTTCTTGGCACCTCAGTACAAGCAAGTTCCTACACCTGGACACTCGCTCCCCCTTACAGGTTGTAATCCAATCCCAACTCAAGGTTCCACAACCTTAAGTTTTCTCAATAACAAATATTGAGTTTGAATGAAATATCTCTCTTACAGAGTAAATGATAATCACTGAAGCATAGAAATACAATTTCAATGTGAAAACAGAGCAATGAACTTAATGATACGTTCGTATGTGTGTTCTTGTGTTTTCTTATGTCTTTCTCTTTTCAGATGTTCCCATATATATAGATACTTTGGTAATGATTTCTGGAACATATTTCTTCATGTCCGTTGGAGCGTGCGCAGCCATAATTGACTTTTCTAGTTTTTGAAAAACATACGTTGCGGTAGGTGATGGTCGGTGACATTTGAGCATTGCTTTTGGACTTTCCTTATTTGGTAAGATCTCTTCACTGTTTTCCTGTTGAAAAACTAAGTACACTAATATAATGAAAAGTTAATCAAATAGGAAACAGAATAATGACCGTTGGAATGATTTCACACTTTCTGGATTAGCTTACTCGAGTAGCTCCTCGAGTAACATCGTGAAATCATTGTTCAACTGCAAGTCAATGAATAAATATAAGATTACTCGGGTAGTGCATGGAGTAAACTAAATTTCATACCTTTGGGAATAGTTATTTACTCGGGTAGCTACTCCAGTAATGCTTTGGCAACCTCATAGATTACTCGGGTAACACCTCGAGTAATTCATTAAAAACCTTTTGATTACTCGATGCTCTACTCCAATAATGTTGGCAGGATTTTGTTACTCGAGTAGGGACTAGAGTAATGCATCCATTTTTGCATAGGTTACTCGGGTAGCTCCTCGAGTAACTAAGACTTTTAAGCATGATTTACTCTGGTAATGACTTGAAGTTTACGTTGAAAAATTTGTGCATACTGGGGTACTTACTCGAGGAATCCACTTAAAATAAACCATGAAAAACTTGTATACTAGAGTAAGGACTCGAGGAAGATGTAATAGGGAAAGATCAAGTCACTCGGGTACTAACCTCCAGTTTTCACTTACCTTAGTCTGTTACTCGAGTAGCTCCTCGAGTAACGTTGGCAGTGGTACAAAGTGCCGAGAGTTACATCTTTTCACAAACAGAGGTACTCGAGTAGCTCCTCGAGTATCATGAAAAACTTGAAGGGAACTGGAAGTTTCTGACTTGGTTACTCGAGTAGCTCCTCGAGTAACATTAGCAGTGGTACAAAATGCCGAGAGGTCCATATTTTAGGAAACACACGTACTCGAGTAGCTCCTCGAGTATCATGGGGAAAACTTGAAGCCAACTGGAAGTTTTGACTAGTTACTCGAGTACCTCCTCGAGTAACATTGGCAGGCCGAGAACAACCTCAAAATTTTACCTGGTTACTCGAGTATCGCCTCGAGTAATGGTGGCAGGTTACTGGAAGTTCTCCTTGGTTACTTCAAGTTTTGGCTCATTACTCGAGTAGCGCCTCGAGTAATGCCTTAGAAATTGTGCTTCCGATCAAGTTCCTCAGCATTTTCTCTTGGCCAATCTTCACTACTTCCATGCTTACCTCAAGTAAAGCTTATTCCTGTCATTACTTAGTTCAAGCTTGATTATTAAACATTTCCTTTTCAAACCATTCTTTTGTTATCATCAAAACATGAGGTCTAACATTCTCCCCCTTTTTGATGATGACAAAACTTGGTGATTTTGAACATGGTTTTTCAAATTGGATTCTTAATTAATTATTTCTTATTAAGATTGAATATACCTTGCATACATAACAACTTCATTAGTCCAAACATGTATCATAATTCAAAACTTAAATGAAATCAAATAAAGTCATAATTTAAACACACTTGTATTAAACTTAAAATTTCAAATTACAAGATAAAGTTCAAACAAAAATCAAAAGACTCCCTAAAGTCCCATGTACACCCAAATACCCAAAATGAACTAGGACACATCCATAAAATCACCCTCAAGCTCTTCTCCCCCTTTTTGGCTTCATCAATCAAGTGGAGGACTAGGAGGCTTGGCCATGGAAATGGGTGTTACAGGAAAGACCATAGAATCATTTGAGTCGAAAGAGTCAAATGAACTGGAGGGTACAGGATCAGGCAGATGAAGTGGAGGGATATAGATGTCATCACCGGGAAGAGAAGGTTGGAAGACAACCATAGTAGAGGTTTCTCCTTCCGGGGTGGTCTGAGTCTCAGGTGAAATCTCAACCTCAGGTGTATGCTTTTCAGGTGATGAAGAGGGAGATATCTCCTCAGTGTGAGTAGGAGAGGGAATTGGTTTAGAGGTGGTTTCAGGCTGTGGCTTTTGAGGTGAATCATCGATGATAATATGAGTGGTTTCGTGGGTATCAGGATCATCCACTGTGAATAAGATATCTTTCCCTTGGGGCTCAAGTGGATCAGAAACCAAAGGGGTAGATGGTTCAGCCTCGGGAATGGGAATGTCTGAAGGAGGATCTACTGAAGGTGGTGGTGGTGCAGATGAGGAGGGATCGGCAGAAGGTCCAGGACCCAAGGAATCCAAACATGCCAGGATCAGTCTCAATGTTTCTCCCTGGGCACGTTGCTCTGCTAGCAACTCCTCATGTCTCCTATCCATTCTCTCAACCATCTCCTCATGCCTTTTGTCTATTTTCTCAACCAGCTCCCCCATCTTGAAGTTTGTATTGGTAATTAACTCAGCGTTTGTGTTGGCAATGTCCACATGGAAACCTCTGAGTATGTTCTCCATGAAGTGCTGGAGAGTGGCATTGAGGAAGGATGGTGAGGATGTGGTTGCAGCTGGAGCCGATGACTGAGTGTCATCTATCTTGCTGGTCTCTGCCTCAGTAGCCTTTCGCTTCTTCTTGGACCTAGACTCCAGTGGGCCTTTAAGAGGGATGTCGATGTTCAGTTTACCAATCTGGTTCCTCCCCACTGGGGTCACCCTCTCAATTGGCTCCCTACTATCCAAGTACCATATTTTGTTCTCTTTCAGGATAAGAGACACAATTTGGGGATATGGCATTGGAGTGGTACCCTTTCCATCCACCTTGTACCTTTTCATTTCAGAGAATATATACTCTCCCAGATCTTTTTGTTCCTTCAGAAGCAGTGAAGCAAACCATCTAAAGTCCCTATCTGAGAAATGGGTGTAGTTGTTGGCTTTGTTCACTAGGGACCTAGAGTAAATGTACCAAAGGACCCTATGGTGATCACACATATCACTCGGTTTAAAGTTTAGGGGGCCAACTAACTCACCGGGCTTCAGGATAGTGAAAATTTGATCTGGCTCAAGCTCAGAATATATATCATCCGGGGGATTCTCTATTCCTAACCACAGGTTAATTTTGGATGGTGAAATTAAAATCTTTTGGCCTCTCACAGTTGTGGTCATCTCTTCCTCAACTGAGGTTCGGTTAGGCTCATCTATAATTTCTAGGTTGCAATAGAAATGGGTAATCACTTTAGTACAAAATGGTAACCTAATAGATAGCCAAGGCATAAATGGTTCTAAATAGGAACTTAAGTCATGCTTCACTACCTCTTGAAGAGGAATTTTGGCTTTTGGTCTAGGGATCAACTTTCTTCTCTTTATTGGAGGAGGAGAAAGAAGATCAGGGTTTTGTTGTGAATCAGAGGAATCTGTGAAGTTGAGATTCTTGGTTCTAACCATCTTGAAACACAGAGAATCAAAAATCACAGAGAAACGGGGTCACTGTCGCGAGTTTAGGTCAGAGGGATTTTGAACAAAATAGGAAGTTTTTGGACTTGAAATCCGTTGGGTTTTGACGGAAATGAGGTAAGGAAACGATTGGGAAAAAATTTTGAAAGAGTGTATAGTGATTTACTCGAGGAGATTTTGTGGAAATGACCAAGTTTGCGCAAAATAAAGACCTAAATCCCGACTTTACTCGAGGCCTTACTCGAGTAACATTCAAGATTACTCGAGGCCTCCCTCGAGTGTTCATGCAGAAAATTCAAAAAAATTCATTTAAATTGCGTACCTGGCATGAATAATATAGTAATTATTCATGGATGTTCCCTCGATCATTCATAGTCCATATGAGTCAGTTTTGAGTCACTATTCAACACTTTGTAAATCTGAGCTCCGACATTACTCGAGGCCTTCCTCGAGTATTCTTCAAGTTTACTCGAGGCCTGCCTCGAGTAACTAGCTTCTCAATTTCTGACTCTTCATTTCTTTGAAATCTGAACCGTTATATTTGAAAATCAAGTAACTTGATCCGTTACTTCCAGTTTTGGAGGACATTACTCGAGTACATACTCGAGTAAAGTGCTTCTTTACTTCAAGTTGCTCCTCGGGTATTGCTTTTCTGTCACACATTACTTCAAGTTGGTACTCCAGTAAATGTGTCCTCTGATCACCTCTGTTTTTGTTTCTCAAAACAGAGTTTCAACCTTCCTGCAAAACACATTTCTATATACTCCGATGCTTAAGTTAGTGATCATCAAAACATTATCAAATGACTTCATCTAATATTATGAAATGCTGAAAAATACTTATAACTCATTGGGATTTACCATTCCCAATTCTCTTCTAATGAATAGAAATTGATCTTTTGCAAGGGGTTTTGTGAAGATATCAGCTAGTTGAAGATGAGTAGGAATGAATATGACTTTCACATCTTTCTTTTGGACATGATCTCTGATGAAGTGATGTCTGACATCGATATGCTTGGTTCTAGAGTGTTGAACTGGATTCTTTGCCAAGCTTATCGTACTAGTATTGTCACAATAGATTGGTATTTCTTTGAGATAAATACCAAGGTCTTGCAGTTGTTGTTTTAACCATATCACTTGTGCACAACAACTTGAGACTGCAACGTATTCGGCTTCTGTTGACGAAAGAGACACTGTATTTTGTTTCTTGCTGAACCATGATACAAGAGATCCTCCAAGAAATTGTCCTTGTCCACTGGTGCTCTTTCTATCTGTCTTGTATCCTCCATGATCAGAATCTGAATAAGCAACTAAATATTCACTTCTTCCTTTAGGATACCACAGACCCAATTCTGGTGTGTCAGCAAGGTATCTAAAGATTCGTTTGACCGTTTCAGCATGTGATTCCTTTGGCGCCGATTGATATCTTGCACATATGCCAACACTAAATTGGATGTCTGGTCTGCTTGCCGAGAGATAGAGTAATGATCCAATCATTCCTCTATATTTTGTGATATTGTAGTCTTTCCCTTTGACATCAGCATCAAGCAACGTTGTTGAGCTCATAGGTGTGTCTGAGCCGTTTGCTTCATCCATTCCATACTTCTTCAATAGCTCTTTTAAATACTTTGTTTGAGATATGAAGATTCCATTCTTTCTTTGTTTGATTTGCAAACCAAGAAAGAAATTCAATTCTCCCATCATTGACATCTCAAACTCTCCCTGCATTATCTCAGAAAATTCCTTACATAGAGATTCATTAGTAGCACCGAAAACAATATCATCAACATATATTTGAACAATTAAAATATCATCACGTTTTCGATTTATAAATAATGTTGTATCAACTTTTCCCCGTACAAAACCTTGATCGATGAGAAACTTACTAAGTCTTTCATACCAGGCTCTAGGAGCTTGTTTTAAACCATACAAAGCCTTTTTAAGTTTGAAAACATGGTCCGGTTTAGTGACATCTTCAAAACCTGGAGGTTGTTTTACATACACTTCTTCCATGATGTAACCATTTAGAAAAGCACTCTTAACATCCATTTGATAGAGTTTGAATCCTTTGATGCATGCAAAGGCTAAGAGTACAAGTATAGCTTCCAATCTAGCCACTGGAGCATACGTTTCCTCATAATCAATTCCTTCTTCCTGATTATAGCCTTTGGCCACCAATCTTGCCTTGTTTCTGACAATAATTGCGGATTCATCGAGTTTGTTTTTGAATACCCATTTAGTACCAATGATCGTATGATCTTTGGGTCGGGGTACCAAATCCCAAACTTGATTCCTTTCAAATTGATTTAGTTCTTCTTGCATTGCTATGACCCAATCATTGTCTGATAGAGCTTCATCAATGTTAGAAGGTTCAATCTCAGAAATGAATGCAGAAAAACTTACTTCATTGAAAACTCTATTTCTGGTTTTAATCCTTTCATTCACATCTCCTATGACTTGATCTAAGGGATGACTTCTATTGTATTTCCAGGCTTTAGGTTGACCTAGGGTCTGCTCTTCATCCTTAGTTTCATCAACCTCTGGAATAAGAGACTTAGAGATAGATTGACCATTTTCTTGATTTAAAACAACTTCTTGTTCTTCATCAATGGTTTTGTCAGAGGATTCAAATTCATCAAACACAGTATGAATTGATTCTTCAATAACACATGTTCTTTTATTGAAAACTCTATATGCTTTACTTCGGTTAGAATATCCTAAGAAAATTCCTTCATCAGTTTTAGAATCAAATTTTCCTAAGTTATCTTTACCATTATTATGAATGAAACACTTACAACCGAAGATGTGTAGATGAGCAATGTTTGGCTTTCTTCCTTTGTACAGCTCATATGGTGTCTTTCCAAGTTTGGTTCTGATATAGGCTCTATTTGAAATATAGCATGCTGTACTCATAGCATCAGCCCAGAAAACTTGGGACACATTCTTTTCGTTTAACATTGCTCTGGCCATTTCAGTGAGCACTCTATTCTTTCGTTCCATGACTCCATTTTGTTGAGGTGTTCTTGGAGCAGAGAAATTGTGATCAATACCATTAGTATCACAATATTCTTCAAAAGCTTGATTCTCGAATTCTCCACCATGATCAGTCCTAATAGCTGCAATGGTCATACCTTTCTCATTTTGCACTTTCTTGGCAAAAACAATGAATTCTTCAAAAGTTTTATCTTTTGATGATAGAAAAATAACCCATGTAAATCTAGAAAAGTCATCAACAATGACCAATGTATATAGATTGCCACCAAGACTCTTTACTCTTGCTGGGCCAACTAAATCCATATGCAATAGTTGTAATGGTCTATTTGTTGAAATCTCATTTTTCAATTTGAAAGATGATTTAGTTTGTTTACCCTTTTGACATGCGTCACAAATCAAATCGTTTTTGAAGTTTACTTTGGGTAATCCAAGAACTAAATCCTTTTTGAGTAACTTGCCTAGTTGATGCATGTTGACATGAGCCAATCTTTTATGCCATAGCCAACTTTCATCGGCATTACTCAGAAAACAGTTTTCAGATTCATTTCTACTAATATCTAGAGTATAGCAGTTACCTTCCCTTTTTGCTCTGAGCTTAGCCTTGATATTCTTCTTATCAAGCTGTAAGTCATTCTTGTTGATGACTAAACATTCTTCTGAGTCAAATATCACCCAGTTGTTTTTATTTGCACTTTGACTTACGCTCAGCAAATTGTGACACAAGCCTTTAACATAATATACATCTTTGACTTGTATTCCTTTGTCATTTTTGATTTCACCAATTCCTGCTATCTTTCCGGATTGATTTCCTCCAAATTTTACCTTTCCACCTTCTTTAGGTTGTAATGTGGTAAAACTTTCAAAATCTCCGGTCATATGTCTAGAGCATCTACTATCTATGTACCACTTGCTATTTTTGGATGCTTTAAGACATACCTGCAATTAATTGACTAAGTCTTAGGTACCCACATCTTTTTGGGTCCTTTTGGGTTAGTACAAATGATTTTATGAATATATGATCCTTTAGGTACCCATTTGTAGGTTCCTATGGTTGCTTTCTTTTTATGAATGCATGAAGATGTATGATGTCCTTTTCTATTACAGTAATTACAAAATGCAAAGGGATTTGATGTATGCACAGAATGTTGGAAATAATTCAAATATGACTTACCTCCTGCTTTCTTTCTTCCTTTTCTTTTATCTGATTTTGGATCATATCCAATTCCAGATCGATCATTTGCAAATCGTTGAGCTTTTAAAATGACATTTAACATCTCACTTCCTTGTGTGAATTTTTCAAGAGTTTTTGTGAGATCAATGTTTTTCTTTTTCAAAGATAAACAATCTTCACAATCCTTTACCTTATGTTCAGTTTCAAGAACTTTGTTTTTCTTTTTAACAACAATCAATTCTTTAACAACTTTGATGAATTCAGAATGTAAAGCATTATATTCGGAAAATAATTCATCATAGGTAGGTTCAGTATCATTTACCTCTTCTTCTGTTTCTTCTTGAGCAATAAGACATATATTAGCTACTTCTTCCTCATCACTTTCTTCATCTGAGGAGCTATCACCCCATATAGCAGATACAAAGGCTTTCTTTTTGTTGAAGAATTTACCTTTTCTCTTTTCTTTGCTCCTTTGGCTCAAATCTGGACATTCTGACTTGATATGTTCTAGTTTCCCACATTCATAGCAAATGATATGATCTTTGCTACTATTTCCTCCTTTCTGAAAATGTTTGAATCCTTGACCTTTCTTGTAGAACTTTCTGAATTGTTTTATGATAAGACCCATTTCGTCATCATCAAACTCCTCATCTTCATCTTGATTTTCTTCTTTCGCTTTTAGTGCTAGACCTTTCTTTCTTTTGTCACCAATGTCATCTAGTTCCCGTTTGAACTTTAATTTGCTTTCATATTCAGAAAGGCTTCCAAATAGAGAAGCAACTTATCTCATTGATTCTCCTTTTGCCTCTTCTATCGCAGTGACTTTGGCCTCCCACTCTTTAGAAAGAATATTCAAGATCTTTCGTACTTGGGTATTTTGATCATAGACTTTACCAAGTGCTGCAAGTTGATTAACAAGATGAGTATATCTAAGTTCGAATTCAGAAATTGACTCACCTGATTTCATTCGAAGTAGATCGAATTCAGTGATCAAGGTATTGATTCGATTCTCCTTTATTCCTGAAGTTCCTTCATGAGCTATTTCCAGAGCTTCCCACATTTCCTTTGCTGTTGGAAGTGTGCAAATTCTGAAGTATTCATTTTGACTTAAAGAACTTTGTAACATCAGAATTGCTTTGCTATTGAGAGTGATGAGTTTCTTGTCATTCTCATCGTATTCCGCTGGCGTCTTTGGAATTTTCTGAGAATCTACAACCTTTGTAGGTTGATAATTTCCACTCTCAATTACATCCCATAGTCCATATTCAGTAGCCATCACGAACACTCTGAACTTAGCTTTCCAGAATGAAAAGTGTTCTCCATTGAAACCAGGGGGTCTAGTGATGGATGCTCCGTCGGGAAGAATTCCTTCACCCATGCTTGTCATTGGATCCTTCTTAGGCTGTTAAACCTTAACAAGAAGACCTACGCTCTGATACCAAATGTTAGATCAAGCGTTTCACCCAAGAGGGGGGGGTGAATTGGGTGATACTGAAATTTCTTTCGAAAATATAAAACTTTGACAAAATAATTAAAACAGTAATGAGTAAGGAGAAATATCACCGAAGTGTACACCGGGAGTTATACTGGTTCGGTCACAGCCACTTTGACCTACGTCCAGTCCTCAGAGCTTCTCTGAGAGTTTCACTATAGCTTCCAAGATTCAGTGGGTTCTTGGCACCTCAGTACAAGCAAGTTCCTACACCTGGACACTCGCTCCCCCTTACAGGTTGTAATCCAATCCCAACTCAAGGTTCCACAACCTTAAGTTTTCTCAATAACAAATATTGAGTTTGAATGAAATATCTCTCTTACAGAGTAAATGATAATCACTGAAGCATAGAAATACAATTTCAATGTGAAAACAGAGCAATGAACTTAATGATACGTTCGTATGTGTGTTCTTGTGTTTTCTTATGTCTTTCTCTTTTCAGATGTTCCCATATATATAGATACTTTGGTAATGATTTCTGGAACATATTTCTTCATGTCCGTTGGAGCGTGCGCAGCCATAATTGACTTTTCTAGTTTTTGAAAAACATACGTTGCGGTAGGTGATGGTCGGTGACATTTGAGCATTGCTTTTGGACTTTCCTTATTTGGTAAGATCTCTTCACTGTTTTCCTGTTGAAAAACTAAGTACACTAATATAATGAAAAGTTAATCAAATAGGAAACAGAATAATGACCGTTGGAATGATTTCACACTTTCTGGATTAGCTTACTCGAGTAGCTCCTCGAGTAACATCGTGAAATCATTGTTCAACTGCAAGTCAATGAATAAATATAAGATTACTCGGGTAGTGCATGGAGTAAACTAAATTTCATACCTTTGGGAATAGTTATTTACTCGGGTAGCTACTCCAGTAATGCTTTGGCAACCTCATAGATTACTCGGGTAACACCTCGAGTAATTCATTAAAAACCTTTTGATTACTCGATGCTCTACTCCAATAATGTTGGCAGGATTTTGTTACTCGAGTAGGGACTAGAGTAATGCATCCATTTTTGCATAGGTTACTCGGGTAGCTCCTCGAGTAACTAAGACTTTTAAGCATGATTTACTCTGGTAATGACTTGAAGTTTACGTTGAAAAATTTGTGCATACTGGGGTACTTACTCGAGGAATCCACTTAAAATAAACCATGAAAAACTTGTATACTAGAGTAAGGACTCGAGGAAGATGTAATAGGGAAAGATCAAGTTACTCGGGTACTAACCTCCAGTTTTCACTTACCTTAGTCTGTTACTCGAGTAGCTCCTCGAGTAACGTTGGCAGTGGTACAAAGTGCCGAGAGTTACATCTTTTCACAAACAGAGGTACTCGAGTAGCTCCTCGAGTATCATGAAAAACTTGAAGGGAACTGGAAGTTTCTGACCTGGTTACTCGAGTAGCTCCTCGAGTAACATTAGCAGTGGTACAAAATGCCGAGAGGTCCATATTTTAGGAAACACAGGTACTCGAGTAGCTCCTCGAGTATCATGGGGAAAACTTGAAGCCAACTGGAAGTTTTGACTAGTTACTCGAGTACCTCCTCGAGTAACATTGGCAGGCCGAGAACAACCTCAAAATTTTACCTGGTTACTCGAGTATCGCCTCGAGTAATGGTGGCAGGTTACTGGAAGTTCTCCTTGGTTACTTCAAGTTTTGGCTCATTACTCGAGTAGCGCCTCGAGTAATGCCTTAGAAATTGTGCTTCCGATCAAGTTCCTCAGCATTTTCTCTTGGCCAATCTTCACTACTTCCATGCTTACCTCAAGTAAAGCTTATTCCTGTCATTACTTAGTTCAAGCTTGATTATTAAACATTTCCTTTTCAAACCATTCTTTTGTTATCATCAAAACATGAGGTCTAACAGAGTGTTCACGATGACACATGAGGAGGCTCGGAAGTCCCCTGAATTGATCTAAGGTAAAATCCTTCTCAGTGGTAATGAGTTACAAGCTTTATTTGATTCAGGTGCAATTCATTCTTTTATTGCCTATGACTGTGTAAAGCGATTGGGATTACATGTGCATAAATTGCCATTTAACTTGGTTATATCGACGCCAATGGGTGTCAAGGCTGTGATGGCCAAAGCTTGTCTTAACTGTGTGATCATTATTGAGGGACTTGAGTTCGTGGTTGATTTGATTTGTTTGCTGCTTCAA
The DNA here is from genome assembly GCA_963242795.1 of Inga leiocalycina. NCBI lineage: Eukaryota > Viridiplantae > Streptophyta > Magnoliopsida > Fabales > Fabaceae > Inga > Inga leiocalycina. The sequence continues at coordinate 36,083,150 of OY725325.1, forward strand.
CAACTAGAAGTTATCTTGGGTTTTGACTGGCTAACAGCAAATAATGTGCTACTTAATTGTGGTAATAAGAGGATAGTTTATCCTACTCCATGGTGGGATGTTAACATTAATGCCAGTTTAAACTTTCTTTCAACAGCTAAAGCTGAGAAATATCTTGAGAAGGGATGCCAGAGGTATATGGTGTCCTTTTCCGTGCAAGGAGAGATAGGAGAAACTTTAGGAAGTATACCTGAAGTAAGAGAATTCCTTGAGGTATTCCTGGACGACCTTAGTGGGTTGCCTCCGGAAAGGGAAGTGCAGTTCCCAATTGAGATTCTACCTAGAGCTGGTTCGATATTAAAGGCCCCATACCATATGGCCTCGAATGAAATGGCAAAGTTGAATAAGCAAATTGAAGAATTGCTTGAGGAAGGGTTCACATACCCAGCGTATCACCGTGGGGACCTTAGTGTTATTTGTGAAAAAGAAAGATGGGAGTCTGCGGTTATGTATCGATTATAGAGAGTTGAACAAGATTACTATTAAAAACAAGTATCCTCTTATGAGAATCGATGACCTGTTAGATTAATTTTCTGACTCATGTGTATTCTCTAAAATTGATTTAAGGTCGGGATATCATTAGTTGTGTGTGAAGGCAGCGGATGTTCTGAAAACTGGTTTCAGAATGAGGTATGGGCACTATGATTTTCTTGTAATGTCCTTCGGGTTGACTAATGCAACGGCGGTATTCATGGATTATATAAGCTGGGTCTTCCGACAGTATCTTGACTAGTTCATGGTAGTGTTTATTAACGATATTCTAATATACTTTAAGAGTAGAGAAGAGCATGAGCAACATCTGAGAATTGTGCTAAGAATCTTACGAGAAAAGCAACTCTATGCCAAGCTGAGCAAGTATGAGTTTTGGCTTACAGAAGTAAAATTTCTTGGCCATGTTATCTCACGTGAAGGGGTCTCGGTGGATCCTAGTAAGGTGGAAGCAGAACTTTATTGGAAGATGCTAGAATCTATTTCAGAGATTTGTAGTTTTTTGGGTTTGGCTAGTTATTATCTATGGTTCATTTAGAACTTCTCCCGGATTGCATTGCCGATAACCAAGCTCACGAAGAAGGATTAACCATTTTTATGGGATGAATATTGTGAGCAGAGTTTCACTGAGCTGAAGGAGAGGTTGACTACTACACCAGTATTGATTATACTTGATCCCAGTGAGGCTTACATCATATACAGTTATGTGAGTAAGCAGGGGTTAGGGTATGTCCTGATGCAACAGAGAAGAGCGGTGGCCTATGCCTCTCGATAGCTAAAACCGCATGAGATAAACTACCCCACTCATGATCTGGAGCTTGCGGCAATAGTGTTTGCATTAAAAATCTGGCATTATTACTTATATGGTGTGATAGTGGAATTATACGGCGACCACAAGAGTCTTAAATCTCTGTATGATCAGAAAGAGTTAAACATGAGATAGCGTTTGTAGATGGAGTTGCTGAAAGATTATAACTTAGAGACCAAATATCATTCGGGTAAGGCTAATGTCGTCGCGGATGCTTTGAGTCGGAAGGTGGTGCTAGTGGCAATGATGATGATCCAAGAGAAGAAATTGATAGAGGAATTTTGGGATTTGAATCTCTCAAATGATATCTTGTGTGCTAGTTATGGTATAGTCCAAGGGAAAAATGACCTGAGGACTGAAATTGAAGAGGCTCAGATGCATGATGAGCGAGCCTAGTCTATTCGAGCTATGATTGAGCAAGGAGGGACTTGGGATTATGATTTGTCACCTAGTGGACTAGTTCGTTACCAGAAGAGAATCTATGTTCCATTGAAGGCTGACTTGAGACAAAGAATTCTGGATGAGGCTCATATGAGTCAGTATACTCTTCACCCAGGCATGCCCAAGATGTATCATAACTTGAAATCTATGTATTGGTAGCCAGGGTTGAAGAGTGATGTGACTAAGTATGTGGCGCGGTGTCTTACTTGTCAAAAGGTAAAGATTGAGCACCAAAGACTGCTAGGATTGCTTCAGAGTCCAGGAATTCCAGAATGGAAGTGGGAGAGTGTGACCATGGATCTAGTGGTGGGTATGCCCAGGATTAGGAACTATGATACGATCTGGGTAATTGTTGATCGACTCACGAAGTCAACGCACTTCATACATATCAATGCTAGCTATTCTCTTGATAGGCTAGTTGAGATATACATCAAAGATATAGTGAGACTCCATGGTACAACGAAGAATATTATTTTTGACAGAGATCCTCAGTTTACTTCTAGATTCTGGAGTGCTCTGCATGAAGCTATGGGTACTCAGTTGAGGTTCAGCACGGCCTACCATCCTCAGACAGACGGGCAGTTAGAAAGGACTATTTAGACGCTGGAAGATATCTTGAGAACATATGTCCTAAACTTCAAGGGAAAATGGGACTATTTTTTTCAATGGCTGAGTTTGCTTACAACAACAGCTATCATGCGAGCATCCAAATGGCTTTGTATGAAGCATTGTATGGAAGGAAGTGCCAGTCACCAATGTGCTGGACAGAACTATCTGAGAGGAAGTTGTATGGGCTGAATCTTGTTGATCAAACTTCTGAGCAGATTAGAATTATCAAGAAGAGGCTCCTTACAGCACATAGTTGACAGAAGAATTATGCTAACAAAAGGAGAAGACCTCTCGAGTTTGAAGTGGGGGATCATGTTTTCTTGAGAGTATCTTTAGTCACAGGCATCGGGATAGCAATCAAGCGGAAGAAGCTGAGTCTGAGGTATATTGTTCCATTCAAGATTTTGGCAAGAATCAGAACGATGGCATATCGGATAGCACTACCCCCGAATTTAAGTCGATTGCATGATGTATTCCATGTCTCGTAGTTCAAGAAGTACCAACCAGACACTGAGCATATTATTGAATATAAAGAGGTTGAGTTGCAAGATAACTTCACTTATATGGTAGAGCCAGAGCGTATCATTGATCGAGAAGAGCGGTGGCTAAGACATTACTGTAAGAGCAAGCGTTTCACACAAGAGGGGGGTGAATTGGGTGATACTAAATTTTCTTTGCAATTATAAGAATTTGACGGTGAATATAAAGCAGTAAAGAGTAAGGAGAAATATCATCGAAATGTACACCGGGAGTTATACTGGTTCAGCCACAACCACTTTGACCTACGTCCAGTCCTCAGAACTTCTCTGAGAGTTTCACTATAATTTCCAAGATTCAGTGGGTTCTTGGCACCACAGTACAAGCAAGTTCCTTCACCTGGACACTCGCTCCCCCTTACAAGTTGCAATCCAATCCCAACTTCAAGGTTCCACAACCTTAAGTTATCTCAATAAAAAATATTGAGTTTGAATGAAATATCTCTCTTACAGAGTGAATAAGAATCACTGAAGCATAGAATTACAAATATGATGTAAAACAGAGGAATGAACTTGATGATACGTTTGAGTGTGTTCTTGTTGTTTTTGGATGATCCTTCTCTGTTTGGATGTTCCCATATATATAGATATGTTGGTGAAGACCGTTGGAACATTTTCTTCTCATCCGTTGGAGAGTGCGTAGCCACTATTGACTTTTCCATTATTTGAAAAATATCCATTTGCGGTAGGTGGCGGTAGGTGTCATTTGAACGTTGCATTTGACTTTCCTTATTTGGTAAGATCTCTTCATTGTTTATCTGTAAATAAGCTAAGGATACTAATACAATGAAAGATTAATCATATAGGAAACAAATCAATGAACGTTTGAATAATTTCTGGATTTCTGGGTTGCTTACTCGAGTATCATTTGAAGTTTACTCGAGTACTTACTCGAGTATCATCGTGAAATCTTTGATTCACTGCAAGTCAACAAACAAATATAAGATTACTCGGGTAGTGCATGGAATAACCAGTTTTCAAACCTTCAGAAATGTATGTTTACTCGGGTACCTACCCGAGTAATTCACTCACAACTTTATGAGTTACTCGGATACCAACTCGAGTAAACCTTCAAATAAGCTTTTGGTTACTCGATGCTTTACTCCAATAATGTTGGCAGGATTTCAACGCCGAGAGTACTTACCTTGTTACTCTGGTATGGACTCGAGTAAAGCACTTACTTTTGCATAGGTCACTCTGGTACCACCTCGAGTAAAGATACTTCTTGTGCATGACTTACTCTGGTAATGACTTGAGGTTTTCCTTGAAAATATTTTGCATACTCGGGTACTTACTCGAGGAATCCACTTAAAATACAACATTAGATACTTGTATACTAGAGTAAGGACTCGAGGAACATGAAATAAAAAGAAATCAAGTTAATCAGGTGCTACCTTCAAGTTTTAACTTACCTTAGTGAGTTACTCGAGTAGCTCCTCGAGTAACATTAGCAGTAGTACTAAGTGCCGAGAGCTCCACATTTTCACAAACACGGTTACTCGAGTAGCTCCTCGAGTATCGTTGGAAACTTGAAGGCAGCAGGAAGTTTTTCACATGGTTACTCGAGTAGCGCCTCAAGTAACATCGGCAGGCCGAGAGCAACTCCAAGTTTTTACCTGGTTACTCGAGTATCTCCTCGAGTAACATTGGTAGGCTGAGAGTACCTTGAAAATTTTTGCACTATTACTCGAGTACCTACTCGAGTAACGTTGGCAGGTTACTGGAAGTTCTCTCTGGTTCCTTCAAGTTTTGTCTCATTACTCGAGTAGCGCCTCGAGTAATGCCTTAGAAAACTTGCTTCTCATCAAGTTTCTCAGCTCCTTTTCTTGCCCTTTCTTCATTCCTCCAATGCTTACTTCAAGTGATGCTTGTTCCTGTCATTACTTAGTTCAAGCTTGTTTATTAACTATTTCCTTTTCAAACCATACTTTTGTTATCATCAAAACATGAGATCTAACATTCTCCCCCTTTTTGATGATGACAAAACTTGGTGATTTTGAACATGTTTCTCAAATTGGATTCTCAACTAAATATGGCTTATTAAGTTTGAATTTATACACCTTGCATTCACAACAACTTCTTTAGTCCAAACATGTATCATAATTCAAAACTTTAATGAACTTAAAATGAAACCATAACACACTTGCATTAAACTTAAAACTTTCAAATTACAAGATAAAGTTCAAAATGAAATCAAAATGCTCCCTAAAATCCCATGTACACCCAAATACCCCAAAATAAGCTAGGACACATTCACAAAATCACTCTCAAGCTTCTCCCCCTTTTTGACTTCATCAATCAAGTGGAGGGCTAGGAGGTTTGACCATGGAAATGGGTGTCACTGGGAAGACCATGGAATCATCTGAGTCCAAAGAATCAAATAAACTAGAGGGCACAGGGTCAGGCAGATGAACTGAGGGATATGGATGTCATCGCCAGGAGGAGAAGGTTGGAAGACAACCATAGTAGAGGTTTCTCCTTCTGGGGTGGTCTGAGTCTCAGGAGAAATCTCAACCTCAGGTGTATGATGTTTAGGGGAGGAAGAGGGAGAAATTTCCTCTGTTTCGGTAGGAGAGGGAATAGGTTTAGGAGCTGTTTCTGGCTGAGGTTTGGGAGGTGAATCATCAATGATTATATGTGTGGTCTCATGGGTTTCAGGATCATCCACTGTGAATAAAATATCTTTGCCTTGGGGCTCAAGTGGATCAGAGACCAGAGGGGTAGATGGTTCAGCCTCAGGAATAGGATCATCAGTAGGAGGGTTCTCTGGAGGTGGTGGTGGTGCAGATGAGGAGGGACCGGCAGAAGGTCCAGGACCCAAGGAGTCCAATCGTGCCAGAATCAGTCTCAATGTCTCTCCCTGGGCACGTTGCTCTGTTAGCAACTCCTCATGTCTCCTATCCATTCTCTCAACCATCTCCTCATGCCTTTTGTCTATTCTCTCAACCAGCTCCCCCATCTTGAAGTTCGTATTGGTAATTAGCTCAGCGTTTATGTTGGCAATGTCCACATGAAAACCTCTGAGTATGTTCTCCATGAAGTGCTGGAGAGTGGCATTGAGGAAGGATGGCGATGAAGTGGTAGCAGCTGGAGCCGATGACTGAGTGTCATCTATCTTGCTGGTCTCTGCCTCAGGGGTCTTCCTCTTCTTCTTGGATCTAGATTCCAGAGGGCCTTTGAGAGGAATATCGATGTTCAATTTTCCAATCTGGTTCCTTCCAACCGGAGTCAACCTCTCAATTGGCTCCTTGCTATCCAAATACCATATTTTGTTCTCTTTCAGGATTAGAGACACAATCTGAGGATATGGCATTGGTGTGGTAGCCTTTCCATCCACCTTGTACCTTTTCATCTCTGAGAAAATATATTCTCCCAGATCCTTCTGTTCCTTCAGAAGCAGTGAAGCAAACCACCTAAAGTCCCTATCGGAGAAGTGGGTATAATTGTTGGCTTTTTTCCCTAGGGACCTAGAGTAAATGTACCAAAGGACCCTATGATGATCACACATGTCACTGGGCTAGAAATTTAGGGGGCCAACTAACTCACCGGGTTTGAGAATAGTGAAAATTTGATTTGGCTCAAGCTCAGAATATATATCATCTGGGGGGTTCTCTATTCCTAACCACAAGTTAATTCTGGATGGTGAAATTAAAATCTTTTGTCCTCTCACAGTTGTGGCATTTCTTCCTCTACTGAGGTTCGGTTAGGCTCATCTATGATCTCTAAGTTACAATAAAAATGGGTGATCACTTTAGTACAAAATGGTAATCTAATAGATAGCCAAGACATAAAGGGATCTAAATAAGGACTTAGGTCATGCTTCACTACCTCTTGAAGTAACTTCAGATCAACATAGTGTGTCTTACACACTTTCCTTCTGGAGAACTGAGACAAGTACTTCGGAGACTCCACCAATTTGCTGACATTGAAACCTTTTGGTGGGGTAGTGATCTCTGCTTCCGGTATCTTGGACTTCTTGGAAGATTGACCCTTCTCCATTTGGTCAATGATGTTTGCCACAGTTGTAGCCACATCCCTATCATATTTAGGCTTTTTGGTAGTCTTTAGAGTGAAAGAAGGGGTAGAGGAATCAGAGTGAGGAGGTGAGGGAGATTTGGCACTCTTCCCTCTTCTGGTAGATGTACTCTTTTTGGATTGAGCCCTTGTCACAATAGGCTCTTTGATTACCACTCCTTTGGGTTTCGACTGAGATTGAGGTTGAAGAGGAATTTTAGCTTTTGGTTTTGGAGTTAATTTTCTTCTCTTTTTGGGAGTAGAAGAAAAAGGATCAGAGGGTTGTTGGGATTCAGAGGAATCTATGGGAGTAAGGTTTTTGGTCCTCATCTTTCTGAAAGATTGAGAACTGAAATTTTCTGGAAAACAGAGGCACTAGCACAAATTAGGGCAACGAGATTCTGAGCAAAATAGTAAGTTTCTAGGACTGAAATTACTTGGGTTTTGACGGAAATAGGACAAGGAATCACTTGTGAAAAGTTTCTGTGAGAGAGAATAGTGATTTACTTGAGGAGATTTTGTGGAAATGACCGAGTTTGCGTAAGATAAAGACCTAAAACCCGACTTTACTCGAGGCCTTACTCGAGTAATGTTCAAGTTTACTCGAGGCCTTCCTCGGGTGTTTATATAGAAAAATTCTAAAATAATTCATTTAAATTGCGTACCTGGTATGAATAATATAGTAATTATCCATAGATGTTCCCTCGATCATTTATAACCCATTTTGATCAAATTTGAGTCATTGTTCATCAATTTGAGAATCTGAACTCTGACATTACTCGAGGCCTTACTCGAGTAAGCTTCAAGTTTACTCGAGGCTCACCTCGGGTAACCTGCTTTTCAACTTCTGACTCTTCATTTCTTTGAAAACTGAACCGTTAGATTTAAATTTCAAGTAACTTGATCCATTACTTCCAGTTTTGTGGGCCATTACTCGAGTACATACTCGAGTAAAGTGTTACTTTACTTCAAGTTGGTCCTCGGGTATTGCTTCTGTGTTAGCCATTACTTCAAGTTGGTACTCCAGTAAATGTGTCCTCTGATAATCTCTATTTTTGTTTCCCAAAACAGAGTTTCTTTCTTCCTGCAAAACAAATTTCTATATACTCCGATGCTTAAGTTAGTAATCATCAAAACTTTAACATATGACTTCATCTAATATTATGAGAAACTGAAATAACTTACAACTCATTGGGATTTACCAATCCCAATTCTCTTTTAATGTATAGAAATTGGTCTTTTGCAAGGGGTTTTGTGAAGATATCAGCTAGTTGAAGGTGAGTAGGAATGAATATCACTTTCACATCTTTATTTTGAACATGATCTCTGATGAAGTGATGTCTGACATCGATATGCTCTGTTCTAGAGTGTTGAACTGGATTCTTTGCCAAGCTTATCGTACTAGTATTGTCACAATAGATTGGTATTTCTTTGAGATAAATACCAAGGTCTTGTAGTTGTTGTTTTAACCATATTACTTGTGCACAACAACTTGATACTGTAACATATTCGGCTTCTGTTGACGAAAGAGACACAGTATTTTGTTTCTTGCTGAACCATGATACAAGAGATCCTCCAAGAAATTGTCCTTGTCCACTGGTGCTTTTTCTGTCTATTTTGTATCCTCCATGATCTGAATCTGAATATGCAACAAGATATTCACTTCTTCCTTTGGGATACCACAGACCCAATTCGGGTGTGTCAGCAAGGTATCTAAAGATTCGTTTGACCGTTTCAGCATGTGATTCCTTTGGCACCGATTGATATCTTGCACATATGCCAACACTAAATTGGATGTCTGGTCTGCTTGCCGTGAGATAGATTAATGATCCAATCATTCCTCTATATTTTGTGATATTGTAGTCTTTCCCTTTGACATCAGCATCAAGCAACGTTGTTGAGCTCACAGGCGTGTCTGAGCTATTTGCTTCATCCATTCCATACTTCTTCAATAGCTCTTTTAAATACTTTGTTTGAGATATGAAGATTCCATTCTTTCTTTGTTTGATTTGCAAACCAAGAAAGAAATTCAATTCTCCCATCATTGACATCTCAAACTCTCCCTGCATTATCTCAAAAAATTCCTTACACAGAGATTCATTAGTAGCACCGAAAACAATATCATCAACATATATTTGAACAATTAAAATATCATCACGTTTTCGATTTATAAATAATGTTGTATCAACTTTTCCTCGTACAAAACCTTGATTGTTAAGAAACTTACTGAGCCTTTCATACCAGGCTCTAGGAGCTTGTTTTAAACCATATAAAGCCTTTTTGAGTTTAAAAACATGGTCAGGTTTAGTAACATCCTTAAAACCTGGAGGTTGTTCTACATACACTTCTTCCATGATGTAACCATTTAGAAACGCACTCTTTACATCCATTTGATAGAGTTTGAATCCTTTGATGCATGCAAAGGCTAAGAGTACACGTATAGCTTCCAATCTAGCTACTGGAGCATACGTTTCTTCATAATTAATCCCTTCTTCCTGATTATAGCCTTTGGCCACCAACCTTGCCTTGTTTTTGACAATAATTACGGATTCATCGAGTTTGTTCTTGAATACCCATTTAGTTCCAATGATATGATGATCCTTGGGTCGGGGTACCAAATCCCAAACTTGATTTCTCTCAAATTGATTTAGTTCTTCTTGCATTGCTATAACCCAATCATTGTCTGACAGGGCTTCATCAATGTTAGAAGGTTCAATCTCAGAAATGAATGCAGAAAAACTTACTTCATTGAAAACTTTATTTCTAGTTTTGATCCCTTCATTCACATCTCCTATGACTTGATCTAAGGGATGACTTCTATTGTATTTCCAGGCTTTAGGTTGACCTAGAGATTGCTCTTCTTCCTTATTTCATCAACTTCTGGAATAAGAGACGTAGAAATAGATTGACCATTTTCTTGATTTAAAACAACTTCCTGTTCTTCATCAATGATTTTGTCAGAGGATTCAAATTCATAAAAAACAACATGAATTGATTCTTCAACAACACAACTTCTTTTATTGAAAATTCTATATGCTTTACTTCGATTAGAATATCCTAGGAAAATTCCTTCATCAGTTTTAGAATCAAATTTTCCTAAGTTATCTTTACCATTATTATGAATGAAACACTTACAACCGAAGATGTGAAGATGAGCAATGTTTGGCTTCCTTCCTTTGTATAGATCGTATGGTGTCTTTCCAAGTTTCGTTCTGATATAGGCTCTATTTGAAATATAGCATGCTATACTCATAGCATCAGCCCAAAAAACTTGAGACATGTTCTTTTCATTTAACATTGTTCTAGCCATTTCAGTAAGCACTCTATTCTTGCGTTCCATAACTCCATTTTGTTGGGGCGTCCTTGGAGCAGAGAAATTGTGATCAATGCCATTAGTATCACAATATTCTTCAAAGGCTTGATTCTCAAATTCTCCACCATGATCAGTCCTAATGCCTGCAATTGACATACCTTTCTCATTTTGCACTTTCTTGGCAAAAACAATAAATTCTTCAAATGTTTCATCCTTTGATGATAGAAAAATAACCCATGTAAATCTGGAGAAGTCATCAACAATGACTAATGTATATAGATTGCCACCAAGACTCTTTACTCTTGCTGGACCAACTAAATCCATATGCAATAATTGTAATGGTCTATTTGTTGAGATCTCATTTTTCAATTTGAAAGATGACTTAGTTTGTTTACCCTTTTGACATGCGTCACAAATCAAATTGTTTTTGAAATTTACTTTAGGTAATCCAAGAACTAAATCTTTTTTGAGTAGTTTACCTAGTTGATGCATGTTGACATGAGCCAATCTTTTATGCCATAGCCAACTTTCATCGGCATTACTCAGAAAACAGTTTTCAGATTCATTTCTACTAATATCTAAGGTATAGCAGTTACCTTCCCTTTTTGCTCTGAGCTTAGCCTTGATATTCTTCTTATCAAGTAGTAAGTCTTTCTTGTTGACAATTAGACATTCCTCTGAATCAAATATTATCCAGTTGTCTTTATCCGTACTTTGACTTACACTCAGCAAATTATGACACAAGCCTTCAACGTAATATACATCTTTGACTTGTATTCCTTTGTCATTTTTGATTTCACCAATTCCTGCAATCTTTCCGGATTGATTTCCTCCAAATTTTACCTTGCCGCCTTCCTTAGGTTGCAATGTGGTAAAACTTTCGAAATCCCCGGTCATATGTCTAGAGCATCCACTATCTATGTACCACTTGCTATTTTTGGATGCTTTGAGACATACCTACAATCAAATGACTAGGTCTTAGGTACCCATATCTTTTTGGGTCCTTTTGGGTTAGTACAAATAATTTTCTGAATATATGAACCTTTAGGTACCCATTTGTAGGTTCCTATTGTTCCTTTCTTCTTATGAATGCATGAAGATGTATAATGACCTTTTCTATTACAGTAATTACAAAATGCACAGAATGACCTCTTCTTCTTCATCACTTTCTTCGTTAAAGGAACTATCTCCCCATATAGCAGATACAAAGGCCTTCTTTTTGTTAAAGAATTTTCCTTTTCTCTTTTCTTTGCTCTTTTGATTGAGTTCTAGACATTCTGATTTGATATGTCCTGGTTTTCCACATTCGTAGCAAATGATATGGTCTTTGCTGCTAGTTCCTCCTTTTTGAAAGTGTTTGAAGCCTTGACCTTTCTTGTAGAACTTTCTGAATCGTTTTATGATTAAGCCCATTTCATCATCATCAAACTCCTCATCTTCATCTTGATTTTCTTCTTTCGCTTTTAGTGCTAGACCTTTCTTTCTTTTGTCACCGATGTCGTCCAGTTCCCGTTTGAACTTTAATTTGCTTTCATATTCAGAAAGGCTTCCAAATAGAGAAGCAACTTATCTCATTGATTCTCCTTTTGCCTCTTCTATCGCAGTGACTTTGGCCTCCCACTCTTTAGAAAGAATATTCAAAATCTTTCGTACTTGGGTATTTTGATCATAGACTTTACCAAGTGCTGCAAGTTGATTAACAAGATGAGTATATCTAAGTTCAAATTCAGAAATTGACTCATCTGATTTCATTCGAAGTAGATCGAATTCAGTGATCAAGGTATTGATTCGATTCTCCTTTATTCCTGAAGTTCCTTCATGAGCTATTTCCAGAGCTTCCCACATTTCCTTTGCTGTTGAAAGTGTGCAAATTCTGAAGTATTCATTTTGACTCAAAGAACTTTGTAACATCAGAATTGCCTTGCTGTTGAGAGTGATAAGTTTCTTGTCATTCTCATCATATTCCGTTGGCGTCTTTGGAATTTTCTGAGAATCTACAGTCTTTGTAGGTTGATAGTTTCCACTCTCAATTACATCCCATAGCCCATATTCAGTAGCCATCATGGACACTCTGAATTTTGCTTTCCAGAAAGAAAAGTGTTCTCCATTGAAATCGGGAGGTCTAGTGATGAATGCTCCGTCGGGAAGAATTCCTTCACCCATGCTTGCCATTGGATCCTTCTTAGGTTGTTATACCTTAACAAGAAGACCTACGCTCTGATACCAAATGTAAGAGCAAGCGTTTCACACAAGAGGGGGGTGAATTGGGTGATACTAAATTTTCTTTGCAATTATAAGAATTTGACGGTGAATATAAAGCAGTAAAGAGTAAGGAGAAATATCACCGAAATGTACACCGGGATTTATACTGGTTCGGCCACAACCACTTTGACCTACGTCCAGTCCTCAAAACTTCTCTGAGAGTTTCACTATAACTTCCAAGATTCAGTGGGTTCTTGGCACCACAGTACAAGCAAGTTCCTTCACCTGGACACTCGCTCCCCCTTACAAGTTGCAATCCAATCCCAACTTCAAGGTTCCACAACCTTAAGTTATCTCAATAAAAAATATTGAGTTTGAATGAAATATCTCTCTTACAGAGTGAATAAGAATCACTGAAGCATAGAATTACAAATATGATGTAAAATAGAGGAATGAACTTGATGATACGTTTGAGTGTGTTCTTGTTGTTTTTGGATGATCCTTCTCTGTTTGGATGTTCCCATATATATAGATATGTTGGTGAAGACCGTTGGAACATTTTCTTCTCATCCGTTGGAGAGTGCGCAGCCACTATTGACTTTTCCATTATTTGAAAAATATCCATTTGCGGTAGGTGGCGGTAGGTGTCATTTGAACGTTGCATTTGACTTTCCTTATTTGGTAAGATCTCTTCATTGTTTATCTGTAAATAAGCTAAGGATACTAATACAATGAAAGATTAATCATATAGGAAACAAATCAATGAACGTTTGAATAATTTCTGGATTTCTGGGTTGCTTACTCGAGTAGCTACTCGAGTATCATTTGAAGTTTACTCGAGTACTTACTCGAGTATCATCATGAAATCTTTGATTCACTGCAAGTCAACAAACAAATATAAGATTACTCGGGTAGTGCATGGAATAACCACTTTTCAAACCTTCAGAAATGTATGTTTACTCGGGTACCTACCCGAGTAATTCACTCACAACTTTATGAGTTACTCGGGTACCAACTCGAGTAAACCTTCAAATAAGCTTTTGATTACTCGATGCTTTACTCCAGTAATGTTGGCAGGATTTCAATGCCGAGAGTACTTACCTTGTTACTCTGGTATGGACTCGAGTAAAGCACTTACTTTTGCATAGGTCACTCTGGTACCACCTCGAGTAAAGATACTTCTTGTGCATGACTTACTCTGGTAATGACTTGAGGTTTTCCTTGAAAATATTTTGCATACTCGGGTACTTACTCGAGGAATCCACTTAAAATACAATATTAGATACTTGTATACTAGAGTAAGGACTCGAGGAACATGAAATAAAAAGAAATCAAGTTAATCGGGTGCTACCTTCAAGTTTTAACTTACCTTAGTGAGTTACTCGAGTAGCTCCTCGAGTAACATTAGCAGTAGTACTAAGTGCCGAGAGCTCCACATTTTCACAAACACGGTTACTCGAGTAGCTCCTCGAGTATCGTTGGAAACTTGAAGGCAATAGGAAGCTTTTCACATGGTTACTCGAGTAGCGCCTCGAGTAACATTGGCAGGCCGAGAGCAACTCCAAGTTTTTACCAGGTTACTCGAGTATCTCCTCGAGTAACATTGGCAGGGCGAGAGTACCTTGAAAATTTTTGCACTATTACTCGAGTACCTACTCGAGTAACGTTGGCAGGTTACTGGAAGTTCTCTCTGGTTACTTCAAGTTTTGTCTCATTACTCAAGTAGCGCCTCGAGTAATGCCTTAGAAAACTTGCTTCTCATCAAGTTTCTCAGCTCCTTTTCTTGCCCTTTCTTCATTCCTCCAATGCTTACTTCAAGTGATGCTTGTTCCTGTCATTACTTAGTTCAAGCTTGTTTATTAACTATTTCCTTTTCAAACCATACTTTTGTTATTATCAAAACATGAGATTTAACAATTACCATTTGTGAAAGTGGTTTAAAAGGGAATGTCTCCAAGAGAAGCAACTTGGGAAGTGGAAGCGGACATGAAGAAACGATTTCCTGAGTTTATACCCCCAAATGTGTAACAATTTTTGGGGATGAAATTTATTCAACGGGGAAAGAATTGTAATGCCCTAAATTTTGATTAAGGGCTAATGATGATTATTGAGAATTAATTGTGATTTAAAGATTGAAGTATTTTGTGTTTTATGACAATTTCGGTAAATGTGCCAAAACCAATGGGAAATTGGAAAATGGAAAATTGTCGGTTAATTAGTTAGTGATTAATGAAGAAATTAACTACTAACTAAGAAGGAATGAGTTGTGGGACCAAATGGCTAATGGAGTGGTTAGAATAACTAATTAGGTACCTACTTTATGAGAGCCAATGAGATGATGGCATGTGACAAGTTTATAGGATAAGAGGGTATGGGGAAAAGTTAAAATTTAATTTGTTTAATCCTTTTCTCTCTTTTCCCTCCCTTGGTTTTCACTGAACAAGAATGGGGGGTGTAAGAATCATCATTCTTCATCTCCTACCTCACTCTCATCTCTCTCATCTTTCTCTATTTATTTCGGCAGACATGGAAGCTTAAGGGGGAAGAAGAAAAGCTTGATTTAAGGTGAGTAAATGACCTCTAATGCCAAAATTCACTTCTTTAATGTTGTTCCTTGGGTTGAGGGCTTCATTTTGATGGTTCTAGATTGTTTATTGGTGTTGGTTAGTGCCTTCAAGGAAATTTAAAGTTTGGAGAATCAAGGAACCTCTTTGGGAAAGTTATTAAGGTAAGTAAGATGAGCCTTTCTATCTATGTTTTGTGCCAAATGATAAAGCTTTGAATTTCTAGAATTTTAGGCCATTGGATTAGGTTCATTGGTAGTTTGGCATGTTGTGGTCATGGAAATGGTGCTTGGTGATGTGTTTTGGATAGATAGAATTGTTTGAGGTTGAAATGTTAAGTTTGGTGATTTTGGGATTTTGGTGTTGAATGTGGTTATAAGCCAAAGCATGATAATGAAATAGAAATTTGGTAGTTTTAATGGTTCCATTGGATTCCTTGTGCAATTTTATGTGGGAATAGCCTTGGTTTAGTATTTGGGATCATTGGAATCACTTGGGTAAATTTTGGAAAAGTGCTGTCAACTCTGCTGCGTTTTTGGCTTCTAATATGCATCACTCGAGTGATCAAGGGTCTCACTCGAGTGAAGTAGTGCATATTCTCCTTTCCTTTGAGTTTTTGGGTGTACTTTCGTGCAAAATGCCAAGAGTGTTGTCTCACTTGCGGGTGTTTCGGGTTATCACTCAAGTAAACCTTGTCTCACTCCAGTGTGGGTGTATTTGACACTACAACCTCAAGTCTCGGGTTCTCACTTGCAGTCAAGCTTCAAGAGTGAACCTGAGCACTCACGATGTTAAGCCATTGCTCGAGTTCCAATGTCCCTGCTCGAGTGATATGCTTCTTTCAAAGTTTCATTTGCTCTCGGGTGAGCACTTCCTGAACCTCACTTTGTGGGACTCGAGTGAGCATTTGGAAATTCACTTGAGTGATTGAATTCATGGTTGAGTGGAGCACTCTTTTCTTGTCTCTGTCATTCTTTTATGCTCTCGGGTGATCACTTTTGGTGCTTCACTTTCTAGGACTCGGGTGAGAGTGAGCATATCACTCGAGTGTTGGCATCTATGCTCGAGTGCTTCAAGCATTTCTGGTTTTTATCTGTACTTATTGTCAACTCGCACGAGTGAGCTTTCATGCAAAGTGCAAAGTTCCTTATCACTCGAGTGAGGCCTTCTTCACTCGAGTGAAATAGTGAAAAATTTGTTCTTTCACTTCTGAAAGGGATATGGGATAGTTGTTCCAACCCTTTAGGGCTTTTGTTATATGCATTTGTAGATTCTCAAAGAACATAAATGATAACCAATTTAAG
The DNA here is from genome assembly GCA_963242795.1 of Inga leiocalycina. Lineage (NCBI taxonomy): Eukaryota > Viridiplantae > Streptophyta > Magnoliopsida > Fabales > Fabaceae > Inga > Inga leiocalycina. The sequence continues at coordinate 36,099,469 of OY725325.1, forward strand.
TAATTTGAAGTCATTTAAATATTCAAATAAAGAATAACACTTCGTCCCTGATTATGAATTATAGGATTCGACATTTGCCTTATTCGGGAGAGACCAGTGCCAAAGTACGCACGGAAGGATCAAGGTAGTTACTTTTCTCTCATGTTCTGTATGATGTTTGGTATGCATGACTTATCATTGTTTTGTTGTGAAAATCTTTGGCATGAGGCCATTGTGAACATGTGTATATGTTATTGGCCGTAGGGCATTACAATGTGAGCAGTTCAGCCTGAGCAGTCATAGGGGGTGATGGTTATCATACCTACCCCTGCTGTTTTATCTGCCGTTGTAATTGTTGAGGTTGCATTGTGGAATCGTGGATTCCTATTTGATTATCCAGCCAGTGTGGCTGTGTGTATGTGAAATATTTTATATGGATCCCAGCTGTGGTGATATATGTGATATGAACATTTGGTTATGCAATACAGCGTGAGCAAATGTAAGGGTGACGTACGTCATACCTGCCCTTGCCGCTGTAACTACTGTTGCAGTTGCTATGTATTATGTGATGATTTGCTTTCATGCTTTGTGGTTGTTCATACTATGAGTGATTTGACTCTACGGGGATTCCTTAGAATATCACTCTCCCAAAAAAAATTTCCAAACAAGGCTAGAGGTTCAAAAGAGAAGCAGGTGACGAAGGGCGAATAGAGCTCCAGGATAGGAGTTTTATTTTGGATATTGGTTATCATAGTTATATGTATTTTGGATATTTTGTTGGGAACAATTGTATATATTGGAATTATGGTATAGTTTGTGTGTAATCCCCTAGCTAAGGGAAATGATTATTGGCGTTTGTGCCCTGTAAACCCTTTAGTGATTAATAGAACCTGAGTATGTCGGGAATTTGCATTATACTTTGATATTTATCATAGTTATTAAACCCGGACCGGATCGGCCAGTCCGGCTCGGGATCCGGCGACCCGGTGAGAAAACCGGTCCGGTTCATAAATCGGACCGGTTCAATATTTTTTTTTAATTTTTTTAAAAAAATCATTTTTTTTAAAATTTCTTTATAATTTCATATTAATAAACCTAAAATTTTTACTCTCTCACCGGTTTGGTCCCGGGTTAGCTCCGGTTTGACTCCGGTCTAACCTACTTATCCTTAACCCTGTATACCGACCGGTTCACTGATCGGTCCTGGTTTAATAACCTGAAATCGTACTATACAGGCCAATTGTGATGTTTGAATTATGGATATGAGACCATTGTGAAATGGTTTAGAAAAGTTTTTGAAAACCTTGATTTTGGGAAATTTACTTTTAAATAAGTCCTAAATCATATTATGGTCTCTAATTCCATATAATTATGTATTTACGAACTTAATATCGGCCTTGATCGTGAAGGGGGTTACAATAAATCCCTCAAATCCCATTGCTGTATCAACATTAGACCTATATCACCCATATCCTACAAATTGTCCTACATAGAGACATAAACCTAGTTAGATATGAAAACCACATCACTTTATAATTGCACACAACATGTAATTGCACACAGTAGCACAGTAATCTAGCACACAACATGTAGTTGCAATTACAACAACACTTTATAATTCATACAGCAGAAGCAATACGTATGAGAACAATGTAACATTGGATTCAAAAAATCACTATTTTTGTAAAAGCTCATAGATGAATTTAGCACAACATCTGCGGATGAAATCAATATCTTCTTCAGGAAAGGGATTAGCAAGATCGAACATCTGTAACACCATATCCAGACAAAACATTAACTTGGTAACTTAAAAACAAAAAAAATAATACAAAAGTTCTGAAATATACATTGACCTCTTTAGTAAAATTAGTTATGCCTAGAGTGATAATATTGTAAATGTGTCTCAAAACATAAAAACCACATAAGTTGAACCCCGATGGTTGCCTACGGCTCTGAAAAGAACATCATATCATTAAAACAAGTATAAAAGCATGGCTTATTAAATACATTCTGAAAACAAACCAATATGTACTAACATTTTCATGATCCATGTAGGGTCTTTTATGTCACGAACATGCTTACCACAACTAACGTGTAGGAATGTCTGCATAGCCTTATCATCAAAATCACAAAGGTTACTTGTTTTACACAAATTCCATAAAATTTACACACAAAAGGTAATAATGCAAGAAAACTTATGAGTTCATGGTCTTTTTCAATTCATTCCCTGGTTTGAAGTGGAGGGAGCATAGAGGATGACAGTGTAACTATTCTTGCATAGAAGAACCAATTGCTAATGATCACTGAAAAAAAGAGAAGAATATTAAGCAAATATAAAGCATTATATTTATAGTGAAATATAAATTTGTTTCTTACCTATGCACATATGGAGGCAAGAAACACTCAGTTACGGTTTCACTAAGCCTCTCTGATAAGTATGTATGTCTGATAGCAGTAGTAGTCCCTTTCTCATGAATTTGAATAGGGCATATGAATCCAAATTTATCACTATTGCCAGAGGAGACCAAACTATGATTCATGTACCTACAATAATGCAAGCACACAAATCAAAGGTAAACGACAAAATTTTTTAGATACTTATATTAAGAACAGTTGAACAATCCGTAAGATTTTGTCTAGGAGCTACCAGGGACATTAAATCATCCCTTTCAAGAAAGCATGTCACCCTTGACTTGCCAGCAGCTGAATCCGTAAGCCAATCTCTTATTTGAAAGGATATATCATATGCTATCAGAATCACTTGTTGCATGATATTCAATGGAGGTTGTGAAACTTCTTAAGTAAAGGGAGCTACACTTGTTGGGGCTCCGATCGGGGTTTCCTCAGCTTTAACAGAATCAAGGTTCTTTGGCCACAAGATGAAAGTAACCAGGACATAGCTCACAATCTTCAAATCATCAGAAGGGATAAGGATAGGTACATATGCAATAATCACCTCTTCAACTCACACTCTGACTTGATCATCTTTCATTTGTTGATGGTGGACAGTTGATCCCAAGTTATGCATACTCCCCCATGCAACTAACCATATCAAAGGATCCTCGACAAAAATGTCACAAGGCTCAGCAGTTTCTCTTGTAGGACCCTATGATGACTGCCCAATATTGCAATAACTCTCTTTAGTTCTTTACTTATTAGGAGGAAGCGATTGTGCCTAGGGAGCGCTGGTATCTTATCTTAAGCACATAAACATAATTATTTCCTCTTTTATCTTGCTCAACCAGGTTTCTAATAGTGCATCAAATGATGCTTCTACCTCGGCCCTTACTTCCGCTTCTGCAATGGTCAACATATGCTCCAATTACTCCCTAGTCACAATGCTTGAGGAATGGTGAGAGGGGGCTCCAAAGTAATCCCTTATGCCTACCCCTCCTCCAACTCCCTTGATACGACCTAGATGCTTATGTTTTCCAGTAGCAACAGTCAGGATATCATTCTTGCCCTCTAACCTAAAAGATCCCTCAGCTTGTTTTTTTTCTAAGTTCCTCCTGTAAGATAATACATAATAACAAACATAAGTAATGAAAAATGTTTCTTATGTAATTAGTAATAACAACGATATATACTTACAATTTTTTCATCTACTATGTGAGATTGTTCACTCGTATAAGACCTACACCTCTTTTGGCGAGCAAACAACCATTTTTCTTCACGATGAATCAAAGATGGTGAAGAAAGAAGAACAGAAGGATTAGATTGAGATGTTTCTTCCAATCTCTTCCGTTTGGCTACCAACAAGTCTTTTTCAGCCTTTGCATAACCCCCACGAGACGTTTTATGAGGGCAGTCATTCTTTCTACCACTCTTTTGTGCTTTTTGCCTTTTTACATGTGAATAAGAAATTAATGAAAAAAAGGTTACAATCAATTAAGACAATTGATAAGTAAATAAAATATAAAATAAGTCAACTAACCAAAGATTCTAGAGTAGTCCAAAGCCTAAAAAATTCTTGCTAAGTCATTTCATCAATATATGAATACTTGCTGCACGGAGTAGGACAGGGCTCACTATCTTTCACCTCTATATGAATGTAATTGTTGGTCACATTTGTCTTAAACTTGCTCCAGCACTCATAACAATACATCATTGTCTTGTTGTACAAGATATCACTCTGAGGAACGTCGTAGGTAAGCTATAATGCATGCATTAAAAGAGTAATTGACAAATTTATTACAAATTTGATAATCATTATATGCAGTAGAGAACTGTATACTTGGATAATATCCCAAATATGTTGCTTCACCTTTTCATCGACATTTCTCCACTCCTCTATCAAGATGCTAGGCTTGTTGCATGCAAGGAGGCCCACAAAACTCCTATATCAACTTGCATCAGGCCTGATTGTTTTCCAATATCTATCAAACTCAATCGGTGTATTTTTCCCAGCACTCCGACTGAGGAAAATGTCTCTCAACCTTATCCCACATCTACCCCTCCGTACAGATTAGTTACTGGGCTCACTTTGATTTTGGCTCAGAGTATTGCTAGGCTTGCTCTGATTAACGCTAGCTGGCTTGCTCTGATGAGCATTAGGTAGCTCTGAAGCCTCTACACTAGGATGCCTCAGATCCTTCATTTTTCTGTTAAGACAAGAAAAAAATAACATGAAAAGATAATTACTTTATCTATAACATGAAAAGACTATATCTCTAAAATAACTATATACATAATTTGGATATAATTCATAATGATATTACTTTAGCTAGCTAACTTTCAAAGTAGTTTTAAAGGGATATCCTCCAAATCCTTCGTGATGATCATTTCTTGTGTCATGTTCATTATCTGCTTCATCTTCTTTGTTCAATTTTGGGAGACCCCTGGAAAAAGAAGGAGTCTCAAGAAGATTATAATTTGAACAACTTTCATCATCATGACGCTTAAGAAGCCCAATGTGTCCTACATTTAACAAATAATGTTGACAAAATTCCATGGCTTCTTCATAAACATATTTATGAACAATTGATGCTTCATTTCGGTTAGGGTTCTTCACATACCATTTTAGGATTTTCATAGTTCTTTCAATTGGGTACATCTATACGAAATAGATAGGGCCCCATTGCAATATCCAAATTTTGGGATTAGACTCTTGAGAATAAGCATGAATTAAATAGATTGCTAAGCTACAGCTTAGTAAGAGTCCTAGGAACAAGGATTTGCTGCTAGTGAAAATTTCCTGTGAGGCAATGACATTGTGATATTGTTTTAGATGATCAAATGATGTCTCAAAATTGTGAAATTTTACAGGATGAAAGTAGACATCCTGAGCTTTAACTTGAAAAGTAATGGGCAATTTTTGGAAATCTATGCAAAGAGTTATGGATTTTTGAGGTTAGCCTATGAAAACTGGCTATTTTCTGGAACAACGTCCAAAAAATTAAATTCTGGGAATTTTCAGATTCCAATTGGCTGAAGGATATATTTTTTCTTGAAAGTAGACTCCATAAGGGTTTGATAGCAATTGGAATTACTCCAATTCAAAGTCAACAAATTTAGTTATGATTATTCAAAATATTGGTAGAAAATCTGCCAGAATTTGCATTGATCCGAAAATAGGGATTTTGGAAATTAACTAATTAGAGAAATAAAGGGATAATTACAAAAGCTATTTCTCTTTCTCTTTCCCTTCATTTTTGTCAGTTTTGAGTGTTCAAGAGAGAGAGTGGGGGAGAGCTTGCTTGATTTCTAGAGAGAAGGAATGAGAAAACTTGCAAATGTGAGTGATTTCTTTGGTAAATTAGCTCCTAATATATGTAATCCTTCTCCTAAGCTTCTCCTCTATGTGATTTAAGGTTGTTGAAGCACAAATTTTGAAGTTTGAGAGGCTAGGGTTTCGGCTAACAAGATAACAACAAGGAGCTAAAGGTAACTTCATAAGCTTCAATCTTTGGTTGTTCTGACTGTTGTCGTTGATTTAATCGATGAATTTCTGGTTAATTTCCTATGGTTGTAAAATTTGGGACACATTGAACCTTATGTGTAACCCCCTAACTTTAAACACGTAATTATAATTCGATAATGCATAATTAAATTCAGATTAGAGACCGTCGGATGTTTTAATCTCATTTTAACTACCTACCTTATAGTAGGGTTTTCACAAAAATATTTCAAAACCTTTTTCCGATCCCGGTCTCAGTTCCAATGTTCAAATATAATTACCTGTGCAGTTAATATACATTCATTAATATCAGAGTGTATAACCAAATCCTCGGCAACTCCCAGGTTCTATACATATATAACCTGAGGGTTCATAAGTATCCACTAGGGGATTACACAACCAAAATCGAATGTAATATTCATATCTCAAAATTTACAATCATCCCAAGTTCAAAATAGGTAACCAACATCTCCAAAATCAATTGTACCCCTAAAGGTCCTAATTGCTCCGGGTTGGCCTCTTCTCTTTTGAGCCACATGCCCTGTCTAAAATGTTAGTCATAGGAAAGAATGAGATTCGAGAGAATCCCAGTAGTAACAAACCACTCACACAATGCATAAACACAAAGCATGTACATAAATCACAAACAGCAACAGCAGCAGCAACTTAAAGATGTATGGTTTTCACTACAAACGACAGCACTCATGGCTGTAAACACAATACGACAGCTCTCACTATAATCTCCATCACGACAGCTTACGCATTAATCACAATAACGACAGCTTGCGTTATAAAAGATAGCTTGCACTGTAAACGACAGCTATTAACAGTTGTAACCGTAACAGCATCAAAAATCATCATAAAATAGTGATACAACAAACATACAGTGCATTACACATAGTATAAGAGAGAGAGAGTCACTACCTGATCCTTTCCTGACGTTTCTTGGCACTGCGAGCTCACGAGGACAGCAAATATCAAATCCTGTAAACCAAGTTAGGGACAACCCGTCAATTTCTTTCCCAAGTTCTCATTTCTATGATACTTTAAGTTGGTTATCATTTGAACTCTTTAGGTGACTATTGTAGGTCTAAACATATGCCTAAAGGGTTAGGAGAAACTACCCCAAAGACCATCCTCCGTCTTGGAAGAATTTCTGAATTTTGGGCTGGCTTACTCGAGTGAAAGGAGCCTCACTTGAGTGACATCCTCATCAGCACTTGAGCACCAGCGAGTGAACCTCATAAAGTGTTTTCCTGAGAGGAAACCCTGTTATTTCATACACTCTCACTTGAGTACAAGAGACTGTACTCGAGCAATGACCTCAGGTGCACTCGAGCACCAGGAAGTAAGACCCAGCGAGTGACTACTCGAGAGCAACCATAAATTCCCAAGTCTTAAACCGATTCCCTCACTCGAGCATGCCCATGCTTACTCGAGCAGAATCATATCTCACTCGCAAGTCAGGAAGTTTGCTCGCGGTTTTTGCTTGAAGACCTTCCCAAAATACCCAGATTTTCATATCGTGCTCAAGTGAGTTCCTCCCTCACTCGAGTGATGACTATCAGATGCCAAATCACAGCAACTGATATGGTTTTCCAGAATTGACCAATTAAGCTCCAAGGGTTCCTAAACTTATACCTATACTCATTCCCATCAAAAACTTCATAAAGAACCTATTGGTAACCCAAAACAACCAAACTTTCACTCAAACAACACAATCTTAACTCTAACTCACAAAACCACTCAAAACCACAATTTGTCAACTTCTTCTTTTCAAATCCAAACCAAAATCATTGACATCCATACACTATTTGACATCTATTCCACTACATTACATCACTTAATTCATATATTTTGAAATCACAAGAAATCAGGGCATAAATCCAGATTTGCTAAACTAAACCAAAGGCCATAGCATTATACCAAAAGGTCACCAATGCTTACCTTTCTAACTTGCCAAAATCAAACCCTTGATTTCTCAACTTCTCAACCCTCACAATCCTTCAAACACCACTAATGAAAATTCTGAAACCATAGAAGTCAAGCTCTCAACCTCATAAACAATATCAATAAAGAGTATTTGGGCATATATAAGCATCTACTTACCAAAACTTAAGCTTTTCACTTTCTCTTTCTTGGTTGTTCGCATCAGAAATGGAGGAGGATGAGAGATGAAGATGAAACAATCTCTCTTTATCCCATATACACACACACAACTGACTTTGAGAGTGGGAGGGAAGAGAAAGGAGTTGAATCTTTGACTTCAATCCCATGGTCCATAGTCTGCCACTTGTCATGATCTCTCTTCACCCTTACATAAACTCACATATTCCCATCCACACTTGATTCCACCTCTTGTTCTTCCAATCCCAGCCATTGATCTTGATTACTAAGGAGTTTTCTCATCGGTAACTGACCAATCGGTCGATAAATTTATCGTTTTACCCCTGATTATTTCAATACTCATTAAACCATCACTAAGCATCTTTATATCATGTTACACAACATGTACTTCAAAAGTGCTCAATTAATATTAATTACATCACTTTGAAATTATTAATCCTTGATTACAATCCAGGATATTACATTATGCATTATGCTACCAAAATTGGTTCTAAATGGTAGTTATAACGTAATAAAATAGTTAATAAAGTGATTAGAAGTTGAAAGGAGCAAGTCAATAGGGTCAGAATTAGAAAACCTCAATTTTTTCTGTATAATCCTGGGATTCAGCCAACTCTAGTTCATAGGGTTTGAGTTGGATTTTTGATGAACTTTTGATTCTATTGTGTTTAAAGGGAGAAATTAGGTGGAGTTACAGTTGACCACTTTTCTAGAAAAGCTTTAAAAAGCATAATGACCAAAACGCCCCTGAAACCCTAAATTAGGGGCTGCCAAGGGCGTTTTTGTTGTTTGAAAGTGAATTTGGTAATTCTGAGGCTAGAAATAGATTTCTTGGATAAAAATATGTCAAAATAGCCCAGATCCAAATTTCAAAAAAAGTACAGTCAGACCGCGTAAGTCGGAGTCGGGCCCGGCCAGGTCCCCAGGGGCATTTAGGTAATTTTTCACTATAGACTCTTTTAAGCACAAAAACACTATAGAAGTGCCTAAAATAGTACATGAATGGGTTTTAACCTAATTCTTGTACATTTGATATTTTAGGACTGAGTCGAGAGCTTGAGTTGTTGACACGCAAATCAAGGCATAAGTTTCAAGGAGAAAAAGGTTTAAGGTAGTGGAATTATCCTTCATATATCATGCCATAGTTCATATGATTGTGTATGCTATTGTTTGTGCTTTCATTAATCAACATGGTCTGCTGAGAAGGGGCAGTCTGCAGAGAGGGGGCACTATTACCTTGTTGTTGAGTAACAATCCAACCAAGGTGTACGGATAGTGGTGGTGAAGCCCTATCCCATGTATTTATGCATTTATATTGTTTATTAATTGGTGCATACAAGGTACATAACATATATACTATCCACATTTTATATGAATGATAGTATGTTGCTACTATGATTCCTTAGAATCTCATTCTTTTTCATAAATAAAAATGTTCCAGCGGGAGCCAACGACTGTAAAGGCAAGGTGGTAGACAAGGGGAACTGACGAGCACAGATCCTGATGCAAGGATAGTGGTTATATGTAGTCTTTATTTTTGAATATTTTGGACAAACTTGTAAATGTTACCAATCGCTGTAGGGAGACCTCTATAGTGTAATCAAGTACCATGTATTAATATATCAGTATATTTACGCTATATTGTTATTGCTAGTTGAACTGCGCTCAAGTACTCTAATTAATATCATTGATAAGTGGTATGTAAGAGCGGGTCTTACATTTTGGTATCAAAGCCCAAGCAGTTCTAGAAGTGTGGCGGTTCTGGCAACAGGATAGTATACTGATATGGTTTTGATTATATAATAACTGGACATATGCAAGGATGGGAGTATCAAAGGAGTGAAATACCCTAGTCAGTGAACTAGGCTATGAGGATCAACGAATATATAAAGCACAACAAATGGTCTAAGAACATTGTGAAACCCGAGGAAGCTTGTACAGCTAAGGCAGTGTGCAGATCACACACAATATTTAGTCAGTCAAAGGTTGCTGGCATGATGTTTAAGATAAGAGTAGTCTCAGGGTACTGGTGGTTTGGAGCAGATAGAGCTGGTATCTGCGTTTTGGCTCAAGCGTATAAAAGTTAAGGATGCTCATCCCAGGGTAATCCTAGGATGGGTGACTCCCTACGAAGTTATGTTGGTAAGGGCAGGGAGACTTGAGGAATAGTAATTGTCTTACGATTTCTCCATAGCTAATAATCATTTAAATTAGATGGTTTAAAAAGTGCTTTAAATGCATGGAGACAATGATGATGTAAGTATTGATTTTAATTCGGAACATTTTTGTTGCAGCGAGTACTACTGGAAAGGTTCGTTTGGTGAGGTTATGGGAACTTAAGACATAGTAAATGTTTTGAGGTTTCTCCGTGTTAGGTAGTGATCCTTAGTAACACTGTGGTATTTTTATTTAAAATTTCGGTAGAAAATTTGCTAGAATTTGTATTGATCCGAAAATGGGGATTTTGAAAATTAAATAATTAGAGAAATAAAGGGATAATTACAAAAGCTATTTTTGTTTCTCTTTCCCTTCATTTTTGTCAGTTTTGAGTGTTCAAGACAGAGAGCCGGTGAGAGCTTGCTTGATTTCTAGAGAGAAGGAAGAAGAAAACTTGCAAATGTGAGTGATTTCTTTGGTAAATTAACTCTTCATGTGTGTAATCCTTCTCCTAAACTTATCCTCTATGTGATTCAAGGTTGTTGAAGCACAAATTTTGAAGTTTGAGAGGCTAGGGTTTCGGCCAACAAGAGAACAACAAGGAGCTAAAGGTAACTTCATAAGCTTCAATCTTTGGTTGTTCTGACTGCTGTCGTTGATTTAATCGGTGAATTTCTGGTTAATTTGCTGTGGCTGTAAAATTTGGGACACGTTGAACCCTATGCATTATGCTGCCAAAATTGGTTCTAAATGGTAGTTATAACGTAATAAAATAGTTAATAAAGTGATTACAAGTTGAAAGGAGTAAGTTATCGGGGTCAGAATTAGGAAACCCTAATTTTTTCTAGAGAATCCTGGGATTCGACCAACTCTTGTTCATAGGGTTTGAGTTGGATTTTTGATAATATGATGATTCTATTGTGTTTAGAGGGAGAAATTAGGTGGGGTTACAATTGACCACTTTTCTTGAAAAGCCTTAAAAGGCTTAATGACCAAAATGCCCCTAAACCCTAAATTAGGGGCTGCCAAAGGCATTTTTTTTGAAAGTGAATTTGGTAATTCTGAGGCCAGAAATAGATTTCTTGGGTAACAATATGTCAAAATAGCCCAGGTCAAAATTTCAGAAAAAGTACAGTCGGACGGCGTAAGTCGGAGTCAGGCCTGACGGGGTCCCCAGGGGCATTTAGGTAATTTTTCACTATAGACTCTTATAACTACAAAAAACACTATAGAAGTGCCTAAAATAGTACATGAATGGGTTTTAACCTAATTCTTGTACATATGATATTTTAGGACTGAGTCGAGAGCTTGACTTGTTGACACGCAAATCGAGGCACACGTTTTGAGGAGAAAAAGGTTCAAGGTAGTGGAATTATCCTTCATATATCATGCCATAGTTCATATGATTGTGTATGCCATTGTTTGTGCTTTCATTAATTAACATGGTGTGCTGAGAAGGGGCAGTCTGCGGAGAGGGGGCACTATTACCTTGTTGTTGAGTAACAATCCAACAAAGGTGCATGGATAGTGGTGGTAAAGCCCTATCCCATGTATTCGTGCATTTATATTGTTTATTAAATGGTGCATACATGGTGTATAACATATATACTATCCACATTTTATATGAATGATAGTATGTTGCTACTATGATTCCTTGGAATCTCATTCTTTTTTCATAAATAAAAATGTTCTAGTGGGAGCCAACGGTTCTAAAGGCAAGGTGGTAGACAAGGGGAACTGACGGGCACGGATCTTGAGGTAAGGATAGTGGTTATATGTAGTCTTTATTTTTGAATATTTTGGACAAACTTGTAAATATTACTAATCCCTGTGGGGAGATCCTTGTAGTGTAATCAAGTACCATGTATCAATATATCAGTATATTTACGTTATTCCTATGTTGCTAGCCGAACTACGCTCAAGTACTCTGATTAATATCATTGATAAGTGGTATGTAAAACTTGGTCTTACATTTTGGTATCAAAGCCCAAGTGATTCTGGAAGTGCGGCGGTTCTGTCAACAGGATATTATACTGATATGGTCTTGATTATATAATAACTGGACATATGCAAGGACGGGTGTAATACCCCAGCTTTTGAGACTCGAGGCTAGAGAATAAGCATGAGGTGATTGGATTGATAAGCCCCGGTTTAGCTAGATCCCAAATTGTGATTAAGGGTTAATGACTTTAAAAGTGGATGTGGTTAGTGATAAATAACCCTTTTGGAGAATATGATGTGATTTGGCAGTCAAATGTGATTCGTGTGTGTTGTGAGTAGCGTCGAAACCCTGTATTTGAGTTCAATTGTGGATTAATATCCAAATTGACTTAGAATAGAGGGAAGAATTGAATGTGAATTGTATTGACATGTTGAGATTGTTGTGAAAACATGTCAATGTGATGTGAATTTGATTGATTTGGTGTTTCCAATGGATTCCTTGTGAAAATTTACGTGGGAATGATGTTTGGTATGAAAATGGAACCAATTGAAGCAAAGATGCAAAATCTGAAATTCTGTCCAGTGAAACTCTATTCTGGGCAGTCATTTTGTGTGAACGTTTTGAATGAACAATTGGTGTCTAAAAATTCTGAAACTTTCTAGTCTTATAGTTCACATCTCAAGCTTCAAAATGGACATATAATTTGTGCCATTTCGTTTTGTGAACTAGGCGATATGACTATCCAAAGTTTGGGATGGAAACTGAACTCTGTTTTGGGGCAGTGATGAGTTTTATGTAATTCTGGTATTGTGTGGTAACTTTTAGTAATGGACAATATTTTTCCTATGAAGAGGACTTAAATATCTTTCATTTGGCTTTTGAATCACCTCATTTTGAGTTTTCTAGAATTAGTTATGATTTTTCAAAGTTTGAACAGAAAATCTGCCAGAAAATCCAAAAATGGGAATTATGACATCATCAAAATAAAAGATGACATCAGTATAGAAATTAAAACATTTTCTCATCATCTTCAGCTCTCATTTTCGTGCTGAACCAGAAGCCAAGAGAGAGAGAAAGTTTGAGAGCTTTTAGAGAGAGAAAGAGAAGAGAACTGGTAGTTGGTTATGAATGAGTTGTGAAAACTGTATATGATTCGGTTGAATATAGGGTTATAAATTTGAGATGAGATTGTGTAATCCGCATTTGAAGAATTGTAATGGGCAATTGTGCCCCGTGTATCTTTAGTGAAGGTATGTACCCAGGATTGTCGGGATGATTATGTTGTGCACTCTGATATTTATATGAACGTGATTTATCTTCGCGTAGTAATTGTATTCGAAATGTGAATATGAGACCAAGTTAATTAGATTTTAAAAGGTATTTGTGAAAACCCTATCTCAAGGGTGGGATTTTAAATGAGTTTTGATTATTATTGGTCTCTATTTCACTTTAATCGCGTATTTCGGATATAATTACGGAGGGGGTTACAATGGGGGTATCATAGGAGTGAAACACCCTAGTTAGTGAACTAGGCTCTGAGGATCAGTGAATATCCAAAGCACAACAAATGGTGTAATACTGGACAGAGAATGGTCTAAGGATATTGCGAAACCTAAGGAAGTCGGTACAGCTAAGCCAGTATGCAGATCACACATAGTATTTAGTCAGTCGAAGGTAGCTGGCACAATGTTTAAGATAAGAGTAGTCTCAGGGTACCGGTGGTCTGGAGCAGGTAGAGCTGGTATTTGCATTTTAGCTCGAGCACATAAAAGTTAAGAATGCTCAACCCAGGGTAATCTTAGGATGGGTGACTCCCTACAAAGTTATGTTGGTAAGGGTATAGAGACTTGAGGAATAGTAATTATCTTAAGTTTTCTCCATAGCTAATAATTATTTTAATTAGATGGTTTAAAAAGTGCTTTAAATGCATGGAGACAATGATGATGTAAGTATTGATTTTAATTTGGAACATTTCTATTGCAGCGAGTACTGCTGGTAAGGTTCGTTTAATGAGGTTATGGGAACTTAAGGCATGGTAAATGTTTTGAGGTTTCTCTGTGCTAGGTAATGATCCTTAGTAACACTGTGGTGTTATAAGTATGTATGTATGATATATGTGATACATGATACATGGTGATTTTGGCGTATGTCAATCCTGGAGGATCCAATTCAATGATACTGAAGGTTGATAATAGGCTTAAATCAGACCATCTAGGTTAAAATAGTGCTTAGGCTAAAATGTGAATTTGTTGCACCATGGTTTTGTTCCATAATGGAAGTTTGAAATTTGTGAATAATATTGAACCTTTAGTAAAGTTTTGAGGATAATACCCAAATACGGTAGAGGTTAGAATAGGCACTATTGATCTTGATTCTTAGTAAACCTATTGGGTATACTTGAGGAAAATTATTTCCAATTGGTGTGATGTTGAGGTTCTAGATTTGATGATGAACCTAAAGGTTGGGTTAGAAACCCTAGGCTGTAAAATCCCACATTCTAGTGATGTGGTAATGGACCTATGTGTCCAGAACCCTAAGACCTAGTGGACCGGTGTGTCCTTAGGATGGCAAAATTATTCAAAATTATGTGGGGCTAGTGAGGATCTGATGAATTGAGGAACAAGATTCTTACGGACATGAATCCTTGCAGTAAGGGATGTTGAAAATTTGTTAGTTGTTAAGTCTAGCATAGGAAAGGAATATGATCATTAAATATTCCCTTAAATGATTGACTGAGGTGATAGCTCTCTGATGAAATGAGAGACATAATTTATTTGTAGGCTAGTCCACTAACTTGAGGCTATACTAGGAGTCGATTGGTGGATGGAAAATAATGTGTTGAATGGTTACCAAGTAAACCGTAACCCAGGAATTACTGGTTACATTTTGATTCTATAAGAATATAAAATAACCCCAGATGGGATGGCAGAATTAAAGAAAGTAGGCTGTAGAACTGCTAGAGAAGAGGGACTTTATGAGATCTAGGTTTTTGTTACAATGGTACATTTATATAGATACAACCAACCGAAAAGAGCTACCTATGGAGGATTCTGATTAGAGAGGGCTACCTACTGAGAGATCTGATCGGAGGGGGCTACCTATGGAGAGTTATGACTAGAGAGGCTGACTAGTTAGGTGACTGAGTGAAGCACCGAGTATAGTACCGTAGCGTGGAGCCACCGTGATGATGAACCCTAGAGTAGGGCCATCACGACGACGAACCCTATAGTGCAGCCTACGTGACGTTGAATCATAGAGTAGAGCTACGAGAATGTTGACTCTCAACGATAGTGCATTGTCATGAATCCTACATCAAATGTGTTTTTTTGAGATAAGAGTTTTTATGGACGACAATGATTTGAGTTGAAACGGGCCAAGATCTGGTACAGAGAAATACAGATTTTAGGTGTAGTCAGGTATTATAGGAGGTTCCTTTGGAACTCCTATTAAATCATCTTGACATTATTAAAGCTCATGTGAGGAGATAAACATTAGAGTGTTCAATGAAAGCATAGTAAATTTATCTGTAATGGTTGAGGACAATAGGAGAGGTTAATATTTGCACAAATATTGATCATCCTAAATCATGATTAGACCTGCGTGGTCTACAGTGACATAGCCTGTATAAGATACAGTGACTGGTTCTAGGTGGTTAGACTCGATATGTATTCAGCAAAGATAATGAACGATATATGCTTAGGCTATAAGATCTAATAGGCTAGTAAGTCCTTAAGCCGACAAAATGTGATATGTTTGAGAATTGTTCCCAGCAGAGGCTCAAGGCGGTAAGACTCGATATGTAAGTTGCATAGGGTGGTACCCATGGGCTGTAAGACCTATGTGTTTAAATCTATGGTTAATACCTAATGCAATGACATTGGACCGGTATGTCCAAGACATGTCTTAAGGCTAACTAACATTCAAATGTACCAAGTTGTAGCCGAGGTAGTGAGACCAGTGTAACCTAGTGCTTTGGTATGGCTTGGGTAGTGAGGTCTAGTTCTTGTTATGATTGTTAATGAAACCCTAAGCACCTGTGTGGAAAAAGCCTCAATGTGGAGGAAGGGACAATTCCTGCCAAGCCAAAAGACCTTGGGGAGGTGGGGTGAGGATAGGTCGGTATGCAAAAGACCTCGGGGAAGCAGGGTAAGGGTAGCATTACATAAAAAGGTGATTGTGTGATCTTGTCGGAGTCTCGAAGGAGCTGTGAGGTCTATGGAACCAAGCCTTGTGGGAATGGACCAGTGGGTCCTGGGTTTGATTGCATACTACATAATGTGTACAGAATGAGAAATAAATGCCGAATGTTATCTGAGATCTTTAATGAGAATATGATGATTGTGTTGCATGCTCGACGAGCTTGTGTATGAAAGAGATAGATTGAATATGATCATTATTTTGCATGACTTGTGAGCCTGTACATGCAAAACGGATGGATTGAGTGATAAGCATTGATCCCTAAGTTTAAGACGTTCAAATTTTGAGGATGAAATTTATTGAATTGGGGGAGAAATGTAATATCCTGAATTTTAGGATTAGAGGCTTGAGAATAGGCCTGAATCAAGTGAACTGGTAAGCCTCGGTTTAATAAGAGTCCCAATAATGAGGATTTGCTACCAGTGAAATTTTTTGTGACGTAGTGATATTGTTATATGGTTTTGGATAACCAAATGATGTACAAAAATTGTGAAATTTTACAGGATGAAAGTAGACATCCTGATCTTTAACTTGATAGGTAATGGGTAAGTTTTGAGTTGTATGCAAGGTATTAAAACCCGGACCGGGTATTGAACCGGTCGGGGTACTAGGTTAAGGGTCAATGGGTCAAACCGGGGCTAAACCGGGACCAAACCGGTGAGTAATTGAAGATTTTAGGCTTATAGTATGAAATTCTAAAGGAAAATGTTAAATTTTTTTTAAATTGGGACCCGGACCGGACCGGCCGGTTTGGTCCTTGTCTAAGAACCCTGGTTGTATGTAAAGCATTATGGATTTTTGAAGTTAGCCTAGGAAAATTGGCTATTTTCTGGAACAACATCCAAAAACTTAAATTTTGAAAATTTTCAACTTCCAATTGGCTAAAGGCTATAATTTTCCTTGAAATTAGACTCGATAAGGGTTCGATAGCCTTTGGAATAACTCCAATTCAAAGTCTACAAATTTAGTTATGATTTTTAAAATTTAGGGTAGAAAATATGCCAGAATTTGCATAAATCCAAAATTTGGGATTTTGAAAATTAAATAATTAGAGAAATAAATGGATAATTACAAAATCTATTTCTTTTACTCTTTCCCTTTATCACTGTCAGTTTTGAGTGTGCAAGAGTAAGAGAGTTCTTGCTTGATTTCTAGAGAGGAGGAAGGAGAAAACTTACAAAGATAAGTGATTTCTTCAGCAAATTAGCTCCTAATATGTGTAATCCTTCTCCTAAGCTTATCCTTTATGTGATTCAAGGTTGTTGAAGCAAAAATTATGAAGTTTGAGAGGTTAGGGCTTCAACCAACAAGAGAACAACAACAAGAAGCTAAATGTAACATCATAAGCTTCAATCTTTCGTTGTTCTGACCGTTGTGGTTGATTTAATCCGTGATTTTTTGGTTAATTTCTTGTGGTTGTAAAATTTGGGACACATTGAACCCTAGGCATTATGCTGTCAAAATTGGGCCTAAATGGTAGTTATAACGTAATTAAATAGTTAATAAAGTTATTAGAAGTACGAAGGAGCAAGTCTGTGGGTTAGAATTGGAAAACCCCAATTTTTTCCAGAGAATCTTGGGATTTGGCCAGCTCTAGTTCAGGGGATCAGAGTTAGATATTTGATGATCTAAAAACCCTAAATTAGGGGTTGCCAAGGGCTTTTTTGTCTTTTGGGAGTGAATTTAGTAATTCCAAGGCCAGAAATGGATTTTTGGGCAAAAATATGTCAAATTAGCCTAGGTCTAAATTTCGAGAAAAGCACAGTCAGACCGGGTAAGTCGGGGCTGGGCCATATCCCTAAGGGCAATTTAGTAATTTTTCACTATAGACTCATATAACCACCAAAAACATTATGAAAGTGCCTAAAATAGTACATGAATGGTTTTAACCTAATTCTTATATATTTGACATTTTAGGATTGAGTCGAGAGATCGAGTTTTGACAAGTAAATTGAGGCACGCATTTTGAGGAGAAACAGATTTAAGGTAGTGACATTATCCTTCATACATCATGCCATAGTTCATATGATTGTGTATGCCATTGTTTGTGCTTTCATTAATCAACATGGTTTGCTATGAAGGGGCAGTTTGTCGAGAAGGGGTACTATTACCTTGTTGTTGAGTAACAATCCAACCAAGGTGCACGGATAGTGGTGGTGAAGCCCTATCCCATGTATACATGTGTTTATATTGTTTATTAATTGGTGCATACATGGTGTATAACATATCTACTATTCGCATTTTATATGAATAATAGTATGTTGCTACTGGGATGCCTTGGAATCTCATTCCTTTTCATAAATAAAAATGTTGCAGTGGGAACCAATGGCTCTAAGGGTGCGTTTGGTTTGAAGGGAGGGGAGGGAGGAGAGGGAAGGAAAGGGGGTTAAATTACCTTTTTGGGTTGAAGATTTTTAAAAGGAATGAAATGATAAAATTGTGGGCGAGAATCCAAAATTTAAAAGAATGAGAAGGTAAATTTTGGGTTTCTCCCGTCTAAAATTGTAATTTGCCACCCCTCCCCTTAAACCAAACACACCCTAATGGAAAGGTGGTAGACACAGGGAACTGATGGGCACGGATCCTGAGGCAAAGATAGTGGTTATATGTAGTCTTTATTTTTGAATATTTTAGACAAAATTGTAAATATTACCAATCCCTGCGGGTAGACCCTTGTAGTGTAATCAAGTACCATGTATCAATATATCAGTATATTTACGCTATTCCTATGTTGCTCACTGAACTGCGCTCAAGTACTCTGATTAATATCATGATAAGTGGTATGTAACATGGGGTCTTGCACACACAACTTTACCTTCCTCACTAGATGAACAATTAGATGAACCATGATATCAAAAAAAGAAAGAAGAAAAAGCTTCTCAAGCAGGCACAAGATCATATATCCTTCATTTTTCAATTCATCCAATCTTCTGTCTCAATGACTTTACTATAAATGGCATTGAAGAAGAAACAAAGTCTAGTCAATATGTGTTGAAGATCATATTCAACAATGCCTCAAATAGCTATTGAGAGTAGTTGTTGCATTAAGATATGACAATCATGAAACTTTAGACCTAATAACTTCAAGTCTTTCAATGACACAATCTTCTTAAAATTTGAAGAACATCCTAAGGGAACTTTGATGCCATGTAAACACTCACAAAAACTTCTTTTATCATCCTTAGACAAATTATGATAAGCTAGAGGACAAACAGTTCTCTTACCATATGGCCTTGGATGTAAGTCTTCTCATATTTCCATTTCTTGCAAATCTAATCTCGCCTTCACGCCATCCTTAGAACTATGTTATATGTTAAACTGTGTCCCAACAATACTATCACATACAATTTTCTCCACATGCATAAAATCAATGCAGTGTCTCACATCAAGATTGTGCCAATTTGGAAGATCGAAGAACACAGATATTTTTTCCATATTTTTTTTTATTTATACTCTTTGTAGTCTTATCAAAGATAACATTGATATTTTTCACCTTTTCATAAACTTTCTCCACAGTCAATGCCACTAGAGCATCTTCAAACTCTTGGCCTCTAAAATAAGTTTTCTTTAAACTATGATATGGGTGCCTCTGCTAAGAAATCTCCCATGGCCAAGATAAATGGTATTTCTTCCATGTTGAAGTTGATCGTAGCATATGCCTTCTTCACAAATCGGACATGCTGTATGGCCTTTAACACTATATCCTAACAAGTTCCCATATGCAAGGAAGTCATTTATAGTATAAAAGATCATGGCCGGCATTTTAAAAATCTCCTTCTTGTTCGCATAAAAAACATCGACACCTTCATCCCATAACGCTTTCAAGTCTTCGATTAAGGGTTCTAGGTAAATGTCTATGTTATTTCCGGGTTGTTTTGGTCTCGAAATCAATATAGACAACATAATGTACTTTCATTTCATGCATAACAAAGGAGATAAATTGTAATTTACCAACAAAATAGGCCACAAACTATGTATACTACTTAGGTTACCATAAGGATTCATACTATCTGTGCCAAGCCTAAGCCTAAGGTTCTTAGGTTCTCTATCGAAGCTAGGAAATAATTTATTGATTTTCTTCCATTGAGAAGAATTAGCTGGATGTTGAAGCTTTCCATCAGAAATTCTCTCATCTGCATGCCATATCAAATTTTTGGCATCAATTTCATTAATAAAGAAGCGCTTGAACCTTGGTATGATTGGAAGATACCACAACACATTTACAGAGGCGTTATTTGATTTATACCTTAGAATTTCACATATTGAATATTGCTGCTTCTCTTTATGCTCTTTTCTGTACAACATGCAATCATTAGAGTATGCATGCATCTTTCTATACTTTATCCCTAGTAGACACAGTATTTTCTTAGCATCATAGTAACGACAAGGCAACACATTATTATTTAGAAGTATGTCCTTAAAGGCCTCAAGCGTTTCTAAAAAACTCTTGTCTCTCCATCCATTACGTGCTTTCAAGCTTACCAATTTCAATACTGCTTTCAAAAATTGGTATCTTTTACACCTTAAGTACAACGGCTTCCCACGATCACTTCACATATAACCATATGCATGTGATTGCTCAAAAGCTTCTTCTCTTACATTACAAATAATGTCCTCTATCTGATCATCCATATCCATATCATTATCTTCAAAGGTTACTCCCCCTTGTTGAGATGCACTTGACATTTCTAATTCTTCATCATGCCACACCCATACTGTATAACTCATACAAAATCCTTCACAAATTAAATATGTATATATATTTGTAGCACTTAGTTGGTTCTCATTCAAAATTCTACACAAGAGCAATAAAACATACTACTTCATCATCTGTATTT
The DNA here is from genome assembly GCA_963242795.1 of Inga leiocalycina. Lineage (NCBI taxonomy): Eukaryota > Viridiplantae > Streptophyta > Magnoliopsida > Fabales > Fabaceae > Inga > Inga leiocalycina. The sequence continues at coordinate 36,120,605 of OY725325.1, forward strand.
CTTCTAGCAAAGTTTAAAAAATCTCTCACCCCATGATCATATTCAATATTGTTCTGTTTAGCTTTAATCTAACTATAATCCATATATTTCAACACCTACCTCTTTTTTGTTTTCTATTTTTTCCCCTAGAAAAGGCAGGAGTATGATGAGAGAATGCAATCATTATGTAAAAAGGGAAACTTCTATTTTATTATCAAAATAGGAAAGACATCTATATATAAGTACATATAGCCTATAATTAATTAACAAGCAGTATAATCCTAGGAATGCTTGTAAACTAAAAAAGGATAATCCTATATATATTGTATGCACTCTTAGCATTTTACTCTAATTCCATATTTCACAAACTCACATATTTGTGACTAGTTGAAAAATACTGCCTCCGATACTAATTATAGTAGATAATTCTATAAATCATAAAACAAGAAGCAAACAGAAAGTCCATAAAACATAAAGAGTGAAGGATGGAAACGAAAAGAAAATAATAGGGCTAAGAAAGTAAAAAGACTAACTAACGCTCTTTCTGAAACCTGGAGCTTGATTGTTGTTGAGGGATTTTGACTAGTGACACAGGAAAGGGACTAGACAAGCTATTTTGTTTCAATCTCCTATTGTCAAGATTGAAAACGAACATAACATGAAAATTTATACAAGCAAAGTAATTTAAAATAAAACTAGAATGATAAACAATATTAGAAATCGAACAATAAGATCTTACTGATGAAGAAGAACTTATAGCTATGTAGAAACAATTTCAGAAATGAGTGTATGTATATTAGCAACAATGCATGCATATTTATAGCGACATACTTCTTTCATCATTGCTTTTGATCATAGGCCCACTACTTCTTGAATTTTTTTAATAAGCTAAATGAAAGTGATGGTGTACATTATATGTTGAGAGTCCTACAACTACAAGGGAACATACCCTAATGTTCTTGAGGACAGGAATTGTAGGGATGAGACATTATAGTTGGAAAGGTATGTTTGGATATGAGCATATATATTATCTTCATTTGAATTTTTATTTAGATACTACAAGAAGGTTTTCTACTACAATAAAATTTTAAATTATAGTGTAGATAGATTTTGATGCAAGAAAACAAGGCCTCAAGAAGAGAGTAGAGAACCAAACACATGGCAGCACTATGTTAGAACATTGTAGGATTTCTATAGACTCAAAGGGACCCTTTGTTTCTGGCATTATTAAATAAAGGCCATCTTGAATTTGTGCCAAACAAGAAACATTTTTAGATGATAAAATGATATACTTCTATGCTAGAGTTGTCTAGGCCACATAAAGGTTTGAGGTTCAATTTTGTCCCAAAAGTTTTTATGTAAGAGGCATAGGTATCTAGAAGTTTGTTTTTTCAAACAATATCGACTCAAAACATGCTAAAAAAGGAGCAAAGTCACTCTAAGAGTTAACAAAACTATATTTTTAAAAGCTATAGATGACATTAATCCCTTTTTAACACTTTTGGTGTGATATTGATCCAGAAAAGACTCTTGAATAGCCATAGCTCCTATGCATAAACTTTAGAAGAAAATTATTGCTTAGAAGGCTTTACATTACATTTATATGATCAAACCTAATTCAATCTTAGATAAGTTGGTAACTCAGTACTTCTGAATTCTGATAACTACTATGTATTCTGTTTGAATTTTACAATAGACAGCTAAATTTTTCCTTATATTGTTTAATTAAATGATAGTTACATGTCTTAATTTTTTAGGCCAACAATTAAGTTACATGTCTTTGCTGAAGAAATATACAAGAGTATATGTGTCTTCTAATCTCATTTACTGTCATTGCAATATTACAACCATCTGGCTTAATAACATTGCAATTATTAAAGTACTAACAATAAAAAAGAATCCATTCATGCTTCAACTTGTTACTACATGGTGTAAAAAGTGTAAATTCAAATCAGGTTTATAACCTAAATCTGTTGCCTATAGTAATAATGGCTTGATTTGATCAACTGCTATGAATTGCATCTACTGAATTATCTTATTACAAGAAAATGAATCCAACTTACTTTGCTTTTTCACCAGGCAAAGTGAAAACTATGATTCACAAATGCCAAATGCCGAAAATGACAAGAATTTATTATTGCAGTCCCAATATGTGGTAATGACAAGAATTTGTGGTTAAACTACCAAAAAACCTTCCTAGACAGCCCCGAACACAACCAATTTAACATAACATGCAAGTCCATAAATTAATCCTAAATCTGAATCACAACCAAATAACGGACTAGAGCATTATACCATAGTCAAAATTTTGAGGTATTAAAGAATAAAACATGGACCAGAGCATTATTTAGTAATGTAACATTATCTTCTTTGCAGTGACTATGGAAGAACGACGAGCGACAGAGGAATAGAGGAGTGATCCTGGCAATGATGAAGGAGCTATGAGCGACAGAGGAAGAGAAGAGCTTTACATTCAGAGAGAAAGAGGGATGGCAGAGTTGAGAAGAAGACCTATCGAAGCTCAGAGTAATCAAGCTTGAAGACTTTCAGATACAGAGCTCTAGGCGTGAAGGGGTGGGATTCAAAAGAAAAATAGATTCAAAAGCAAATAAGGCTAAAACATATTTAAGACCGATTATACAAAATAACCAGTCTTAAATGAATCTTTTAGCTTGATTCCTATTGATAACCAGTCTAAAAAGTTACATTTTTTAGACCAGTTACAAGGGATAACCAATTTAAAAAGTACTAAAATTTTTTTAAAAAAATTATTTTTAATGCTGAAAATTCATTTTAGACTGGTTCTTCCCAAATACTATCTAAATGATATATTTTAGACCTTATATTAGTTCAACCGGTCTCAAATGTTCTTTATAATTCAAAATTTCCACCGCTCTTACATTTTAGACCTTATCCCCTTATAACTAATCTAAATGTTCCGGTCTAAAACATCTATTTTGTACTAGTGTATACTACTACAAAATATGGCTTTAGTGGTGCTAATCTTATGGCATTTCTTTAAACAAGTGCTGAAGGAGACTTCTATTTTTTGGAAAAAAATAATGTGATAGCTATGGGGCTTGACTAGGAAAGCATCATAGCTGCCTAATACTTTGTATGGCATTTTCCTGAGAAAGTTCTATACAAGGAGTTATTTTTTTAAAAAAAAATTACTCCCCTTATATGGCACTTGCCAGGAAAGCGTCATAGCTGCCTAATACTTTGTATGGCGCTTTCCTGAGAAAGCTATATACAAGGAGTTATTTTTTTAAAAAAAACTTTCTCCCCAGTAAGTGCCATATAAGGGGATATTAAAATATATCTCTGTATGAACCTTGAATGGCCAAGCGCTATTCAAGGCCCCTTATAAGGTGGTGTAATGTTTTTAAAAAAATAAATCACATGTAAAAGGATTTTTATTTATTTTAAAATAAATCCCTTGTACATACAAGTGCCAGAGGAGACTTCCATTTAAAAAGAATATGTGTCAGCATGGTGCAGTTTTTTAAAAAAATAAATCCCTTGTGTAAGAGGCTTTTATTTTTAAAAAATAAATCCCTTGTATATACAAGTGCAAGAGGATACTTCTATTTTTTTAAAAAAAAAAATACATGTGGCACCTATAGCGCTTTCCTGGTTAAGCACCATAGCTACCCAATACCTTGTATGGCACTTGCCTGGGGAAGCACCATACAAGGGGTTTTTTAAAGAAAAAGTTACCACCTTGTATGGCAAGTGCCAGCCATACAAGGGTAATTTTATTTTAAGTGACATTTGTGTAGCTAAGATATGTTTGAAGTCAAAGTGAATATGATTTTCTTACTCATATAATATGTATATCCCATTTATAAAATTGTTTTAGTCAAAGTCCTTGTATATGCATACTTAAAAGTTTTACGATGTCACACAGAGGTTAAAATAGTGAATGGCTAGGCAAATTGAAAAAGTCAAGGCCTTAAAGGTGTTTGATTAATCAAGTGCCATTGAAGGCAACTGCCTTTAATGGCGCTTGATTAATCAAGTGCCATTGAAGGCTAAGCCTTTTTAAAAAAAAATGTTGAAAACTATGGCGCTTGCATAGGCAAGCGCTACAGCTTTTCTATTTTAAAAAATTTGTCTAGCTCGCCATATATTTTCTTTTTCGTATTGTGACTTATACAAGGCTTTATTTTAAAACATTTGTCCACCCCGCCATATATTTTCTTCTTCGTATTGTGACTTATACGTACAATTTAGAGGCAGAAGTCATCACTTTGTTGCCCAAGTCTCTCATGTTCGAAGAAATTCGCAATCCAATCCTATTGAAAAGCTTACACCAAAGCTTGTGGTACTAGAGAAAATAAGTGCGACTATAGTACCCTCCTCTTTAAGTACTTACTAAATTCCTAAATCTCAGAAGCTTTCTTTTTCTTATTATCTCCTCCTATATAAACTTCCTTGTAAGTTTTTTTTTCTTTTTTAATACAGAAGCTTTCATCAATTGACACTATAGTTTCTTTTTTTATTTAAAGTTTAAAATCTGTTATGAATATGAGCTTGTAGTTTTATGTGTGCTTATTATTTTTTCTTCAAGTATTTGCTTGAAGTTATGACTCTCTCTTGTTAAACTTCTTATACATTGTAAGTTTTTTAAGTTTTGAGCTTATAATTCATTTCTCTATTCGACCTTAGGTTTATCCCTCCCTCTCCTATTGGTCTCACTGGTAAAAGTGATAATTTTAAAAAAGGTCGAGTCCACAAGTGAAAGTTCCCTCTCCTAGGGTTTCTGGCTTCATCAATAGTGCCTCTAGGGCTTCGTCCCTTCCTCCATGTATGGAGGAGTTCTTCTCCTCTTTGTTTGGGAGTTCTTCTCACCCTTGTGGTGTGTTTCTTGGACCTCTATCCTTGGTTGTCGTTGGTTGGAAGTGGAGTCTCATTTATCAGAAGGGTGTCTAGGTCAGTGACTACAATATGCGGCAACAGTGATATAAGGGTAATGATGGTCGGCTTTCACAAGACACACTCTCACTAATGGCAACAAGAGAGGTGATCGATCTGGGTTGGATCTTGTGTGATGAATGAGGCTTTAGACAATGATCTACGATGGGTACCACCAAGTTTACTAGTTGTAATGACCGATTGGAATTTAGGGTGCTAGTGGGTAGAGGCTGAATGACTTAATGTTGACTCTGGTGGGTGGCGGTGGTTCGAAGTGTATGCTTTGGGGAATTCTACTCACTGTGAAGGAGCTGGAGATCTTTGTTTGGGGCCTCTGCATCCATTGAATTTAAAGATCACAGTACTAGAATTGGCAGCTATTGGAGGGTTCTTACAAGAATTTTAGGATGCAAAAATTTGGTTTGCATTTAATGAAATAGAGTTTCCGATAAGCAATGGAGGTGGTAGAGTATTTCAGCGTTGGATTCTACTGGAAAATAATGCCTTTATATTTAAAGATGGTATGGTTCTCTCTATCATTACTCATCTTGTTGCTCTCCCTAAGAATTTGCTTGTCTCAAGGAATATGATTAGGAATCATTATTGCATATGGATTCCCATTGAAGCAAATTTTGTAGCAGAATGGAGTGCCAAAGCTTTATTGGATTGGCTTGCCCTTTGGTTGGGGTATCTCGACTATCCTCACAGCAGGATTTCTCAGCTAATGATGTTCTAAGTCTGCTCAACCTTAAATTAGAAGACCTTTTAGTTGTTTGTTTTTCTAGCTTTGCTTTATGTTGTTTAGAGTATGTTGTCTTTCCATTCTGTTGTTTGTTTTCTATCGTTGCCTCTTTTGTGTTGTAGCTTTGCCTTTAATATAATATCTATCTTTGTTGGCAAAAATATTTGAGCTTACAAATATAATTTTATTATTGTTACTAGTTTAATTTGATCAATGCAGTTATTTGTTTGGAGTTATTTCATTCTAAATTGGTTTTGTTTTGTTCATGTTGCTGTGAATTTGTATCGTAAAATACAAAGTTCATTAGGAAAAGAAAAAATTATGTAATTTTTTTTAAAAAAATACTTCCTATGGCGCTTCTTTACACTTTCTATGGCACTTCCCCAAAGAAGCGCTATAGGAAGCTATTTAAAAAAAAATAGAAACAAGTTATGACACTTCCATATATTAAAGAAGCGCCATAGATTTCTTTTATGGTGCTGGAAGCTATGGTGCTTCCCAAATGCCATAGCATTCTTAAAAATAATCACTACTTATTATGTATTTTGTAGTAGTGTTAACATCACTTTGAGAATTTTTCCTAATAAAATTAAGGATGGTCATTATTGTACAAACTATGCAGACTTGTGTTTGATAGCTGTATTTGTGCATTCTTTGTAAGATTTCAAATATATTCTTCCACACTCTAAAAGTCCTTTCAATAGTGGACCTCAAACTTGAATGATAATAATTGAAGGTACAACACCAAATTTTTGTAATCAATTAGATGAGTTTTACGCAGTGAATTCGAACCACTAAGCAATATTCTTTTGCAAAACTCTTTCTATTCTGAACCTTAAGATAGGATTTGAACTTGTAGTTGAGTGAGTTTTTCTGAAAATTTCAAAATCTTGAGGAAGTATATTCTAGTGCTTGACCACTTTGTTATTACTCATCAATTCTTATCTTTTCTTTTAATTCAATCAGAGTGATTCTCTACTCATTATTTAGCTAGATTATTTCTCTACTCATCCTTTATTCATTATAGTGCTAGGGCAATTATCCATTTAGATGCATATACATTATTATACAATCATTCTCAAACCACGATAATTAATACATAACAACCATCAAATAACATTCGTCAGTTTTCCATTACATCTTCCACTGCGCGACTCCAGTATATTCCACTTCTATGCTTAATATACCTATATGGTTGGTGAGGGAGAGTGAGATTTGAGGGAATCTCAGTAGTAAACAATGCTAACTATGTATGCAAGATAATGCTTAGTGTATGATATATTTGCTTACATAAATTTATGCCAACATAATGACTTAGGCATGCTCAATGTTTTACATATTATACCTATAGCCATAACATAAGTAAAAACAGAGCTTCAGTCATTCATGTATATTCCACACAATTTATTAAAGCAATAACACGCACACCAATACACAAGCATACACATATCAAATACATGAAAGTCAGGAAAGTTTAACTACCTTTCATCTTAAAGTCCTTCTTTCGTTCCCTTTTCTTCTAACCATTAGGGTTGCTTCCATTGCCTGTTCTTTGTCACCTAATTGTCCTAAACACATAACCACATGACTTGTTAGAGCCATGAAAGTAAGCCATGTCTTCAATTCTCACAATTCTTTTCAAAAGCTACACACTAGTGGAAAAATGACTTTTAAGACCAGTTAAACCTGACATTTTAGACCGGTTATAGAGGTAGTCTTGATACAACCGGTCTAAAAAGTCTGTTACTTTTTAGACCAGTTAACAACTAGTCTTAAAAATCACTTTTTTAAACTGGTTTTGCGAAGACTAGGTCTAAAAAGTCCAGACTTTTTAGATCGGTTATTTAAAAACCAGTCTAAATTTTTTTTCCAAGACTTTTAAGATCGATTTTCAGAATAAATGGTCTTAAAAGTGACATTTTAAAAAAAAAAAGGGTTTTTTTTGGATCAGAAGGATTTTAAAATCATCCCAATCAAAAAAAAAAGTGCCCTATTCTTTTACTATCATATAATTTTATGTAAGCTATGACAACTGTAACTAAATGATGAAAAACAACTTATAAGATAGGACTTACAATTTAAAGATTGAGTGATTTTTCTAATGTTGTCCTCCCCTTCATCAAATGGTTGAGAGCATCGTGGACTAACCTCTCACTTACTGCATCTAAGGCACTAGTGGCCTAAAGCATCAAAGGGGCATATTTAGGACTAGATAGATAGTTTTAAAGTAGCATTAGAATCATGGAAACATCATAAAGAAGCAAAGAAACATACAAAAGAAAAGGGGGGAAAACCTTATCAAGTATAAGGATTAGGGCACTCTTTAAGAGTGCTCGTGCAATAGCAATTCTTTGCAGATAATAAACAATACAGTTAAGACTATATAATTTGTGCATGTGAGAGTGAAAGAAGTGCTTGGAAGACGGTCTCAAACAATTCCTCTAGTTCCTGAGACACCATAGAAAACATGATAAAAACAATGAGTTGTGTCTTGCATTAGGAACTGTCCACATTAAAATTGGGTAGCTAGTGATATAGGTTTGAAGATGCTTATTAGGTATTCATTTTGTAGCAAGTAGCGAGACATGTAAAAGCTGCACCCATTTATAAAAAAACATCAAAAATCACCATGCAAAAACTAAATCAAGTTGAACTTAGGGACAAACCATGTCAGGCTTAAACATCAACTCACAAAAACCATATAAAGCCTTAGATGCAGTGCCTGGAACAATAAAATCACCTTTCAATTTGTACAAAATAGTGAACTTGTTGCTGCCCAGAAGTATAGAAACATCATTGTTCCTTCTTACACTTCCTCAACTATACAGCAGATGATATAGATAATAACGAACAAAGACACAAGATACTCAAGCTAAGATAAACATTGAGCATTACCAGATCCACGAGCCAGAAAATCTCATCCTATTACACTTTTCAAGACTAATGATTTCCCTTAACTCTGATTTTCACAATATACAAGCACAAAATCAAAACAACCCTTTTCAAAACATTAGAGAACAACCACATAAGATTAGAGATTTAAAAAGAAAAATGAAAGAACTTGAAGACTGGGTACATACTGGACCACCAAACAAGCTCGCTGAATCTTATTGATAAGTCAGATCAAGCTCGTCATGGTCGCCATTTTTGGATATTCAGATATAGGTGGTCACCAATTATACTTCAGGAAAACAAATGAGGATCTTAAATGATTAAATGAGGACAAATAACAAAATCAGAGAAGAGAATACGGCATCTAAGAAAATATTATCATATAAAAGTAGTGATGGGCGTAGATGCAGAAAATGCGTCCAAAAAATTCAAACTCAAAACAAAAAGCAAACAAGTAAGAAGATGTCAGAAGTACTAAGGCAAACTCATAATAGGCAAACGCAAGGCTTCACATCTTCGGGCATCAGCTAGAGTGAGTTAAAATGAGAGAGCACTGGCGAATATGGACTTTCATTGTCGATAGCAATAGTGAGGAGGCAGACAGCAGAGAGTAGAGACAACAGAGATGACATAGCTTCAGAGTTGCACATGATTGATCATGCGGTGAGGAGGCAAGGGAAACAGGATTTATGATCTTTTAGACCGATTGTTCTGAATATCTGGTCTAAAAAATACTTTCATATTTTAGACCGGTTTTCGATAAAAACCGGTCTTAAAATGGTGAAAAAAATGAATTTTTAAATTTTTCATATTTTAGACCAGTTTTAATAAAAATTGGTCTTAAATGTTTGATATTTAAGATCGGTTATTAATTATAACTGGCCTAAAAAGTTTAAAATTTTTAATTTTTTAAATATTTTGATATTTTTAGACCGGTTTTATTTATAATCGGTCTAAATAATTTTTTTATGATCGGTTTTTTTAGAACCGGTTTTAGAAGTTCTATATAATTACAAAACTGTCACCAGTTAAATATTTTAGACCTTATCCGTTATAACCGGTCTAAATGTGGCGATCAAAAAAGGCAATTTTGTACTAGTGACAAATTTGCTAGTCAACCCTAATCTGCCAACTTTCTTTGACCAATTTTGAAAATTCATAACTTTATTAGGAATCTTTGATTGGGTTGGTTCAAAGTCTAATGTGACCCACTTTGAGTCTATTTCAAGGGAAAAATGCCTCATACTGCCATTTGTATGCTCACAGTTCTAGAATTACCAATTAACCATTAATGCCACATAATCATTCTAGTTTTAAATGTCTGACTTCAATAAATTATAACTCCTAATGTATAGATCCAAATGTCATAAATAACATATCAAATTAAATATTGACATGTCTACTTTTATTCTAGAAAATATCATGTTCATTGGATAACATTTGTTCATTCAAAACAACACAACATTCCATTTGCCTTGTAGGAACTATAAATTGGTTTCAGTATGTTAAATTCCAATTTACAGAATTTCATTCCAATCATCCAAAATTCATAGCCAGAGTCTATTCCTACATATTGTTTGTGTAGAATCCATTGGTGACATCAAATGTACTAAAATACCACTCCTCCTATATGCCTTGTTTTGGCCGAAACTAGCTTCCCAATTCAACAATTACCAAATTTACCATTCTATCATCAAACTATTCCTATAGCCTCTTTAAACATCATATGACATCATGTATATGGTCAAAACAACATGGAACCCTAAATTCTCATATTAACTAAATTCTAGGGTAGCAAAACAATTTCTACAAAACTCAACTAATCGACAAGAGACTAGGTTCAAGTTGAAGCTCAAACTTACCTCTATCACTTTCCCAAGCTAGTCTTTGACTCTCTAACTTTTTCTCTTCCTTGGTAGCTTAAAACACCTCCTCTTGAAAAGAAAAGCCATATTATTGAAGCTCTTAGTGTGGGGAACAAGGTTTATGAAGGCCTCAAAGGCTAGAAATGTGATGAAGAAGGCGAAAATTGAGCAAGAATATCTTAGCTTACTCTTGATTCTTCAAACTCCTCTTTCTCTGTCATTTTTCTTTTTTCCTTATTTTTCTCTCTTTTGGCCATGGGTTGATTCATTTATACCTCTTCTCTTATAATAACTTGACCAAATTTGTGTAGGGAATTAAGAGAAGGCGATATGTCAAAATGTTGTGGCTTCTTGCGTGAAGTTGTCAAGCTAATTAACCAACAATGGTTTGGTTAAGTTTAACTTCACTCCTTCCCTCTCTCATCTTTATTTTTGACAAAAATTCCTACCAAAAAAAGGAGAACATGTGTTGACCAATTGTCCCCTTAATATCTTGTTTTTTGGTCAAACTTTCCAAGTTGGATAAAAAGGCAAGACTTATTGACACTTTGACCAAGCTTCTCTCTTCCCATTTTTGCCCCTTCTTGGCCAAAATCTAACCCTTATGAGAGGAGGGTTATTTTTCTTTTTGAACTCATGATTACTCTTGCTTTTGAAGATCAAATCTTAACCCTTCATTTTGTCTTCAAATTTTAACCTCAAGTTCAAGTGGCAATTGTCTCTTTTTCCCTTGATCATGGCAATATTAATTGTTTTTTCATTAATTCTTTCTTTTTTTTCTTCTTCCTCTTCCAAGATGTCATTCCCTCTCTTTTTGGATCCAAGTTAGGTTTTAGATCCTATTTGACTTTAGATAAAACAATTGGGTTTTTTCCTTTGACTAATTGGAACTAAATCCTATACTTTAATTCCAAATTAGCTTCTAAATGTCATTATGGCTCTTGGACATTCTTGGGACTCTTGCTAACCGAGGCTTAGCAGCCTGCTTGATTTAGACTTATTCATAAGCTTCTAGTCCTAAAATTTAGGACATTACGGATGGTCTCTTTATGATTTCCAAATCTAGGCTAACGCCTGAATACTAGCAGGTGATAATGCTCACATTTGTAGGGATCAAGATACTCAAGTGGTGTTAGATATCTAGCATCGACCAAGTAGTATTTGCCTAATAATGGTGAAAGCATTTACAAAGTGTGAGGTTAATTGAAATGTGAAATAAAAGTAATTTAATTGAAGTTGATGAAAATATACCTGTAAGTGGATAGGGGAAATTCATAGATGGATTTAAGATAGTAGAGTGAAACATACATGCATCATGTGCAGAACCTTCCCATCTCACCAACACGAATGTAAAGCACATATCCAAATCAAATACAACCATTACATCCTATATTGGAAATCCTTTTCTCCTTATGTATTTATCTCAGTTAAGACCACTTACCATACATTTTATGTGAGCTCCATCTATTGGTCCAAAAGTATCCTTGATGTATGGGTAATATTGGCAATCATTTAATAGTTTGGGGTGGCATCCATAGAATTCGGGATAGCACGGTTTGATATTTTCTCTTGCTAGACTAAGGCAAACCTCTAATTCCATATGCAAATGCCTAATGATAGTTTACCTTGAATATTGAAATAGTTCTTGTACCACCCTATTGCCTTCTCCATGTCCAACAGTGATAAAAAACATGGCAACCATTTCTTTAATGCCAACGTTCTTTGAATTTCATAACCCATATTCCACCACTTTATTGCACAAGTTGTAGAGCGCATGTTTTTCCACTCTAAACATGTCATAACAATGTGAACCATGGGTTGCCAATATTTCTTGGACCCATAAATGACATGTGTGGTTACTAGTTTTACACAGTTCTTTGCACACATACGGCACCAAATATTGAGATAGCAACATACTTAATTCTTCATACTCTATTAACTCTTCATATATAAGAGATAATACTTGAGACTGTTCATCTTCCTCCATCCTGTCTGTTAAGTTTTGATTGTTATAATTTGCTATTGATTATGTAACTTGTGAGTGTAGTTAAATTTAGGTGTGAGCATTGGATTACAAAAATACTATATTAAACATGGAAGCACATTGATAGAGTCATAAAAGATAGTTCAACATACAATCATTCATCAGGTTATGTAATGTCATCAATTACATAAACGTATATACAATATGAGTAAAGGCATAGAATACTAGTTTATAATTCAACTATCTAGACATATAGTTTAGGTATATGTCAGGGTTGTCAACCATAAACCGCAACCATTCAATCAAGTAACGTTTGTTTCCTTTTAGTGAAACAAACATTTCCCTACAAGTCCTGTCTATTAGAAGCTTTATAGAGTGGACTCAAAAGGCCTCACAAGATTAGACTTCCTTAAGTTCAAGTAGTTCAGTCATAACCTCCTTTACACTCACATCTTTGATTTCATTCAATGTTGTTGCTTTATCCTTTGACACATTAACTATTACACTTACTGCATCTGCCATTTTGTTTTGAAGCTGGAATTTTCTTTTCTTTTATTTTTCTGAAGTGACCCTTTACCTTCCTTTCTCTTGCCATGTCTTTTTGAATCAGAAGAAGCTATTAATAGAGTGATTGTTGTTAAGTCAATGCTTGCTAGATCATCTGTCACTCCTGTACTAGGTTCTAAGTTAGCACCCAAAAGATAATCTGTGATGTCCCCTAAGCCTTCTTCTTCATCCATGGTGGGTTGGTACATGTCTTCCTAATCTTTGTCTTGTGTTAGAGGGTGTGAAAAAGAGGGTGCAAAAATATCCTCTCTAAATGCCATCACATATTTAAATATAACTCTTAATTCTTTTTCATACTTGAGGCTTGTATGGTTAACCATTTTATATGATGAATTCTCATGCATGAATACAATAACCAAAAATCAATTAATTAACCAAAATGAATCAGTAAAAAGAAAAAAAAAGTAAACTTATAAGTTAGTATAATAATTTTTACCTATAATTTTTGCTGTCGCCACTCCTTCGATACAACGACATTATTTGTTATAAGGTCTTAACCCATACCAGTCTCTTTGTTTAAGGAATCCCAAGTCTTCAAATCTTTCCTCAGGATATCTATCCTATGCTTCAATTATTTCTTCTAATATACTTTCCCAGTCTTCTCATTAAATGTAGAGAAAATATTCTTCCACCTTGTCTTTGTAAATGACAACCCCTTGGTGTTCTTTTTGGTATATATGCTTAATGTAGGCATTGATAAAAATCTCAGTTGACTCAACATCCCATACTGCTTTGCTGTCCATATTTCTATAGGAAAAATTTGACAGATAACAAATACATAGCCCATAATGCAAAAGGTAGTTTTAATGTTCAGTCATGTTAAAATGAGGATTTAGCCAGGCAACTTCATATGCAACTTCAGAGCAAATTATTTTTACATCCATTCAAACAAAGAATATCTATATATTTACCTTGTTCAATAATATATTTTTACATTTAGTCAAATAAAGCTTGATTTTAACAAGCATTACAGTGCAAAGTCACATGCGGAAGCACAAAATCCACAAAATGATGACACAAAGACTAGATCTAATAGCAAAATGCAAGTGTGATTCCTGAGTTAGCATTTCATGCATGAATGAAGAAGATTCAAGGTGAACCTTATCTATGCAAGAGTTGATAGATTCTAATTGAAGAAATTGTAACTAAAATCTAAATTTTGAAGTTTGAACATTTTCTATGTTTCCTTAAGAAAACACAAGTTCCGACCTTCACCATAGACCACCATAGAAATCGACAATGAGCAATTTTAGCAGTAAATCCTATAACGCACCATTAAGAGAAAAAACACTAATTTCAACCTCTAATATAGGCCACATATGCAATTACACCATAAAACAATCACCGATTACAACAGAATAAAAAATTGAATTGCATAGGAGAGATTAGAGAAAAGACCAGAGCATACATCTTTCTATCCTAATGAATACAAACATTAAAGGAACACCAATGGACCTTTAGGTATAGGGATATATCTTCATTAAATGAAGCTTTAAAGCTTACCAACCAAAACAAGCCACTGGTAGGGAAGTGATTGATAATCAAAGGAGATGAAAGCTTAGATCGAGACTTTAAAAACTAGGAAACTACCAAGGGTGTCACATGAACAAATTGGCTAGCCTAAAAGTTAAAAGATTCTGAAAGCACACTAGAACAGTCAATTCAACTTGAAGACAAGCTTCCAGACTTGAACATGCACGGTTACTATAACGAAGATAGAGAATAAAAGCACAATAATGGTCAGATAATTGCCCACAAGATGCAGCTAAAAAACACACTAGAAACCAAATGAAATACTCCCAAAACTACTTAAGGTCAACACCGAGAGACAGAGGAAAATTACAAAAGGCTATCTGTGCTTCGAGCCATTTTGATAGAAGAGAAGAGAGAAAGAGGGTGGGGAGAGAGAAATCACAACTGAGGGTTGGTGACATTTAAAAGGAAATTAATGCTATAACGGTAAGTTGGGCTTTTTCCTCAGAGAAGCTAATCATGAAAAGCTCCACCTAGTGGCTTAAAAATATAAGCTAGATTCAGATAAAAGTCCAGTTACTAAATCGTGCAATGCAACATACTAAAAAAACATAAACTGCCAATTGTGCGATTAGCCACCAAATCACCATACAAAACATGCTCATTGAAAGAAGTGTGAAGGTGTGGGAAATGATAAATGAGAATGAGGAATGGGATAAGGGGCAAGGATGATTGAGTTAGTCTTTAAAAGGGGTAGAATATTGATCAAAGCAGTACCAGCTACAAGTCCTATGTATGGACAAGACAAATATCAAATAGGGCATATGATTGAAGGAAGAGTATGTGGTCTCTGATATGTATAATATGTTGAAAAATGAACATATAAGGATAGAATTTAGGATATAATAAATTTTGGAGATGGAAAGGGCCTAGAAGGGTGCATGTTTTTATATGGATTGATGTGCATGATAGATAACTTATAGCAGAAAGAAGATGCAGGTTAATAGGAAAGTCTCCAAGATGTTACAAGTGTGTTAATTAAGAAGAATCTTTGATGCATATGCTAATAGATTGTGTAGTGACAAAGAAACTGTGGAGGGAATTGGGAAGGAAAGCTACTGATTTGAAATTCTTTCAAGAAAATGGGAAGGACGGGTTTTTGTGGAATCTCACAAAGACTCAAGGGTGATCAGGTTACTACATTTGGAATTATATGCTAGCAATTATGGAATTAGAGGAATCAAGGGTATGTTTTAGGAAGGATTTTCTTTGCGAATTGAGTTGTATAGGTTTGTAGATCTTTTATATGAGGGAGGTGTTGGTGAGGAAAAATTTGTTGAATATAAGCTATATGAAGTAGCTAGGAGGTGTATATATAAAATGGAGGGGACAAGGGGAAGGATGGTTAAAGTTCACTCCCTCCGTTCCTTTTTACAAGATGGGATTCTTTGGTATGCTATATTTCATTTTATAAGATAAGATTAAGGGATGTCAGAAAAGGATATTTTTTCTTCTTTTTTAAAAAAACTACTTATTTCACCCTCACTTAATTATAAGAATTACTTATACCACAATTGTATTTAATTCTAATGTTTGACTAAAGCATTCAATATAACATATTCTCTCTCTTCCATATAAATGAGGGCATTTTTAGAAAGAAAATAGTGGGCGATTAGGAAAGCAAAAGTTACCATTGATGTTTTGAGCCGATTTAGCTAGATGATCCACTAGTGTATTCCTACCCCTAGGTTATGGTTAATCAAGACTTGCCAGTTCATGGACATTTCCCTATTTTTCATCTAAAAAAAGTGCCTTACCTTATGTAGAAGAGAAAAAAAATAAACAAAAAATTTCTAATTAATTATTAAATATTTTAAAATTTACCAAAAAAAGTGATTTACTTCATTACCAAGTTGCGATATTCATAATATCCTCAGGTCTGCATGGGGTTGGATAATCTTTATAAGGAAGTTTAAATTTCAAAGGCATCCCACTTGCTTGTCTATAGTATTTTTGGAACATGGTGAAATCAGAGTTTCAAGATGGGAAAAATCACAATCCACTTATCCTTCTTTCTTTTCAATCTCTTATCGAAGATTAATGCTTCATTGGATTATTCAAGTTGCACTACTATAGAAAGCACTTTTAACAACCATTTTTAAGCCCTTTATACGTCCCTTTATAGGGGGACTCCTATGTGAGCTTTTAGATAAGATTAGTTTTGATGATGTCAAATATAGATGTCAAATATTAAGAGCAAAATGTTTGTCTAATATACTTATCTTCTAAATTGACTAGCTACTATATTTAATGTTGTATATCTTGTAGATTAGTCATAAACCCGACGGTGGGTTGATGTTATTTTGCTTATAATGCCTCATAAATGAAGAATGATCGTCAAGAAGAAAATCAAGAGGCAAGGGATTGAAGAAAGAAGAAATTGTAAGATCTAATGATAATATCAAGATTAAAGATTAGTCAAGTAAAGAAAGAAGAAGATTGAAGATATTCAAGAAGATATCTAGTTGGGTTATGAAGAATGATCATCAATTCAAGATGTCTTGTTGGGTTATGAAGAATAATCATCAAGGGGCAAATCAAGAATAAAGAGATTGAAGAAAGAAGAACTTGCAAGATCAAATGAGAATATCAAGATTTAAGCTCTTAGAAGTGATACCGGAGGTTGAAATAGGTTAATACGAAGCTAAAATGACTTATATGGAAGTTATGGAACTTCCCTATGGTATTCACTTGAGTTTTAGCTCTTTGTTAAGATTTGGAAGCCAACACTCGAGTAATCCCTCGAGTGATGGACATGATCACTCGAGTGACCACTTGAGTAATGGCATTCTGGCGTGCTCTATTTTCATATGAATCGAGGTTCGATATTTTGGCCATATCTCTTTAACCACATGTTGGATTAAGTTGAAACTAGTTTCATATGAACCTAGACTCACAAATGAACTATGGACACCAAAATCACATTAAAAGGAGTTTAGATCAGAGAGATATGATCTGTTGAATTTGACACATAAATCAAATCATATTCCAGGATAGCATTGATATTTCAGACATAACTCTCAAACTACATATTGGATTGAGATGAAACTGATGCCATATGAAACTAGACTTAAATAGTTTTCCATACATAGGTAATTTGTCATATTTGAAGCTACATACTAAGATTTATGGCTTTTGGAATTTGATGCTTGTGATTTCAAGCATTATCTAGTGTAGTAGATACTCTTTGGATTATAACTTTCTGAATACAATAAGTTTGGGGCTGATTCTTATTGCATTGGAATGTAGAAAATGAGATCTTTCTAATGATATGTAATTTACATTGTTTCAAATCAAAATCAAGAGATCACTTGAGTGATCACTAAAGTGATGTCCAAGGATTACTCAAGTAACTGCTAGAGTAATGAAGTTGGAAAATGACTATGATGCTCTCTGCCACATTTTAAAGGGGATCACTTAAGTGATGACCCAGGATCACTCGAGTGACCACTTGATTGATATGATAGACAAGGTATTAAAGCTTTCATAAATCATGAGAATGATTATGAAACTCACTCTTCTTGCTTCCAATTGTTAGTGCAAGCGTTTCACCTAAGAGGGGGGTGAATTGGGTGATACCAGAAATTTTATTGGGTATAAGAAAATTGACTGAGTATTTAAAGTAATTGAGAGTTAAGAAAATATCACCGAAGTGTACACTGGGAGTTATACTGGTTTGGCCACAACCACTTTGACCTACGTCCAGTCCTCAGAGCGTCTCTGAGAGTTTCACTATATTCTCTAAGATTCAGTGGGTTCTTGGTAGCTCAGTACGCAGCAAGTTCCTTTACTTGGACACATACTCCCCCTTACACGTTGTAATCAAATCCCCAACTTAAGGTTCCACAACCTTAAGTTATCTCAATAACAAATATTGAGTTTGTAATGAAAAAACTCTCTCCAGAGCAAATATATAATCACTGAAGTATAATGAATGAGTATAAGAAAACAAAGCACTAAGAGTATGTTGATCAGTGTATTCTCAATTCTTGTGTCTTTTTTTCTTCTCTTTGAATGCTTCATATATATAGTGGATTTGTAATGTCCGTTGGAAGCAATTCAAACATGTCCGTTAGAGTCACGTAGCAATGGTTGACTATTCTTCGAATTTTGAAAACTATTCGTTTGCGGTAGGTAACGGTAGGTGAGATCTCAGACTTTTTTTTTACTTTTCCTTTCTGGCAAGATCTCTTCATTGTTTATCTGCAAATGTACTTAGGATACTAATGCAATGAAGAGTTAATCATATAGATAACAATTTAATAAACATTTGATCAAAAACATAATTTGTGGACTGCCTTACTCGAGGGGCTACTCGAGTGGTGCCTCAAGTAAATCTCTCAAAAATTTGGCAGTGAACAATCCAGCATCTTACATGAGATATTACTCGGGTAAGACATTGAGTGAGATATATTACAAATCTTGGAAATACCTGATTACTTGAGTGGTTACTCGAGTGGACTTGACTTTACCTTCACTAGTTACTCGGGTGCTGACTGTGGTAATATGGTTACTCGAGTGGCTACTCGAGCGGCCTTCAATTTTCTTCACATCTTACTAGAGTGGTCCCTCAAGTGGATTTCAAATAACATGGCATATTACTCGATTACTCCCTCGAGTAATTGCATCAAATACTTGGTCGACAGTTTACTTTCTGGTTACTCGAGTAGCTGCTCGAGTAATGCCTCAAATAACTCTGCAAATTACTCAGGTGGTCCCTCGAGTAAATCCTTTTTCTCACCTGGTTACTCGAGTGGCTACTCGAGTAAAGTGTTGCATTTCTTGGCCGAGAGCTACTGGAAAATTTTTTACCTTGTTACTTGAGTGCCTACTCTAGTGATGCCTTTGTAATCATGTTACTTGAGTGGCTACTCAAGCAATGGTCTATATAACTTTATAGATTACTCGAGTAATCCCTCAAGTAATGCTATCGAAATTTTGGCAGTGCTTCTCTGGATGAAATTTTCCTTGGTTACTCGAGTGGCTACTTGAGTAATTGCTTCTCTTACCCGAGTGGCTACTCGAGTAAGCTTTCACAGGATTGGTTCATCACTCCAGTGCTTACTCCAAGTAATGCTTTGCTACTTTGTTCAAAATTCATTTGTTTGTTATCAAATCTTTCTATATCATTGATCCAACCTTTATTATCATCAAAACATATGGGATCTAACACCAATTACTCTAACACTTCATTGTATTAGTGTTTAATGCATTTCTCCAGGAATACAATAAAGAGATAATACAAAGAGACAAAAGTTGACTTTTATGGGAGCAAAGCATCCGCCGAACATAACAGCTAGTTTTTCAAATATGAAGAACAATGAAATGAAGCAACGGGACTCTAATGGATGACGGCTTACAACAGTCATCTACTACAATTCAACTATAAATATTGAAGCATTCAAAGAAGAGCATACAGAACACAGCAAACATGCTTATATCATGAATCATCCACTCCAACCCAACTACTCTTTGTTCTTATCTATTTTCTATATCACGTATATTTGATAGAGAGATTATTTATATTGTACTTCAGTGTTCATCTTATTCACTTCTGAGAAAGAAGATTGATTGTAATCTTTCAACATCAAAGTTGTATCCTTACGGTGTAAAAGGGGAGTAACTCGATTGTAACCTTATAGTGTGTAAGGTTGAGTAACTCCGTGAGAGATTTGTAAAAGACTTCACAAGTGCCTAGCTAAACTTATGGGATGTAAAGGCTTTTCTTGTGCCCGGATTAAACAAGAAGATAATGGATTTGAAAATCTCAGAGGAGCTTGGGGACTGGACTTAGGTCATTGTGGATTGGACCAAACCAAGATAAATCACGGTTTGCATATTCTCTTTCCTAAGCTCTTATATTTCCAGCATATATTATTTAATCTAACTATTGATTTGTGATTCATTACTTTCATACTTATTACTTTCACTAAGATGCAAAAGGATTGTTAAAGTTCTTAATTTTTTATCTCACACTAAATTCACCCCCACTTAGGTGTCGACTGGTTCTAACATTTGGTATCAGAGCTAGGCTCTTGTTTAAAGGACTTAATCATCTCAAGAGTTATCAATGGCTGATTTTGAGTGTTGTTCGCTTTCAAAAGGTTTTTATTATACAATTCCACCTATTTTAAAAGATATTGATTTTTGGTTTTGGAAAGCTAGAATAACCAGTTTTATAAAATGCTTTGATTATGATATGTGGGATGTTTTTACAAAAGTCTTTGATTTCAAGCCAAAAAAGGATTAGACAGAAAGAAAAAAGAAAATATTTTTGTTGAATATTAGAGCAATGAAAATTCTGTATAGTGCTTTAACCGAAAACAATTTTGAGAAAATTAGATTTTGCACTACTGCTAAAGATATTTAGGGCACTCTTGATTCTATTTATACTTCTAACAATTGTGTTGAAGTTGAAAGTGTTGACAGTTTATTTGAAACTATAAGTTGCATATCTACAATTCACAACCAAGTAGAAGCTGACAATGAAGAAGAAGAAATCATAGAATGCTTCCATGATCTAGTCAACATAGAAAAATAAGAGGAAGATTATTTCCAAGAAGAGCTCATCACGGATGAATTTGATGGATCATTCTTTGGAACTCAAGATGCACATATGGTAAACAATTCCAATTCTTCTCGAGTTATTTTGAAAACTGATTTCAAATTTTGCATAAAATTTTTTTTTGATAAATTATTGATTCTATTGAGAAAAACAAAATCATTTTCAATCATACTAGAAATTCATGTGGGAAGAAAGAACTTAAGCAAACTAATCAATTGAGATCGTCCTTTCTTGATTAACACAATACTTACATAGAATCTCATATTGCATATCATTACATTATTTGCAATTATTGTGGTAAGTCAGGTCATATTTCTTACACATGCTATATTAGAAGAAATTCTAATATAAGAAATAAATTTGTTTGGGTTCCTAAACAAAAGTGAGTGCAAATGCTAACAATCAAGGACCCAAGTATATGTGGGTACCAAAATATACATTTAGTACTTTATGTATGCAGGACGAACAGAAAAGAAATAGACATAAGGGTACAGAGAAGATAAAGAAGAAGCCAAGAGGTTCTCATACACCAATTAAGAGGTTCATATCATCGCAAAAGAGAACTCTCAGAACATCTATTGTTGGAGCTACAGAACATAACCAGAAAGAAAGGCAATAGAGAGAAGGAGTTCATTGCACCTCAAGAATGAACTATCATAGAGTACATTTCAACTATCTAGAGGAAAATATGAAAAGGAGGATCTCTCAAGTCAAGTAAAATACTCTTGAAGTCTATATATTTTAAGAGCAAGTTGCCAACACCCAAAGAAAGATATTCAAAGTATCAACATTATAGAAAGATGCAGTGGGTAAGCAAAAGCAATCCTCTAAGTATCTAAGGCAAAGGTACACAATGATAAAACCTCTTATGCTATTGTCTATAATATTTATTGAGGTTTTATGTTTTTGGAACCTTAGGAATAAGCATTGCAAAACATGTTTTCTCAACCTTTAGAAAATCCATTTAATAAATTCATTTATAAAGGGAATACAATGTTCAATAGTTTAACTATTTATACTTATACATATAGTTAAAAAGAAACTATTTTTGCATAAAGTCATGTTTAATTCATTATGCTCAATTGTCTTGAATTAACTATATTCTTAGAGCATGTGAATTATGATTCCTACAAGGTAATCATGAGTAGATCCACGTAAAACTAGATGCCAAAGGAAGAAAAAGATTTATATGGTTTTGTAGGAAGAAGAAAGGAAGATCTTCATCTCAAGATTATGACTACATAGGATTTAACTCAAATCTTGGTGAAGTTGGACTTTGAAGCTACATTTTAAATGTGTAAACAAAAGGAGCCATTACTTGAGGCAATACTACAAGTGCCTAACTAGCAATGAAGGAAGAAAAGAAGAACAGTGAAGTATCACTCAAGTAACCAATCAAGTGATCATCATCACTATGTGATAACTAGGAGTGAATATTTAAGTGAAAAGACCAACTAGAAGATTGGAAGGCACAAATCAAGGGATTATGCACAAATGAACTTCAAATGATATTTTCTCAAGTAATTATGAGATTAATTGAGTACGGTATTATCTTCTTTATCCTTACCCGATATTGTGCTTATATAAATTATTTATTTAGATAATGAATAATCTGCTCATTATTGCACACCTTTAGCAATCAATCATTTATATTTTTTTCAAAATGTTTTTAGATTGCTAAATAGACTGAAAGTGAAATTGTGCACAATCTTTCAATATATTTAAGTTTTGAAATGCACATTTAAAAAATGTACTTAGATTCCAATCCATCTTGTTTATAAAAGTGCATACACATTATTTGAAATTATTCATATTTTGTTTGTATTCAAATTGGTTTCAAAATTGGAAGTTAATATTTTTATATACTAAACATCAGAAATGCTTTACATTCATCCGTCAAAGTTTTTTCCATTATTGACATCTTGATCATTGGTTATTTGGAGACAACAATCAGAGATAATGAAGTACAATCCTCAGCTAGAGCCTTCTTCACTGGATCCACCATTCAAATAGACTAAGCTTCACTTGATGTTACCAATACCGATGAGAAGCGCATTAAGGTTGTGAAGTTAGGAAGTTATGTGCTGTATCAAAACTTCTAAATGTTGTTTACTTAATACTAGACCTCCAAGTGGAATAGGATTTTACTAGAAATGATATGCCTATTTTTAATATTCACTCCAATTGATTCAGAATTTCACTAAGTGATTTGATATTTCTGATCACTCCAAGTAATTCACAATTACTCCAAGTGATTCTGAGGATCACTCCAAGTAATCTGTGATCACTCCAAGTAATTCATAATCACTCCAAGTGATATGCAATTACTCCAAGTGATTCACCACCACTTTGTTTAAATTACTAAATCTCACTCCTAGTTAACACAAGAGGCGTAGAGGATGGGAGCTAATATTGCAAAGATATATGAGGTACAATACTTTGCTAGAGCTAGTCTCCCTGATCCTTTATTTTTTGGTCCATCTATCTAGGGGTATATGAGAGGAGCTTCAACGATTTCATACTAAACTTGCTACAAATAAAGCTAAATTCCTTACTTTTGTGAATGGCAGGTTTAGACAACTCTGTGACTTATCAACCACAACTCTAAGGCCTTATTCTGAGCTTATCTTGGTATCCTAAAGTGCTCATAGAAGACTACACTTCATAATCTCGCAGTACTTCATATAGTGAGTATCCAACGATACATTAATGGACTTTAGAGGATTATGGCTCAAGTAATTACAACATTACTCGAGTGAGGTATTGTATTCTTACTTAAGTAAAATTCTCTGAGTTGTATTACTCGAGTGAGTATTCGAGTGATAGTTGAGTAGGATCATTGAAGTGACTGCTCAGGTGATACAGAGTTATAACCTTAAAACCTTGAACAACATTGTCATTTTCAAACCTTAATTTCTCTCCAAGTCTTCTGATTTTCATACTCATTCTCTCTACAAAATTTCTAATGGTTTTACAAATCCAAGAGAGTTATTAACTGTATTCCTCATAATGATTTTTCTTTAAGCCATACATTCACTAAGGGGGAGCTCCACATTCACATGTGTTTTATATCTTAAGAAGATCATCTCCTTTATTTGAAGAAAATCATTCTAGCATACTCATCTGTATTCCATATCTCTTGATTAGTTTTGATGACAAGCTACTCTTATATTTTTCTTTCATGATCTTAATTCTAACATATCATATAGAAAGGATATCTTTGATTTGTGCAATAAATTTGATAACTTGATAGCACTGATCATTCTTTATGAAAAAAAAGATTTATACTTGTGGCAGGAGAATTTGTTTTGTGCTATAACATTCTTCAATACACTATAAGAAGAGGAACGATGCTTTAACGATTAAACAAGGACAATATATTGGCTGCAACATTCAAAGCAACAAATACCTATGCCAATACAAAGGAGTGTTAAGCATATTGTGATAAAAAAGATGGAACAGAAGCTCAACACAGTAAGAGCATGTTGGAGACACCATGAATATACATCAAAGTTACACAGTGGAAGCAGGGTGAACTGGACTTCATGGATCTATCATCAGCTTGCCAAATCCAAATGAGAATTTGTAAACCATCTCTTTATATTTTGAGAATACTTTTCATATCTTTGATATTAATTTGCCATGATTATGAAAGCTTTCTTGAAAACCTCGTCCAAATTGTTTCAAATTTGTTTTCATGAAAATTATTTTTCATTTGCATCAAATAATCAATGAAATTATCTTCAAATCGAGGGAGAGAAAACTATTTTTTTGACACATTTATTTTGATTAAAAGAAAGGCATTTCTAAATTCGGTTTCATATTTGCTTCTCTAAGGGCCTTTCCTATTTATCCTTCAAACTTCTTGTTGATGTTAAATAGGGGGAGAGAAAGGCAAGAAAAATATGTTGCATTCAAATTGTCATCATTTTGACACATATTTTTCTTTAAGGATTTGCCATAATCAAAAAGGGGGAGAATGTTATATATGATTAGTTTTGATGATGTCAAATATTAGGAGCAAAAACTTTGTATAATATATTTATCTTCTACATTGACTAATTACTATATCTAATGTTGTATATCTTGCATATTAGTCATAAACCCAATGGTGGGTTGATCTTATTTTGCTTATAATGCCTCATAAATAAAGAATAATCATCAAGAAGAAAATCAAGAGGCAAGGGATTGAAGAAAGAAGAAATTGTAAAATCTAATGAGAATATCAAGATTTAAGATTAGTCAAGCAAAGAAAGAAGAAGATTGAAGATATTCAAGAAGATATCTAATTGGGTTATGAAGAATAATCATCAAAAGGAAAATCAAGAACAAAGAGATTGAAGAAAGAAGAACTTGTAAGATCAAATGAGAATATCTAGATTCAAGCTCTTAGAAGTGATACTAGAGGTTGCAATGGGTCAATATGAAGCCAAAATGACTTATATGGAAGTTATGGAACTTCCCCAAGGTGTTCCCTTGAGTTTTGGCTCTCTACCAAGTTTTGGAAGGCATCACTCAAGTGATCCCTCAAGTGATGGACATGATCACTCAATTGACCACTTGAGTGATGAGCATTCTGGTGTGCTCTATTTTCGTGCAGCATAACAGAGGTTTGATATTTTGGTTATATCTCTCTAACCACACATTGGATTGATCTGAAACCAGTTTCATATGAATATGGACATGAAAATCACATTATAAGGAGTTCAGATAAGAGAGATATGATCTGTTGAAGTTGACATATAAATCACTATCATATTCCAGGATAGCTCTGGTATTTTGGACATAACTCTCAAACTACAAATTGGATTGAGATCAAACTGGTGCCATATGAAACTAGATTTAAAGAACTTTCTGTGGATAAGTAATCTGTCATATTTGAAGCTGTATACTAAGATTTATGCCTTTTGGAAGTGGAAGCACATGATTTCAAACATTTTCTAGTGCAGTATATACTCTTTGGATCATAACTTTCTGAATACATTAGTTTGGAGCTGATTCTTGTTGTGTTGAAATGTAGACGATAATAGCTTTCTAATGATGTGTAATTTGCTTTATTTCAAATCAAAATCAAGAGATCACTCAAGTTATGTCTAAGGATCACTCAAGTGACTACTCGAGAGATGAAGTTGGAAAATGACTCCAATGCTCTTTGCCATATTTTGAAGGGGATCACTCGAGTGATGAGACAAACAACGTACTGAGGCTTTCAAAAATCATGGGAATGATTATGAAACTCACTCTTCTTGCTTCCAATCACTCTAACACTTTATTGTATTAGTGTTTAATGCATTTCTCCAGGAATACAATGAAGAGATGATGCGAGGAGACAAAAGTTGACTTTACAGGAGTGGAGTATCTGTAACCCCCTGCCGTAATTATATCCGAAATACGCAGTTAAAGTGAAATAGAGACCAATAATAAACAAATAACAAATTGCAAACCCATCTACCAGACGGGGTTTTCATAAATGCCTTTCTAAATCATTGATAACTTGGTCTCACAGTCACATTCCGAATACAATTACTACGCGGAATATCACATTCATGGGAAATCAGAGTACACAATATAATCCCGGCAATCCCGGGTTCCATACATTAACTCAAAGCCTTATAGGGCACATTCGCCCCTACAAGCCCTCATATGGGGATTACACAAATTCTCATATCAAATACATACTCGAATATACATTCCAACCTACACAATTATATATCCAAATATACTTAATCCCAATCATGCATTGATAACCACCTATCACAAGATTACAACCCGAACGAGTCCTGTCACCTTTGATTGATTACTCCATCCTCGATCCACCTACCCTGTCTAAATTGTTGGTAGGGGAGGGTGAGATTCGAGAGAATCTCAGTAGGATAACAATATCAAAATGCATGTATGATAGATATTTAATGCATGACATGCTTGCATCACACAACTCATGATAACACAATGACAATTTGCAAGCTCAATGCTTCGAACAATATACCTATGGCCATAGCATAAATTGAAACATAGCTTCAAATTACACATAATTATGCAAAGCCAAGACATGCACCAACACACTAACACATATATCAAATACAAGCAGAAGAGATATGTTCCCTACCTTAATCCTTTTCCGCCTCGAAACGCGTGCCTCGATCTACGTGCAAACAGCTCGGGGCTCCATATTCGATCCTACAATGTCAAATGTACTATTTAGACACTTCCAAAGTGTTTCTGGGGGTTATATGATTCTATCTTGAAAATTTACCAAAATGCCCCCGGGACCCCGGCCCGGCCCCGCCGTACCCGGTCCGGCTGTACTTTTCCCGAAATTTTGACATGGGCTATTCTGACATATTTTCGCCCAAGGAATCCATTTCCGGACTCGGAATTATCAAATTCAATGTCATATTACGAAATTGCCCTTGGCAGCCCTACTTTTAGGGTTTTAGGGGCGTTTCCGTAATTATGCTTTCTCGGCCTTTTTCGAAAAAGTGCCCAACTGTAACCCCACCTAATTTTCCCTCCTGAACTCAATGGAATCATCAAATCATTGAAAATCCAACTCTAAGACCCATTTATAGCCCAGACTGAAATATATGGGTTTTCTAGGGAAAATCAGGGTTTTTCGGTTTCGGCTCCGTAAACACGTTCCTTTCTACTCCTAACCACTTTATTGACTATTCCATTAGGTTACAACTACCATTTAGTATCAATTTGGGCAGCATAACCCCTAGGGAAACCCATTTTCCATTTTTACAACCAATGGCAATCCGGCGAAATTTCACCGATTATATTGCCCACAGCAGCCAGAATAGTCAATATACAAGAGTTTGGAAGTTACCTTAAGCTCCCAATAGATTTTACTCAATATGGCTGAACCCTAGCCCCTTTTAAACCATGAAAATTGAGCTTCCAACACCTTAAAGAACATGAAAGAGAAGCTTAGAAGCAAGGTTATACGCGTTAGGAGCTAGATCGTCGGAGAAATCGGCTTACCTTGCGAGATTTCTTCTCTTTCTCTCTCTAAGAGCTCTCAACTTTCTCTCACTATTTTCAGCTGGAAATGGCGTGAAATGGCTGAAGAAGATGAGCAATTTGATTAATAATCCATGCTGACATCATCTTTTAATGAGATGATGTCATAATTCCCATTTTCGGATTTTCTGGCAGATTTTCTGCCCAAACTTTGAAAAATCATAACTAATTCTAGAAAAATCTAAATGAGGTGATCCCAAAGCCAAATGAAAGGTATTTAAGTCCTCTTCATTGGAAAAATATGATCCATTACTAGAAATCACCACACAATTCCAGAATTACACAAATTTCATCACTGCCCCAAAACAGAGTCCATTTTCGACCTCAAACTTTGGACAGTAATATCTCCCAGTTCCCAAAAGGAAATGGCACAAATTATGTGTCCATTTTGAAGCTTGGGATGTGAACTTCAAGACTGGAAAGTTTCATAATTTTCTGACATCATTTGCCTTGTCAAAACATCCACACGAGAAGACTGCCCAGACAGAATTCACACTGGACAACATTTCTAGTTTTGCAACCAATGTGTCCAATCCAATTTAAATCAATTCCAATGATTAAATACCACAACATGACACCATTTCCATCACAATACCTCATTCACTTATTCCCTCTATTCTAAGTCAATTTGGATATTAATCCACAATTGAACTCAAATACAGGGTTTTGGCGTTGCTCATAACACAAGTGACTACAATCCACTTTTCTCTAAAAGGGTTCATTAATCACTAACCACGTCCACTTTTGTAGTCATTAACCCCCAATCACAATTTGGGTTCTTGCTAAACCGGGGCTTAGCAATCCACTAATCTCAGGCTTATTCTCTAGCCTCAAGTCTCGAAATTCGGGGTGTTACAGTATCCACCGAATATAATGGCTAGTTTACAAATATGAAGAACAGTCAAATGAAGCAATGGGACTCTAACAGACAAATGCTTACAATGGTCATCTACTACAATTCATCAACTCCAACCCAACTACTCTTTGTTCTTATCTATTTTCTATATCATGTATATTGGAGAGAGAGATTTTTTATATTGTACTTCAGTGTTCATCCTATTTATTTGTCAGAGAGAAGATTAATTGTAATCTTTCATCATTAAAGCAGTATCCTTACGGTATGTAAGGGGGGTAACTTTGTGAGAGATTTATAAAAGGCTTCACAAGTGCCCGACTAAACTTGTGGGTTATAAAGGCTTTTTTTGTGCCTAGAATAAATAAGAAGATAGTAGATTTGAAAATCTTATTACTGAAAATCTGCAAATTGGAAAATAAGCTAAGATAAATCAATCAAGTGAATGAATTAATTAACAATTCAATTACAACACCAAAAATAATATCATTTAAGAATGAATAAATGATTACTTGTTCAAAATCTGTAGTAGCTCACCTCTGAATGATATTATACATATAAAGTATAACATAATATCCACATTCAGGTGTCTCTTGTTGTTGAGGGAACTATAAATCAAAAGCCAATGGTTAAAATGAATGAAGGCATATCTAAAGAGTTTGTCAATGAAAGAACTTGAATTTAAACTACTTACTCTTGTATAAAACCACTTCCCTCTCTACGTTTACCTTCGTGTGTCTCACCCAATAGTCTATATGTCTTAAATACACTATCATTAAAATGAAAATCAACAGACATTAAAACAATTTATTTAAGTCAAGAATCAATGATTTACAAACAAATTAACTTATATGTTGAAGATGGATTTTATTTCTTCGTTTGGCCTGTGACTAAAGGAATCAAACCAATAGAGGCCATTCATGATAGGAAAAACAGCACATAGACTCCAATGATAACTATAACAACATATACAGATTAAAATGAAATCAGATAACAAGGCAATTTATTCTTAAATATCATAAATAGACAAAACTAAAATATGTTCCCTTTAAGAAATGGTGCTAGATAACAAGGCAATTTAGTCTCTCACATTGTGTAACCCATATAAGTCATTCTTAGTTCCAACTTATTATTCTTCTTTGTCGTATTTGTAGGACATAAAGATCCATATAAACTATTTCTTCCCCTTTCGATGCATATGTTGTAGAGGAAGCTCTAATAGAATTAAAATGATGATAAATGAATTATTGAATATATAAAACCTAAAAACCATTCATTAATTAAGAAAAAATAAAAAATTTACATGAATGCAAGATGAATCCATCGTATATCTATCTCCTCCAAATTTATGAACTCCCTGAGATCTTTCCTGTTAATTGTAAAGGGATACGATAGTCTTTTGGCCACAATCCCATAAGGCATCTACAAGTCGATCTGGCCAATATTTTTATGGAGCTATTGCAGTCATGCCATGAAGGGAAATTTTGTCACATCTTGTTGATCCTATCAAGACATAAAATATAGATTATAAGTAGCATGACAAGAAAACTCAAGTAATAGTAAGGTATTTCCTGTAATGCCCCGAAATTTATAATGCATGAGAATGAACTCTTTCAGGGAATAAAGTGTGAATTATGACTTGAATTAGCAATAGTCAGTGCTCAAACTCAGTATTTAAGCCCAATTATTGTGTCAAAGCTTAAATTGAATTAAAATAAAGGGGAGGGCGCATGACATGTGAAATAGAAACAAAAATGAAGGGCCAAGATTGGTCAATAGAAAATTAAAAGTGATTATGAGGGTCAAAAAGCAAATTAACACCCTTCCTCATATTGTTTAAAACGTCCAAAAAGGGTAAAGGAATGGTGTTAGGATCGGTAGGCACATGGGAAGAATTTTAAAAATTTTCACAGATCCTAATCGAGGATCTATCAACAGCGTTTAAACCAAGTTGGAAGGATTCATACCTTTTAATGATTCAAAGTTTTCACGATCTCTAGGAGCCAACACGTCAGGTCCGCTCCCTCTACCGGTATCCACACGAATGCTCTCCAACCGAGACTGCGTGCTAGCGCCTCTAATGTCTCCTAGGGTTTCACTTGGGGCTCTTAATTCTCATGTGCGTATCAATATATCTACTTTATCAAGTTTATAACCTATGAGGGCTATTTTCAAATTTCAAAATTAATCATCATTAATTTTGAAATTAATTAACAATTAATTATCTTGATGAGCTAATTAAATAAATTCAGTTTAAATTAAATATGTCCAACAATTTTAATTTAACCTATTTATTTAATCCAAATAAAGAGTCATTAGATTTAATTTATCTTCATAAATTAAATCTGAGATACTATATCTCTATCATGTTAGTTATTAAATTTAATATATCTTAATAAATTAAATTTAAAACTAACACAATATAATAATATCATATAATATATAAATATTCATATATATATATAATATATATTTCGAAAATATATAATATATATTTCGAAAATATATATATCTATATAATATTATTAATGAATTTTATATTATATATATATATGAAGTTGGCAGTGGGCCAATAACTATACTAACCCAAAAGTCGAAAGCGGCCTCTAGCAAGACATTACGACTACCCAATTCATATGAGGATCCTTATCACGATGCAACCTATCATACAACCATGTCACGTCCCTTTTGTCACATGATATAGAGATCAAGGATAAGGCATGGATAATGTCATCCTCTTGTTCCTGACCATTACTTTCTCAATTCCTAAGTAGCCTGATAACAGAGACAGAAACTCATTTCATCATAGTATAGCCATACATTTCTTAGACTCACTCATCGAGGGGCCCAGTAATATCTCTCTACTAATGTGAGGGACAAATTCCATCTTGAACATTCATATTCCTGTGCATGAAAAACCACCAAGCCCGATCGTAGCCTTTATCATCACTCAGTCAAAAGTAACTTTTGACTAGTTCAAAATGTAGGAATCCATGATGACCTCTGGTCTAAGGGCATTGTGACGTGGTTATACATGAGAAAAGCTTATGACTTGATCTATGTAGCTTTCTCATAGTGGGTCGGTCCAGCACCTTGTACCCTTACAAGTGCCTAAGACTTTGATTCATATCTCCATATCTTATCAAAGTCATATTGATCTTGTTTCATCTCTGCTCCCGCATAGATGACCGACCAGGGACATTTTAAGACAATCTTTATGAATTATCCAATAATACAATTATCACAGTTAACATGCAAATAATATGATAACAGAATGGAGAAATTTCATTAAAATAATAATGTTCAAAGTACAATGATTGGCCCTGAGGGCACAATTTCCAACATCCTCCCTCTTGCCCTAGGTGCAATCATTAATTTTCCTAATTCCCATTGCCCTAACATGATGCTCATGCTTTGCCTGTGCAAGTGGCTTAGTAAGAGGATCAGCAACATTATCTTCTCCTGCTACTTTGCATATCTTTATATCACATCTATCATTGATTTCTCTAATAAGATGAAATCGCCTGAGTATATGCTTGGTCCTTTGATATGACCTAGGCTCCTTAGCTTGTGCAATAGCACCGCTATTGTCACAGAATAAATCTATTGGATTTGAGATGGTAGGCACCACCCCTAGTTCAGTAATGAACTTTCTGATCCAAATGGCTTTTTTAGCTGCATTTGATTTTGCTATATACTCAGCTTCTGTTGCAGAATCTGCTATAGTACTCTACTCTTCCAGCTTACTGCTCCACCATTCAGGAGGAATACATGTCCAGATTGCGATTTAAGGTCGTCTTGGTTAGTTTGAAAACTTGCATCTGTGTAACTGGTTTCGCAGAGCTCATCATCCAATCCACCATAGACAAAAAATAAGTCCTTAGTCCTTCTTAAGTACTTTAGGATATTCTTGACGGCAGTCCAATGACCCTCACCAGGATCTTGTTGGTATCTGCTAGTCATACTTAAGGCAAACGAGACATCCGGTCGAGTACATAACATGGCATACATGATGGATCCAATGGCCGAGGCATATGGAACCTTACTCATGCGATCTCGCTGATCAGGTGTACTAGGACACAGATCCTTCCTAAGATGGATGCCATGAGACATGGGCATGTAACCCCTTTTTGAATCATGCATACTGAACCTATGCAGTATCTTGTCTATGTATATGCTCTGACTTAGGCCTATTAGTCTTTTGGATCTATCCCTATAGATCCTAATCCCTAGGATATATGTGGCTTCACCTCAGTCTTTCATTGAAAAGGACTTTCCTAACCAAGACTTGACACTCTGTAAGGTAGGAATATCATTCCCAATGAGTAGGATGTCATCTACATAAAGCACTAGAAATACAAATATGCTCCCACTAACCTTCTTGTAAACACAAGGTTCATCGATGTTTTGAATAAATGCAAACTCTTTGACTACTTCATCAAAATGATGATTCCAGCTCTGAGATGCTTGCTTTAATCCATAAATGGATCTTTGAAGCTTGCAAATTTTACCAAAGTCCTCTGGACGCACAAACCTTCAGGTTGTGTCATGTACACATCCTCAAGCAGCTTTCCATTAAGGAAGGCTGTTTTGACATCCATCTGCCATATTTCATAGCCATAATATGCTGCAATGGCAAGAAGGATTCTGATTGATTTAGCCATTACAACTGGGGAAAATGTTTCATCATAGTCTACACTATGAGTTTGAGTGAATCCTTTTGCAATAAGTCATGCCTTGAAGACATTTACTTTGCCATCCATGTCAGTTTTCTACTTGAAAACCCATTTGCACCCAATGGTTTTTACACCTTCAGGTGGATCGCCTAAGGTCCATACCTGATTGTCGTACATGGATTGCATTTCAGACTTCATGGCATTTAGCCATTTCTCAGAGTTTAGTCCCATTGTGGCTTCTCGATAGGTGGTGGGCTCATTTTGCTTAATGAGCAACACATCACGGCCTTCAGTAATCAGAAATCCATATCTCTGAGGCTGATGCCGTGTCCTATCAGATCTTCGTGGACCTTGTGTTACTTGAGGAGGCCCAGAACTTGTTGTGAGTCTTCTCTAATTTCCATATGTGGTTTTATACCATCTTGTGGCTCTCGAATTTCTTTGAGATGTATGTTACTCCCACTGGTTGTTTTAGAGACAAACTCTCTTTCTAGAAACTTGCCATTTCGAATAACAAACACTTTGTTATCGGTGGGAAAGTAGACATAGTATCCTTTCGTTTCTTTAGGATACCTTACGAAAAGGCACTTTGTGGATCTGGGCACTAATTTATTAGAGGCTTGTTGCTTAACATATACCTCACATCCCCAGATCTTAAGAAAAGATAAACTTGGTTTCTTTCCAGTCTATATCTCATATGGTGTCTTTTCAATTGCCTTAGATGGAACACGATTTAGTGTAAACACATCTGTCTCTAGGGTATGTCCCCAAAAGGACAGTGGAAGATATGTTTGACTTATCATAGATCAAACCGTATCTAATAGTGTTCGATTCCTCCGTTCAGAAACACCATTCCATTGTGGTGTTCCTGGAGGAGTCAATTGTGAAATTATCCTACAACTCCTAAGATGGTCAATGAATTCTTGGCTCAAATATTCACCATCTCAGTCAGATCCAAGTGCTTTAATTGTTTTACCAAGTTGGTTTTGTACTTCATTTTGGAATATTTTGAACATTTCAAAAGATTCAGATTTATGTTTCATTAGATAGATATAGCCATATCTACTAAAGTCATCTATAAATGTAATAAAGTAGACATAACCTCCTCTGGCAGCTATATTTAATGGTCCACATACATCTGTATGTATGAGGCCCAATAATTTAATAGCCCTCTCACTGTGTCCAGTAAAAGGTGCCTTAGTCATCTTTCCTAATAAGCAAGATTTGCATGTATCATATGATACAAAATCAAAGGAATTTAGAAACCCATCTTGATGGAGTTTAGAAATGTGTTTCTCATTTATGTGGCCTAGACGACAATGCCATACGTAAGTCGGATTCAAATCGTTTGATTTTATCCTCTTAGTAGTTACGTTATAGATATTCCCATTATTATGATGTTCCAAATTTAATATATAATGACCAACATGCAAATCACCATCAGCATAGAAAATGTCATTACGATAAATAGAACATTTACCATTCCTAGTAATGGAAATATAACCTTCCTTATCCAAATAAGAAAGAGAAACAATGTTACTACTCAAAGCAGGAACATAATAGCAATTGTTCAAAACTAACAAAAGCCTATTGGGCAAAACTAATTCATAAGTGCCTACGGCTAAAGCAGCAACTCTTGCACTGTTTCCAACTCGTAGGTCCACCTCGCCCTTCTTCAGCTTTCTAATATCCTTTAGACCCTACACATTAGTATAAATGTGAGAGCCACATGCACTATCTAATACCCATGTAGAGGAAGTAGAAAAATGAATGTCTATAACATAAATACCTGAAGCGATAGCCTCGCTATCCTTCTTGTTCTTTTTCAGATCTTCCAGGTAGAGTTTACAATTCCTCTTCTAATGACTGGGTTCATTGCAGAAGTAGCAGACTCCTTCCTTTGGAGGCTTTGCCTTCTTGGGTGCAGGCTTGGTTTCGGGCTTGTTTGACTCTTTGGTCTTACCACCTGAGCCATTACCCTTCCATTTGGCCTTCCCTTTCTTTTTCATACCCTTTCCTTTCTGAACCATAAAAAATATGCTGGGCTTTTTCTTAATACTTTGCTCAGCAGTTTTGAGCATACCATGCAGCTCAGAAATTGATTTATCCATGTTGTTTATGTTGTAGTTCATAATAAACTGGTCATAACTCTCCGGGAGTGAGTTGAGGATCAAATCCATAGCTAACTCCTGGCTCATGGGAAATCCAAGCCTCTCAAGGTGATCAATATAGCCTTTCATCTTTAACACATGAGTACTAACTGATGCACCTTCAGCCATTTTGCAGGAATGTAAGGCCTTTGTGGTCTCATACCTTTCTTACCTTGCCTGTTGCTGGAACATTTCCTTGAGATGTACAATCATCTCATGAGCCTCCATGAATTCCAAATCTCTTTGGAGCTCTGGAACCATAGTGGCAAGCATCAGGCAACCTACATCTATAGAGTCATCCTTATACTTTGTGTAAGTATCTCTTTGAGCCCTTGGAGCATTAGTTGCAGGCTCCTCAGGAATGGGTTGATCTAGGACATAAGCCTTTCTTTCCTGCTTGAGAAC
Source organism: Inga leiocalycina (assembly GCA_963242795.1). Taxonomy (NCBI): domain Eukaryota; kingdom Viridiplantae; phylum Streptophyta; class Magnoliopsida; order Fabales; family Fabaceae; genus Inga; species Inga leiocalycina. The sequence continues at coordinate 36,156,756 of OY725325.1, forward strand.
AATTCTCAAGTTCCTGAACCAGTCAAGAAAGTTTGTCCCATTGAGTTTGTCCTTCTCAAGGACCGATCGCAATGATAGTGTAGCAGTATTACTAGTCGACATGATTCTACAATTAAAATATGCAAAGTTAGTTAGTAATCTCCCACTAAATTAACAACCCTCAATATAATAATTAGTAGGCTAAGATCCATATTTGGCTTAAACTTAAGTCCGCTTTGGCAAGACACTTAAATTCAAGTTATTTAGGTAGGTAACCTATTTACCAATTACATCACATGTAACTCTTAGATCTTTATAGGATTTAATCATCATATGATCTGGCATGTTTAGCCCCATCTAATGCCTTGAGAATCAAAAACCGTTTTATTAATCTCAATTAAGTCAAAACAATAATGAATATTATGAGTCGCACCATTACTCAAGCTTGTCTCATCAAGATAACTCAAGTGCATCCACTTTGGTGGTTTCCACAATTGAGCAATCTAGGTTTTGACAAGTATTCATTAATTGACGGAATTATGACTTAAGATTTGATTCAGAGGGCTTAATTAATTAGTTTTGTTATATGGATGCAATCATGGTCGTATCTCATACAGATAAATGCATATAAACGCAAAAGTATTCATGCAATGATCTAATCAAAAGCATAATTTAAATGTGACACTATATGGCTTACCAAACCTAAAATCCTCCCAAGCTAATGAGAGGACTTCTCTAAATAAGAAAAGAAATACATTGATAGAAACCTCGTTTAAACATTCGAGGGGAGTGAGATGAGAAGAGAATATGCATCGAGAGTATTTAGAGAAAGGTACGGCACACAGGCCGTATTTAAATATTACAACCTTTGTAAAATTCTAAAGACATGTTGTTCACCATACCCAAACAAGGATAAATAATAAACCACAACAAGAATTCATACAATATGAAAAGCAATAAATGTTGTGATCAGATTATATTGCGCTACGCAGAGGTGGTCACGACGATCCTGCTAGCCGGTTAGCAGGCGGGGTCAAGGGGGCAGCCCTTGCGAGGTTGCAAGGGGCAGCGCCCCTGGAGCTTTTGAAAAAGGCACATTCCTTTTAAAAGAAATATTTGAAAATTTTAAATTTTTAAATTTCGGACCCAATTTTTTCAAAACAAAAACAACAATGGCCCATAACACTTCTGATCCAAATTGTCTTCCCCATAGTTTGGATCCCTATTACACGAATAGATATTCGAATCTAGACCCGATTTGATTGCCCCAACTACGATCTCAGGTACCCTACCCAATTTCATACTTGTTCAAAACGAAAATCACATACATGTTTCAAGATATACATGTTCCGAATCGATTTCATGCTTATTCCAAAACGAGAATCACATACATATTTCAAAACTGAAAATGAAACAATTTCAAGATTCAATTTAAACGAAAACGAAAATCAACGGAATTACAAGATCACATCTTTCAAAATAATTTTGTTTCGTATTAACCAAATCACATGCATCTTCAAGTGTTTCTTATAAATATACATACACATCCCATATATATCACATGTATAAGAATAATAAAATCAATTTAAAGGCACAATTGACCTGTCTCTGATGCCACTGTTAGGATCGGTAGGCACAGCGGAAGAATTTTAAAAATTTTCACTAATCATAATTGAGGATCTATCAATGGCGCTTAAACCAAGTTGGAAGGATTCATACCTTTTGATGATTTAGAGTTTTCACGATCTCTAGGAGTCAACACGTCAGGTCCGCTCCGCCTACCGGTATCCACACAAATGCTCTCCAACCAAGACTGCGTGCTAGCGCCTCTAATGTCTCCTAGGGTTTCACTTGCGGCTCTCAATTCTCATGTGCGTATCAATATATCTTCTCTATCAAGTTTATAACCTATGAGGGCTATTTTCAAATTTTAAAATTAATCTATATTAATTTCAAAATTAATTAACAATTAATTATCTTGATGAGCAAATTAAATAAATTCAGTTTAAATTAAATCTGTCCAACAGTTTTAATTTAACCTATTTATTTAATCCAAATAAAGATCTATTAGATTTAATTTATCTTCATAAATTAAATCTGAGATACTATATCTCTATCATGTTAGTTATTAAATTTAATATATCTTAATAAATTAAATTTAAAACTAACACAATATAATAATATCATATAATATATATATACATATATATATATAAGATATATATTTCAAAAAAATATATCTATATAATATTATTAATGAATTTTATATTATATATATATAAATATAAAATTCGTCCACCCTAAATTAAACATTATCTCGTGTTGGGCCATTCTTGTGTGCGACCCTATAGGCCCATATGAAGTTGGCAGTGGGCCAATAACTATACTAACCCAAAAGTCGCAAGCGGCCTCTAGCAAGACATTACGACTACCCAATTCATATGAGGATCGTTATCACGATGTAACCTATCATACAACCATGTCACGTCCCTTTTGTCACATGATATAGAGATCAAGGATAAGGCATGGATAATGTCATCTTCTTTTTCCTGACTATTACTTTCTCGATTCCTGAGTAGCCTGATAACAGAGACAAAACTCATTTCATCATAGTATGGCCATACATTTCTTAGCCTCACTCATCGAGGGGCCCAGTAATATCTCTCTACTAATGTGAGGGACAAATTCCATCTTGATCATTCAATTCCTCTGCATGAAAAACCACCAAGCCCGATCATAGCCTTTATCATCACTCAGTCAAAAGTGACTTTTGACTAGTTCAAAGCTTAGCAACTCTCATGTAGGAATCCATGATGACCTCATATCTAAGGGCATTGTGACGTGGTTATACATGAGAAAAGCTTATGACTTGATCCATGTAGCTTTCTCATAGTAGGTCAGTCCAGCACCTTGTACTCTTACAAGTGCCTAATACTTTGATTCGTATCTCCATATCTTATCAAAGTCATACTGATCTTGTTTCATCTCTGCTCCCGCATAGATGACCGACCAGGGACATTTTAGGACAATCTTTATAAATTATCCAATGATACAATTATCACAGTTAAATGAAAATAATATGATAACATAATGGAGAAATTTCATTAAAATAATAATGTTCAAAGTACAATGATTGGCCTTTAGGGCACAATTTCCAACAGAAGGAAAGAGGGATTTAGTCAAAATTTCAACTCTTTTACAAGAAGACTTTGGTCATATTGATCACATATACCTTTAAGCAAGTGGTCAACATTCTTCCTTGTTTTTTTATTGTAACATTTCGGTTAAGACTAAGGGAAGGAAAGAGGAATTAAATTAAAGCAAGTCCATCTCATTAACCAAGTCAAAAAGAAAGAAAAAAAAAGATAAGAAGAAAAGTCAATAATTGTGGTTAGGTATAAGAGAGAAGAGAAGAGAGAATTCAAGCAATATATTTTCTCACTTTTCTCATGTTGGATGTCTAAGACTAAAGGAAAGAAGGAAGAGAGAATTTCCAAGCCAAAATGGAAAGGAAAGAAGAGAAGGAAAAGTCAAATGCCATTTTAAATTCATTTTCTCTCCCTCTTCCCTCATTAAGTCGGCCAAGAGGAGTAAGAGAGGCAAAAAATTCTGCTAATCTTCATCACACTTTCTCTCTCATTCCAGCAGCCATTTTCATTCCAAAACAAAGAGAAAAAAGAAAGGAAAAGGTGAGCTTTTGGCTTTGTAAATGATCTCTTTGGCTCAAATCATCTTTTTTAATATTGTTCACCTTGATGAGAGCTTCATCTCTATGGTTTTAGATTTTTGAAAGAAGGTGTTTGAGAGCTTGAGAAAAATTAAAAGTGGTGGAATCAAGAAACTAGCTGGAGGAAGTGAAAGAGGTAAGAAATAGCTATCTTTTGATATATGTATGGTGACTATTGGTGGGACTTTGGAATTTTTGGATTTTTGCCCTAATTTTCATTCCATTAGGATCTTATGTGTTGCATGGTAATTTGGTATTGTAATAGGTGTCTTGTTGCATGATTTGAACAATGAAATTGGCTTGAATTGGTTTGGATTATTGAATAGAAAGTTTGGCAATTTAGTGGATTTGTGTTGCAATTTGCAATATGGTCAAAACAGAATATATGTGTATGTGATGAGAATTTGGTTTTTTTAGTGATTCCAATGGTTTCCTTGTAAAAAATTGTGCGGGAATAGGTTTGGTTGTGGATTTTAGAGCCATTGGACACTTTAGTTGAAAATTGGAAATTCTGTCTATTGAAACTCTGTGTTGGGCAGTCAGTTTATATGGATATTTTGAATGAGCAAATGGAGTCTAAAATTTCTGAAACATTCTAGTCTTAAAGTTCACATGCCAAGTTTCAAAATGGACATATAATTTTTGTCATTTCAATTAGGAGTTATGATTTTCCAAAATTTGGGGTTGAAACTGGAAGCAATTCTAGAACAGTATGGGATTTCGTGTAATTCTGTATTTTTATGGCTATGGACAGCATTGATTCATATTTTTCATGTATATAGAACTTAAATAGCTTTCCATAGGACTTAGATCACCCTATTTCCATTTTTGTAGAATTAGTTATGATTTTTCAAAGTTGATGAAAATTATGGCAGATTTGGTCACTATGCGAAAATTGAAGATATTATGGCATAATGTAATATAGTTGAACTCAGAGTTTATAAATTGGTCTTTTAGGCTAATTGACCACTTTAGCTCCTTAGTTGACTTGATTAAATAACTATAGTGATAACCAACCAAAGTATTATGAGTATTATAGAATTGGAATAGGTAATAACTCGTCATCCTTGATTTTGGTTTATAGGATTCGATATTTGCCCTGTCCGTGATCCACCTATTCCAGAGCATAATCGGAAATAATAAGGTAGTGATGCTTTCCCTTATATTATATATGATACATTGTATGTTTGATTTATCATTGGTGTGTGATGATTTTTGATTCGGTAAAGCTTGTGGATGTGAAAGCCGAAAGGCTATGTGACAACTGTAAAGGCTATGTGTAAGCCGTGAGGCTATGTGTATACTCCGAAAACATGTGTAAGCCATAAGCTATGGGTATGCTGTAAAGACTATGTGTATGCCGTTGAGGCAATGTGTATACTGTGATTGTTGCTGCTATGCTAATTGATGATTTGCTTACATGCTATATGTTTATATATTGTATGAATGATTTGTTACTACTGGGATTCTCTTGAATCTCATTCTTTCCATTGACTAACCTATAGACAGGACAACTGGCTTGACGGGGAAACAAACAACCAAGGGAGGCTGGGACTCCTTTAGTTATATGATTTTGATAGTTGGTTGTCAAATTTTGGTTGGGATTATTGTACACATTGTGGATGTAAATTTTTGTATGATGTTATGTAATCCCCTAGTTGGGAAATTGTTGGGGTGGTAATATTCGTAAACCCTTAAGTTATTATATGAAACCCAGGGGTTTCCGGGAATTTTGGTGTGCACTCTTATATGTATAAATGCAATTGAACTACGTAGGTTAATTATATTTGAAATATGAGTATGAGGTCGAATTAAATATGTTTTGAAAGAAATTTTTGAAAACCCTATCCTGCGGATGGGATTGGAAATAAGCTTTTAACACCTGATGGTCTCTAATTCATCTTAATTACACATTTTTGAATTATATTTATGGTTTATAAGGCAAGGGGTTACATTTCCTACTATTAGAGGTATAGTCCCCATATGGATAAGATTGTTTAGCCAAAGGATGAAAGACCTTATTGCCTGACCTAGTATGGCAAACTCTTCATCGGGAACTAGAACATCTATAGCTTCCTCCCCCTCTTGAACACATTTCATAATAACCCTACATAAAGCTTCTGGAATTTGCTTATGATGGTAGGTGGTAACTTGTATGTGAATGAGAGCATAAAAAAAATACATAGCAGCAGGACATCCAAATAAAGAGTGCAAGATTCTCCAGCCTCTAAAGTGGGAGAAGGGTCGCCAAATGGTACCTTTGGCAGGTTATAACTTCTATTGGTACTGGGGAAGGCTAGGGAATCTTGGGTTATACGTTCCTCATATTCCCTCCCCGATTGAATGATAGATCTAACCACACCACGTACCTCATTCAACAGCTCTTGTCGAAGTGATTGGCAAAGTTGTACCTCGAGCTCTTGTCGTACCTCCTCTTTGAGTAATTGACAAACTTCCTCTAGAACCTTGGCCATAAACTCCCTACTGGGTTCACCTTTGAATGAATATTGTGAAGTTTGTCCAAAATACTTTGTAAGACCAACTCCCCTTTGTAACCCCCTACCTTATAATCTATAATTATAATTCGAAAATGCATAATTAGTCAATGGAAAGAATGAGATTCAAGAGAATCCTATTAGTAACAAATCACTCATAACACATATAATCATATAGCATGCAAGTAAATAACCAAACAGCAGCAGCATACACATGGCCTTCACGGCATACACATTTTTCACAACTTTCACATAGCCTTCATGGCTTACACATTTACAACAGCAAGGGTAGATGTGACTTGCGTCACATCTATGACTTCTCACGCTATAATACACATTGCCTTTATGGCTTACACATAGCCATCACGGCTTACACATAGCCTTCATGGCTTTCACATAGTTTTCATAGTAGCAAACTTCACAACAATCCAAATATATAATTCAATGATAAAACAAACATACAATGCATTACATATAGTATAAGAGAAAGTGTCACTATCTTGTTTTTTCCACTTGTGCTCTAGCACTGGTTTATCATGTGCAGGGCAAGTGTCAAATCCTATCAATCATAATCAAGGACGACTAGTTATTACCTATTCCAATTCTTTAATAACTCATAATACTTGGGTTGGTTATCACTATGGTTATTTAATCAAGTCACTAAGGAGCTCAAGTGGTTAATTAACCTTAAAGACCAATTTCTAACCTCAAGTTCTACAATATTACATCATGCCATAACATCTTTAATTTTTGCATAAGTGACCAAATCTACCAGAATTTTTCATCAAATTTGAAAAATCATAACTAAATCTATTAAAATAAAAAAATAGGGTGATCCCAAAGGCTATGTGACTCTTATTTAGTCTACTTTCAAGAAAAAATATCACCTACAGCCAGTTGGATACACAGCATTACCAAAATTTTCATTTATTGCATATTGTCAGAATTCAGCCTAGTTTTCATGACTTAATTTCAAAAATTCATAACTCCCAGTGTACAACTTGAAATGATACAAATGACCTATCAAATTAAAGCTTGATATGTTTAATATTTAATTGGAGAGTTTCATAATTTTTAGAGATCATTTGTTTAACCAAAAACACTACACCAATAGGGTACCTTGCTGGAATTCTGTTCAGGCAGAAAATCCAGTTTTGCACTTTGAGTTTCAATGACCCAAAATTCACAACCCGGGGCTATTCCCACACAATTTTTCATATAGAACACAATGATAACATCAAAAGAAACAAATTCTCACTCATTCCCCATGTCCTGTTTTGGCAGAAAAATCAACAAAATTCCAGAAACTACTAAACTCCAAAATTGAGCATCAAACTTGTGTCATATGGTTTCTAATCATAATAAAACACCAAATACGTAACCAAAACACCATGAATTCTCTAAATCCTAACTTGGACAAAATCAGGGCAGAATTATATATGTCAAAATACTCATTCAACCTACACAACCAATAACTTAAATTGAAGCCAATACTCAAGTCTTGCTTCTCCTTAGCTCCTTTCTTTGGTTTTTCAGCTTTTGTTCTTAGATGATGGCTCAAAATACCTCCTCTTGAAATTATAAAACCATAGAAATAAAGCTCTCATGAAGAGGAACAATATTTATGAGGGGTATTTGAGCCATAGAAGTGATCTAATAGGACAAAATCAAGGAAGAAGATCTCACCTTAACTTTGTTCTTCCTTTTCTCTTTCTTCTTGAACTTAAACAAAACTTTAGCCAAGAGAGAGTGAGATGAGGTCAGATTTTTTCTCTCTTCCCTTTAGCCTTAATACTTGGCCAAAAATGAAGCCAAAGAAAGAGATAAAAAACCTTTAAAAAAATATCCTAATCCACCTACTTCAACTATTATATTTAATTGCAATAAACATGTGGCACATACTTTAGATCATTATCTTTCTCTCACTCTATTTATGTCATACATACTGCCCCTATTTTTATTGCATGACATCATCTTTTATTTCTTTATTTCCTTGGCCATAAAGCTTCCATCGAAATATGGCTCTTGAATGAGCTAAAAAGGCTTCTTCAATTATCATATATTTTGCCTACTCACAATTTCATCTTTTAGTTGAAATTGTTGACCAAGTCTTCACCTTTTCTTGGTCTTAATTGTGCTCCTCTTGCCTTCCCTCTTATCATATGATTTCTGGCTCTTAAAGGGGCAAAAATTGCTTCTTATATTCTCATGGTTTTTGCTTCCTCTTATATTACTTTTAGCATGATATATTTGACCAAAGTCAAAATGCCTCTATATGCTTTATTTGTGAGCCAAATATCATTTCTTCTTGGATTTCCTTTATGTTGGATGAAATATTACTCAAGAAGGGAGGGAAAATGTTGACCAATTTACTCTTCTTGCTTTCTTTATGCCTAGCCACAAGTTTTGACCAAAAAGTGAGCACATGTTGGCTTAACTCTTTTTTTTTTCACCATCTATTACATTTAACCCTTGGATGTATTTTGGGATATTACACCCTTGCCTCCCCCTAAACACTACCGGGGTGATTTGGCTTCCCAATTGCCATTGATAAGATATCTATCCACCTACTTTAAGTGAAGGAACCTTGGCTACTCTACACTTTAAGTTCATCTTACAACATACAATTTATCTTAAATGAAAATTAAATACTTCTAATTTAACTACTTACAATTTTTGTGCAACCTCAGCAACAATTAGACTTATGTATTTGCCACCCTTAAGCCTCCTTACTTTCCATTTTTGTGATTTGGAGGAGGAGCTAGGACCTGGACAATAATGCCAGGATCTGATTTGGTTACTTCCTTCATTTTGTCTAACTCTTCTTCCATCATTCTTCGTTCAAGCTTCTAGTATACACCACGAGACATGTAATGCTAATACTTATTTCCTATTTTCCTTTCTTTATTTGCTTGACTTACTTCCTATAAAAAGAAAACAAAGAAAACTAAGTCAATGATGTCAAATAGATTCAAATAAAAAGTTCTATACTATGATGAAAGAAAATTTACCAAAATTTAGGATCTTGTTGTGATGCCACAAACAACCTTTAGTTGTCTGGAGAAAGGTAGGAATATCTTTGACATGGATCCTAATTCCTCCTTGCCCCTTTAATGCACTTTTGTGTGAGCTTAGTCTTGAAATCTTTCCATTGTAGACGAACTTCTCCTATCTAGTGCTTGTTCATCTCCTTGTTGTCTGGGACATCGTACGTTTTCTACATAGTACAATATAAGATAGTTATATTTGAAACAATAGGAATAAGGATACAAATACAGATATATTGAAAGTTATATACCAAAATTTGTTGCTAAATCATCTGCTTCATTTTTTGTGGATCCAACTTCCAATTAGGATACATAATGCTAATGTTGCTTCAAGCCAAATAGCCTAAATAGTTAATGAATTTGTCTTCCTCATCACTATTTGGATTTATATTAACATCGAAGTCCACATACAGCCTCTCTCATTGTTCTTGATGACGTGCAGCCAATACTCCCATATTTATGCTAACTTTAACCTTTTTCACAACGGATTCACCTCTATCCCTTTGATCCTCACTAGAGACTCCATCCCCTTCATCCTCACCAGAGCCTCTATTGCTTTGTGACTCATCAGAACTGTCCATATTCATGTAAAGAAATCAATGTTAGATAGGTAATTAAATTTCAATTAAATGAATAAAATAAACTAACTAAAATTAAAACAAACATCACACAGTACTATTTCATAAGTTAAGGTCTTACTTTATATGGTTTCCCATATTCTTTCACAATGATCATTTCTTGTAGCATATTATTCATCATCTACCAATTCTACTTCACTTGGTCTAGGTGGATATGTTGTACATGAAAGGTAGTATGTCATCAAGGTTGAAGGTTGGATCACCATACTTCTATTTTTCACTTTGAAGTACAATACACATTTTATTATTTGTAGGATCTGTGACATACAACACTTATTTCACTAGCTTGCTAGAATGAAGGGCTTATCTCTATAACCAACTCTTAGAAGACGCACTGAGACAAATCCAAATTATTGATCAATTACAATAGCATTATTGTTAACCAATTTACATTTGAATAAAGGAACTTTGAACTTGTTAAAGGTTATCTCCCATATTTCTTCAATAACTCCATAATAGGCCATGGAAGCTAATATGGGGTTTTTGTCTTTCAAACAGGAAAAGTGAATGGCTTCAGCTTCTACCATCACCTGATTATTTTGCATATTACTTCTTTCATCTTGGTCTTTTATGTAGAAATTATACCTTTTTATATCATAACCGCTCCAAGTGACAACCTTAAAAGAAGGCCCCTAAACTAACTATTTGATTGTCTTAGACACACCTATCACGTTCAAAACCTTTTTCTTAAATCACTCTATGAATGTCTTGTTTTTCTCATTAGCTATCTACATGTCATTCTTCCTTGGATTCATGTTCTTAAAACTCTTTCTGTGCTCATCTAAGTATGGTTTAACTTCTTCCATATTATTCAAGATATATAGGTATGCTTGTAAAACCTCCTCACGAGGCATATTTTTTACTTTGAGTCCACGTGTTCCCATACTTCCCTCTTTATGCTGAGATTGTGACTTCACCCCTAATAGATTATCTTTTCAAAAGTTCAAAGCCTCTTCAACTACATATCTTTCAACTATTGAGGCTTCAAGTTAATAAGGATTTTTATAATACCTATTAAGATCTTCATATATCGCTCGAAAGGGTACATCCATATTAGGTAATTGGGACCGTAGAGCCTTATCTCCCTTGCCAAATGAACTATCAATTGCATCATTATATCAAAAAATGCAGGAGGAGAATGCATATCTAGTTGAGACAAAATAATATAAACCTTATTTTCCAATTCATCCAACTTTTCAATGTCAATGACTTTGTTAATAATAGCATTAAAGAAAACACACAATCTTGTTATAGTGGTTGATACTTCATCTTTCATAATGCCTCTAATAGCTATTGGTATAGTTGTTGCATCAATATATGATAATCATGGGGCTTCATTCCCACTAAATTCAAATCGTCCATTGAGACAAACCTTCTCACATTAGAAGAATAACCTTATGGTGCCTTAATATCATACAAACAGCCACATAAACTTTTTTTCTCAGCTTTTGGTAGTATATGTGCTACTAGCTCCTAGTTGTGGATGTAGCCATTCTCTTATTCCCATATCAACTAGGTCTGTCTCATACTAATCTCATCCGTAGTCTTCCCTAGTATGCATAAAAGTGTACCAACAAGGACATCATAAATGTTTTTCTCCATATACATCACATCAATACTGTGTCTCACATCAAGACTACGCCAACATGGATTATCAAAGAAAATTGACCTCTTCTTCTATATGTTCTTCTCACCCACAGTCCTCTAATTGTTCAAAAAATGACCTTGATACTTTCCACCCGACTATAAACTTCCTCTCCGGTTAATGCCTTTGAAGCCATTCCATACTCCAGTAAGCTATTAAAATGCTTTCTTAACATATGATACGAGAAGGAACCAATAAAGAAACCTCTGGTGACCAAGGTAGACCATTTTTCTTTCATGCTTAAGTTGATAGAAGTGTTTTTGCTTTACATATCTAATATGCTTTATGCCCTTTCACACTATACCCTAACAAATTTTAATATGTAGAAAAGTCGTTTACCATGGTGAAAAGCATTACACATAGCTTAAAAGACTCTTACTTATATGCATCAAACACATTTACTCCTTCCTCCTATAACTTCTTCAAGTCCTCAATCAAAGGCACCAAATAGACATCGATATCATTTCTTGGCTATTTTGGTCCAGAAATCATCATGAAAAGCATTACATACTTGCGTTTGATACATAGACAGGGAGGAAAGTTATATATCACAAGGAGAACAGGACATACAATATGTGTGCTACTAAAAGTTCTATACAGATTGATTTCATCTGTACAAAGCCCAAGATGAAGGTTTATTGGGTTGCTGCCAAATTGAGGGAATATTTCATCTATTTTCTTCCATTATGGAGAGTTATCCGAGTGTTGAAGATATTTTTATAAGATATTCTCTCAACCAAATGCCATATCAACTTCTTCGCTTTTGTTGTACTTTCTAACAAATGCTTAAATAGCAGTATTATTGGAAGATACTATAACACCTTTAAAGGTTTCCTTTTGGTTGTCTTATCGCTATAACTACCATCTTTCTTCAATTTATACCGTGAAGTTTTACACTTCGGACACTCACTAAGACCTTCATACTCTTTTCTGTTTAATATGCAGTCATTAGGGCAAGCACATATCTTTTTATACTCCATACCCATCATAGACAAGATTTTCTTGGCCTCATACATACAATTTGAAAGTGCATTATCGACTAGAAACATATTACACAACAATTCAAGCAACAATGTGAAACTACTATCAGTTTACCCACAAGTTGCCTTTAAGTAAACCTAATGCAAGGTACCTATCAAGTATGTATATGTAACCCCCTGACTTTAAACACGTAATTATAATTCGATAACACATATTTAAATCGGATTAGAGACCATTGGATGCTTTAACCTCGTTTTAAACTTTCTGTCTCACAGTAAACTTTTTACTGTAAGAAGTAAGTACAATGCATGAAATTAACTTTAAGATGGCGTATGTGGATAAGAGAGGAAAGTAATGGATATGAAAATTATGTGTAATGTGAGGGAGAGGATGGCTATATATATAGGGAAAAAATGGAGTAGGTAAAATGGTAGGTGAAATTGTAGGTGAAATGATAGATGGAATGGAGTTGGTGAAATGATAGATAGAATCACGTTGGTGAAATGGTAGATAGAATTTCACATTTTGATCTTCATGAAAGTTGTAGCTCTGAATCTTAGCTTGAAGAGGCAAGTGGAAACTCCTTGTTTCAATATTTGCAGCTCTAGTTATGGTCAAATTAGTGGGTAAAGGTTAGACATGAACAAATTCACATCCTCAACTTCTAAGCAAAATTCGAAACTCTTAGAGATAGAATTGGGTTTTGGCCTCAACAAAAAAGTTGTAGGCCTTTTTCTTAGCTTCTTATCCATATAAAGAACGTCCTAATCCAACATCTAGAGCTCTAAATATTACGTAAAAACTGAAACAGGGTTTGATTTAGTATTTTTCAAGAAATTCTATTTTATGCCAAAATCATTATTTATTTATCAATTACACCCAAATTCATTAAATTGAGCTCAAATATAATCCATAAAATGATCATATGAGGGAAAATAAATATGAAAATTTTTTTACTTATCAATCAGCAAACTCAGCTAGTGGGAAGAAAGTGATCCCAATTACCTTTAAAGTCTAGGACACATGCTCTTAACATATCTTCCAAAGTATGAATGGCCCTTTTTTACCGTCCTTCTGTCTATGTATGATAGGCCATACTAAACCTTAACTTTATACCCAGGGCTTCATGTAGTTCCCTCTAGAACCTTGAAGTGAAACGGTGAATTCTGTTGAAAATAATGCTTTTCGGTGTGCCATGGAGTCTTACTATTTCTCGGATATATATCTCCACCAGTTTGTCAGGAGAGTAGTTGGTGTTGATCATAGGAAATGTGCCAACTTCATAAATCAATCAATATTCACCCAGATCTCATTATAGTTTATAATTCTGGGCAACCCTACCACCAGATCCATTGTCACACTTTCCTACTTCCATTTTGGAATCTCAAGGCTCTGTAGTAGTCTTGGCGTCCTTTGATGTTTAATCTTTACCTTCTGACAGGTAAGACACCGTGCCATGTATTTAGTTACATCACTCTTCAATCCTGACCACCAATACATAGACTTCAAACCACGATACATCTTGATTATTTCTGGGTAAAGAGTATACCGACTTTTGTGTGCCTCATCCAGGATTTTTTGCTTCAGGTTAGCCTTTAGTAGAACATAAATTCTCTTTTTGTAACAAACTAATCCACTAGGCGACAAATCATAATCTCAAATCCCTCCTCGTTCAATCGTGGTTCAAATGGACTACACCCAATCATCTTCCCTCTGAGCCTCTTCAATCTCAGACCTCAAATCACTTTCCCCTTGGGTAACACTATAATTAGCACATAAGATCTGGTTTGATAAGTTCAAATCGCAAAAATCTTCTTTCAATTTCCATTCTTGTATCATCATTGCTGTAACTAGCACTGCCTTTCAACTAAGCGCATCCACGACGACATTAGCTTTACCCAGATGATATTTGATCTCTAAGTTGCAGTCTTTTAACAACTTCATCCTTCTGTGCTGTCTCATATTCAATTCTTTTTTATCATACAAATACTTGAGACTCTTGTGGTCAAATTACAATTCCACTATCACACATATAGGTAATGTCGCCATATCTTTAGTACAAATACAATTACTGCAAGCTCCAGAGCATGGGTGAGATAGTTCAGTTCATGAGACTTTAGCGTTAGGAGGTATAGTCCACCACTCTGCTTTGCTGCAAAAGGACACACCCCAATCCCTGCTTACTAGTCAAGCTAAGATCGAGTATAGTCAACACTGGTGCCGTCATCAAGCTCTCCTTTAGCTAAGTAAAGCTTTTCTCTCACATCGATCATCCTACTTAAAAGGTTGATCCTTTCACGTGAGCTTGGTCATCTGCAAGGCGATCCCAGAGAAATTCTAAATGAACCTCTAGCAATAACTAGCAAGACCAAGAAAACTACGTATCTCAACAACAATTTCTAGCCTCTTCCAGTCCAGCATGCTTCTGCTTTACTGGGATCCATTGAGACCCGTTCTTACGAGATTTCATGGCCCTGAAACATTACTTCTAAAAGCCAAAGCTCACACTTGCTTATTTTAGCATAGTGTTGCTTTTCACAAAAGATTTCTAGTACTATTCTTAAATGATGCTCATGCTCTTCATTACTCATAGAGTATATCAGGATGTCGTCAAGGAAAACTACCATGAATTGATCTAGATACTGTTAAAAAACATGATTCATGTAATCTATGAATACAGCAGGTGTACTAGTTAGTCTGAAGGGCCTTACCAGAAACTCATAGTGCCCATCTTAGTCTTAAAAGCATTCTTGGGTACATCTTTCACTTTTACTCGCAGCTGATAATAACCGACCTTAAATCAATATTTGAAAATACACAAGAACCAAACAGTTTATCTAGAAGGTTATCAATCCTCGAAAGTGAATACTTGTTCTTAATAGTTATCTTGTTCAGTTCTTTGTAATTTACATAATGCCTCAAACTCTCGTCTTTCTTCTTGACAAACAGTATCGGAGCTCCCCACAATGAAACACTAGGTCGAATAAACCCTTTTCCAAGTAACTCTTCAATCTGTTTCTTTAGCTCCACCATCTCTTTAGGCCATTCTATATGGGGCCTTTGATATAGATCTAACCCCAGGAATAATTTCAATTGAAAATTCAACTTCCCTTTCTGAAGGCAATTAGTAAGCTCGCTAAAAACACTTTAGGGAACTCTCTTACCATTGGTATACTTTCTAGAGTTTCTTCTATCTCTCCCTACACGGAAAAGAATACCATATACCCTTAACACCCCTTCTTTAGCCATTTTTCAGCCTTAGCCATTAAGAGGAAGTTCAAATTAGCACTCATATTATTATTCTTCTACTGAGTAGGATAAACTATTCTCTTGTTCCCATAATCTAGCAACACATTACTCACCATCAACCAATCAAAACCCAGTATAACTTCTAATTGAAGGAGTGGCAAATAAATAAAGTCGACTTGGACTTATGCCCCTCAACGGTTATCACACAATTCAAACAAGCATCACCTATCTTAGCATTGATATCCATCAGCGTTGACACAACCAAGTCAAATGGTAGTTATGAACATGCATTCATAGACACTTCACATAGTTATAGGCATTGAAGGAATGACTAGCACCCAAATAAAATAAAGCTTATAGTAAACTTCCATTGAGAAGGAATTTACCTTGAATCAGTTTAGGGGACTTCCATGCTTCTTCATGTGTCATGGAAAACACCCTGCCCCGATTCTTGTGCCTTATCTCTACCGACTGTTACTTGTATTCCTAGCAATATGTACTGTCTACATACAGTTGTAACAAATTATTTGCCCCAAACACGTTCTGCCAACATGCCCCTTGCCATAACGAGAACATGTCCATGACACTGGGGGCCTCTGGTTTTCATGATCCTTAGGTCAATAGGGTTTCTTACCACCACCCTTAAATGAGGATCCTTGACCCTTCTTCTTCTGAGAAGAATTTCCCTTACTGGGCTCATCACTACTGCAACCACTCTTGGCTGGGTATAGATCCCTCATATTGTTCTCTGTAATTTGGCACTCCTCCACAGCTTTATTAAATTTGATAAATTGTTGGAAGGCTAAACTTTTCCTCAATTCGAGCCCCAACCCTCGGATCAACATGTCAAAACACCACTCCTCATCATCCATGTGTAGCAAGCTAGTCATATAAATCGAGAATGGTAATTATCAAAAGTCTCTTCACCACCCTGCTGTATAGACAGGAATTTTGATTCTTTTTTAGCCTAATTGACTTGGGAAAATACCTATCATTAAATTTTTCTTGGAACAGCTCTCAGGTCACAGGCACATTCTAGGTCCGCAAGGTCAGAGCAATATTCCGCTACCACCTGCAGAATCCTCCTCTAGCTTATAAATGGAAAGCAGCAACATCACCTCAGTCTGGCATTCTAGCATAAAAATTTTAAATTTTCTCTAGTTGGATCAGCCAATCTTCCTTTACTTGGGGGGTCAAATCTTCCCTTAAACGTCGAAGGCAGATGCTGAAAGAGGCAAGCTTCACCTAAGAGGGGGTGAATTGGGTGATGTGATAAATTTTTCGGTTGATACGGTGATATAACAATAACTATAGATAGAGTAGAGTTGAGGAGATTAGCACACAGAGAGTTATATTGGTTCGGCCTAAAACCCAGGCCTATATCCAGTCCTTAGATATCAAGACCTACTGAGATTTTTACTTACTTCCAAGATTCAATGGGCTCTCAGAATGTTACAAAACAACAATCGTCCTTGAATGGACTATGAGAAGAATTTTTCTAATACTTAGAAATTTTTCTCCCCCTTACGACAAGTCTTACGTGTAAAAAAACAAACCTATGAACTTTCTCTCTTTCTTGTAAGTCTTATGAGTAGAAAGTCCTACTAAGAATTCTCTCAACTGCTTCTCTCGTAAGGATATCTACCTTCTCAAGGTCCCTGTACCTTGAGATCAAATGAAAATAGAATTTGAAGTGTACACAAACTCTCTCTCAGAGCAAATATGTAAATACTGAAGTACAATATAAAGACAGAGAAAATATGAATAATAGAGACTCATGAATTTGCTTGAGTGAATTCTTGTTATTGGTTGTTCTTGATGGTCTCTGAAGCTCTACATTTATAGTCAAATGATTTTTCTCATTGAATAATAATCATTATGGAACGGAGCATTTTACTGTGGAACAACATGCGTACGTTTGAAATCTTTGAACGAGATATCGTGGTAGGTACATGCTTGGTTGGTCGTAATGATTCTGTCTCCTATTGTTTGACTTCCTCTGTGCCTTTCTAATTCAAATGATTAAACTCATGTTTCACACTTGTAATATATGTTAAATGATGTTAAATAATAATAACAAGTAAAAATAGAATGAATAAATAACATTAAACTATATTTAAATTTATCGCTGTAAGTCTGTTGCGCTTTGGCTTCTGATAGAGTTTCGCTCGAGTGCACTTTGGTCTCACTTGAGTGCATCTTTATATTTCCTCTTTTGCATGTGTTTTTGTGTTGCACTTCTACGAGATTTTTAGATAGTGCATTTTTAAACTTGTGAGTGATGTGGGTCCTCACTCGAGTACACTTGAAATTTGTACTATGAATCCACGTCTCTGGATAATACTTGCATCCTATTTTATCAAGAGTGTGATTTTGCACTTGCAGGTGATATGGGCCCTGTTGGAAATTGTGCCCAAAGGGCCAATCATTATACTTTGAACATTATTAATTTAATGAAATTTCTCCATTCTGTTATCATATTGTTTGCATGTTTACTGTGATAATTGTATCCTTGGATAATTCATAAAGATTGTCCTAAAATGTCCCTGGTCGCTCATTTATGCGGGAGCAGAGATAAAACAAGATCAGTATGACTTTGATAAGATATGAAGATATGAATCAAAGTCTTAGGCACTTGTAAGAGTACAAGGTGCTGGACTGACCCATTATGAGAAAGCTACATGGACCAAGTCATAAGCTTTTCTCATATGAACACTTCCTGTACCACACTTGCAAGGACTCAGGTGAACTTGAGGCTATCACTCGAGTAGTAAGTCTATTCTCGAGTGAAATGATGATATCATGTATCTACCTTTGTTCTCTGTCAAATACTTGCACGAGTCTGCCTTTATGCTCGAGTACAAATCATATATCAATTGAGTACTGTTACTATCACTCGAGTTATCTTGGTATTTTCAGCTAGAGTTTTCTTTTGTCAAACACTTTCTGTTCAACACTCTCTTGTGCTCGAGTGCAAAATTGCTTAATGCTTGAGTGCTAACTCCATCACTCGAGTGCATCAGTTAAAATCACAGCAATGACCTCTGAACTTAGTAATATGCATTTGGTAATAGTTTCAGCAATTGTCTAAACTTGCAAAACATGATATTCTTGTTATATCACACAATAATCTTTTGTTATCATCAAAACTTGGAATCTAACATTCCCCCCCCCTTTTTGATGATGACAAACCCTTTATGATGAATTTTAAAAAAAACATGATTGAAGTGAAAATTTTTTGAAAACACTTTCAACATTTCCAAATGCATATTTCACCAAAGTTTAGACTCATTTTCAGATTTTTGCACTTAATCTCATATGTTTGCTGCAATACTTCCACTGAACACTTAAAGCCAAGATAAGTCATAGTAACATTATATTTGCACAGAAACCCTTAAATCTGACCAAAAAACTTAGCAAACTTGAAAGTTACCATTAATGAACTTGTAAAGTATAATATCATGCTTGAATCAACATCTACCCATGAAACCCCATATGCAACCATGTCAGCAAAAATAAACCAGAAAAGCTCAAATAACAATAATCCTATCCCAATACAGAAAAGCTACCCAATACTCCCCCTTAAACCAAAAAGCTCCCATATCAGACCATATCAACTAAGAAACTATCATTGATCCTTCTCCCCCATTTTTTCAGCATCAGAAGGGGGCTGAGGGAAAGTAAGATCACATGGTAGAGTATAGATCACCATGGCAGTGGAAGGATCAAATGGCTCAGGCTTAAAAGGTGGAGATGATGGCTGAGGAACAGCGGCTGCAAGTGGTGGTGAAGGTGACCAGTTATAAGTGACATCAATATTAGAATGAGGGTCTATAAATAGTACATAAGTTTGAGTCTAAGAAGGTGAGGCCATGGTAGGAGTAGACTCAAGAGGCATCTCAGTAGAAGCAGTCAGAAGATGAGTATACAAGTAGATCTCCATATCAGATATTTTTCGAGACTGATCTTCTTGTGCCCTAAACATCATATCAAAATTGGCATTAGCCTTGTCCACCAATCTTGAGACTTCATGTTCCAGCTTGTCTACCAATTTTTCAAATTTTCTCAATAATTCCTTTTCCAAGCCTGTCACTGCTTGATTGACCACTTTACCCAAAGAGTTTGATAGAGAAGCATTAAGAAAAGATGGTCATGGAATTGGACCAGCTACAAAAGACTAAGCCTTATCTCTTCTTAATAGAGTAGCTTTTCTCTGAGATGTAGCTCTGGTTTAGCTCACTGGAAGATTGATACCCATATGTGTCAATTGTGTCTTACCAAACCTCAGAATAGTTGCCCTCTCAGTTCCTTTGAAATACCACACTTTATTATGTTTTAGGATGAGAGACACAAGTTGTTGATATGGAATTGTGGTGGATCTCGATGAAGAAAATCAAAATCTTCTCATCTCATCAAAGATACGCTCCCCCACATTTCTTCGATGACCAGCTAAGAAGGAAGCCAAAAGGTAGTAGTGTCTCTGAGAAAAATGGGTGTAGTTTTTAGACTTATTGACAATGCAACGAGTATAAATATAATGAAGGGCATAAATAGAGTCAAGCATGTCAATAGGCTTAAAGTTAAGAGGGCCTAGAGGATCATTTGGCCTTAAATGTGGGAAGGCTTCATTAGATAAGAGTGTAGGTGGATTGGAAGAGGGTGCAACATATCCAAGAATATCATTAATAATAGTAGCAGATACAATAATATGTTGACCTCTAACAGTGGTAGACACTGCTTCCTCTATCAACTCTCCGGCTCTAGAATATATGTTAAGGACTTTCATGTTCTAGTAAAAGGTTCTCACAACAGTAGGTGAGCAAGGGAGATGAACATTCAGCCAGGGATCATAAAATCCAAGAAAAGGATGAAAGTCCAAACTACAACTTTTCTTCAAATAATCTAAGTCCACATAAACTATAGGGCAAAAGTTTCTATGAGCTAACTCAGAATCATATACCTTCTGTTCCAGTGGCTTCAATTCCTTAACATTAAAGCCTTCTGGAGGATTTGTGCCTTGTTCTTCCCCAGGAGCCTATGAAGTAGAAGGTACTCCTGAAGCAGCTGCACTGGTCTGGCCAACATGATGAGAGCTCAAGGCACTGGCTTAGTAGGCAATCTTACCAACCAAATCATCAAACTTGGACTTTACCATTGCTTCTTAAAGCTGCATATTAAATGAGTTATCAGAAGAAGAATATTGTTGTGGTTGCTCTGTGTCATTCTTCTTTCCTTTTCCTTTAACTTCTTTCGATTGAGACCAAGTGACAACCAGTTCTTTGAAAACCACTCCCTTTAGTTTCTTTGTCGGGGGTTGATCCTTCTTAGCTATTTTAGGCTTAGGATGTGGCTTCTTTTCCAGAGTTCTTTTCTTTGTGGTCTTGGGCTTTGGAGGTGGTGTAGGAGTAGAGGATAGTGAAGGAGTTGGAGATAGAGATGAATGAGTTGTCATTAGAGAATCTAAAGCATAGGCAATGGAATGAGTAGGTAAAGGCATTGGAGATTTTTGGGAAACTTGAGGAAGCTTTGTTTTAGCCATTTTGAATGATTCAGAATCGGATTGAGAATCAAAATGCAGATAAGGGCTTGAAGAAAGATTTTCAAAAAATATATTTAGTTAGGGAAGAAATGAGACTTTAGAATGATAAATATGACCTTATGAAGATAACTGAAGAGTTGCGGCTGAAATTTGAAAAGTTCTGAGGTGTTTAATCGATAGGTAACGGTCGGAGGTGAAGAGGTATGGCTTTATAGTGATGAGACACTTTGAGTGAGAAGAAGAAGTATGACGGTCTAAGGTATCGTGTAGCTTATATAAGTGCCAACACCTGAGTGATAACCCTAGTGCATGAGTGTTGTTTATACAGTGCTCGAGTGATGAAAAAACATCTCATTAGCACGTAAAAGCATACTTGATTTAAGTGTATCTTGTTACATTTTTCATCTTTGTACTCAAATCCTCCAAGATCATTTGAGTAACCATGCTTGGACATATATCTTTCTCTTCTGCTCGAGTATTCTTGCTTCACCTTTGGCATGTTCATACAGTGCTCGAGTGATATTCTTCCCTCACCCGAGTGAGGTATAACACTTTTGGTATGATCAAGTGAGTTCCAAGAGTTCTTACATACTTTGTTAATCCCTATTTTACATAGCTAGAAGCAGAGTATATGATATAATTCCACACTCAAGAATTCATCTTTGACTCAAGTGATAGGATGCCTTGCACTCGAGTGACAAACCTATAAAAACATTTTCTATATACTCCAATGCTTAAGTCAGAATGGTTATCATCAAAACATATATTAAACATAATAATTAACCAAAAAAACTTACAACTCATTGGGATTAACCATTCCAAATTCTCTTCGAATATATAAGAATTGATCTTTAGCTATCAGCTTTGTGAATATGTCAGCGAGTTGAAGATGTGTCGGTATGAATTCTACTTTGACATCCTTCTTTTGCATATGATCTCGAATGAAATGATGTCGGATATCTATGTGCTTGGTCCTTGAATGTTGTACAGGATTCTTGGCCAAGCAAATGCTGCTAGTGTTATCACAGTAAATTGGTATCACCTTTAAATATATCCCCAAATCCTAAAGTTGTTGCTTCAACCACAGAACTTGAGAACAAAAGCTTGCTACAGCTATATATTAGGCATCAGAAAAGACAGTGAAACCGTGTTCTATTTCTTGTTAAACCATGATACCAAAGATCCTCCAAGGAATTGACATTATCCACTGGTACTTTTTCTGTCAGTTTTATATCCTCCATGATCTGAATCTAAATAGGCCATTAAATATTCATTGCCTCTCTTTGGATACCATAGGCCAAGTTCTACAATGTCTCCTAGGGATTTGAAGATTCTTTTTATAGTCTCTGTATGTGATACCTTGCATACATTCCAACCCTGAATTCTATATCCAACTTGCTTGCTATTAGATAGAGTAATGAACTGATCATTCCTCCATATTTAGTGATGTTGAAGTTAGGGCCTTTTATGCAGGATCCAATAATATTGTAGAGCTCATTGGAGTATCAGTTCCATTAGCATTGTCCATTCCATACTTCTTCAACAATTCCTTCAAATATTTAGTTTGAGATACAAATATCCTATTCTTCTTTTGTTTGATTTGAAGTACAAGAAAGAAGTTTAATTCTCCCATCATGGACATTTCAAACTCTCCCTACATAATCTTGAAAAATTCCTGACAAAGAGATTTGTTAGTAGCACCGAAAATAATATCAGCAACATAAATTTGAACAATTAGAAGATCATTTTTGTTATGTTTGATGAAAAGAGTTGTATCTACTTTTCTTCTAACAAAGTTTTGATCAATAAGAAACTTGCTTAGTCTTTCATACCAAGCTCTAGGTGCTTGTTTCAAACCATATAAAGCTTTCTTAGGTTTGAAAACATGATCAGGCTTTGTTTCATCTTCAAAACCAGGAGGTTGTTTTACATATACTTCTTCCATAATATAATCATTTAGAAAAGCACTTTTCATATCCATTTGATAAAGTTTAAAACCTTTAATGCAAGCAAAGGCTAAGAGTACTCGTATTACTTCCAATCTTGTGATTGGAGCTTATGTTTCCTCATAATCAATACCTTCTTCTTGATTATAGCCTTTGGCAACCAATCTTGCTTTATTTCTCACAATGATTGCTGATTTATCAAGTTTGTTTTCAAAATCCCATTTGGCTCCTATAACCAAGTGATCTTTAGGTTGAGGTACCAAATCCCAAACTTGATTTCTTCGGAATTGATTTAATTCTTCTTGCATAGCAATCACCTAATCATTGTCAGATAAAGCTTCTTCGATATTAGAAGGTTCAATCTTAGAAATAAAAGCAAAAAAAGTTACCTCATTCAGAATTCTATTTCTATTTTTGACACCTTCATGAATATCTCCAATTACTTGATCAATTGAATGATCTTTAATATGTCTCCATACATTTAGCTGAGCATGATCATTGACACCTTTATTTTGAAACTCATTTGTTTCAAAATCATTATGATTTGAAATATTTTTATTTTTCTTTATCAAATTCATTTCTTCTTCAACAAAATGCTTTATCTAAGAATCAAGTTCTTCAAACACAATATGAATGGATTCTTCAATAGTACATGTTCTTTTATTAAAGACTCTATATGCTTTACTTCTATTAAAATATCCTAGAAATAA
Source organism: Inga leiocalycina (assembly GCA_963242795.1). Taxonomy (NCBI): domain Eukaryota; kingdom Viridiplantae; phylum Streptophyta; class Magnoliopsida; order Fabales; family Fabaceae; genus Inga; species Inga leiocalycina. The sequence continues at coordinate 36,180,712 of OY725325.1, forward strand.
ACCTTCATCAAACTTTGAATCAAATTTACCTAAGTTTTCTTTACCATTGTTGTAAATGAAGCACTTGCATCCGAAGATGTGTAGATGAGCAAGATTTAGCTTTCTTCCTTTGTAGATTTCATATGGTGTCTTTCCAAGTGACTTGTGAATATATGCTCGATTTGAAATATAACATGCAGTACTCATTGCATCTACCCAGAATACTACTGACATTTATTTTTCATTGAGTATTGCCCTTGCCATTTTTGTATAATATTTTTGGGTTGTAAATGGTTTTGAATACATGGTGTTTTAATACCCTAATTGGGAACTGAAACCCTAAAGATTTATACATAGATGAAACCCGGGGGTTACCGGGAATTAATTTGTATACTCTGATATGTTTAAATATGATATAACTTCACAGGTAGTTATATTCGATATTTAAACTTGAGACCAGGATAGACAAGAAGTTTTGAAAATTTTGTGAAATCCCTACTATAAGGAGGGAGTTTTAAATTATCTAACGGTCTCTAATCCATTTTATTATGCATTATCGAATCTTAATTACACTAATTAAGGCAGGGGGTTATATCTTACGTGCAAAAAAACAAACCTATGACCTTTCTCTCTTGCTTACGTATACAAGTCTTATGAGCAGCAATGTTCTCTCCTGTTTACAACACTGTAAGTCTTACGAGCAGTAACGTTCTCTACTGCTTGTACCTTGTAAGTATTATGGGTAGAAAGTCCTACTAGGAATTCTCTCAACTACTTATCTCGTAAGGATAGCTACCCTCTCAAGGTCCCTGTACCTTAAGATCAAATGAAAATAGAATTTGAAGAGTATACAGACTTTCTCTCAGAGCAAATATGATAAACACTGAATTACAATATTAAGACAGAGAAAATATGAATAACAGAGACTCGTGAATTTGCTTGTGTGAATTCTTGTTCTTGGTTATTCTTGATGGCCTCTGAAGCTCTACATTTATAGTCAATTAATTTTGCCTATTGAATAATAATCGTTGTGGAGTGGATCATTTTACTATAGAACAGCATGCGTACGTTTGAAATCTTTGAACAAGATATCGTGGTCGGTACATGCTTGGTTGGTCATAATGATTCTGTCTACTGTCGTTTGACTTCCTTTATGCCTTTCTAATTCAAACGATCAAACTCCTATTTCACACTTGTAATTTATGTTAAATGATGTTAAATAATAATAACAAGTAAAAATAGAATGAATAAATAATATTAAACCATATTTGGATTGATCGTTGTAAGTCTGTTGCGTTTTGGCTTGTGACAGAGTATCACTCGAGTGCACTTTGGTCTCAATCGAGTACATCTTTATATTTCCTCTTCTGCATGTGTTTTGCGTTGCACTTGCATGAGATTTTGAGAGAGAGCATTTTCACACTTGTGAGTGATGTAGGTCCTCACTCGAGTACATACCTTATTACTCGAGTGCACTTGAAATTTGTACTATGAACGCACATCTATGGATAACACTCGCAACCTATTTGTCAAGAGTATGATTTTACACTTGTAGGTGATATGGGCCCTTACTCTAGCATACTTACTATCACTCAAGTACACAAAATATTCTTTTATAAGATATTCTTTTCCTTCAGCACTTGTATCAAAATGGAGAGAGTTAGATTTCTCACTCGCGGGTGCTGAGGAATCACTCAGGTACAAGTACTGTCCACTCTAGCACACTTACTCTTCCATGCTCAGGTTGACTCTCCGGCAAACACTTTCTATGCCTCACTCGATTGAACTCGAGTGTAGTTTTCTCTTTGAGTTTATCTTCCTCTCAGGTGAACAATTCTTGTACCACACATGCAAGGACTCAGGTGAACTTGAGGCTATCACTCGAGTAGTGAGTCTGTGCTCGAGTGAAGTGATGATATCCTGTATCTACCTTTGCTCTCTGTCAAACACTTGCACGAGTGTGCCTTCATGCTCGAGTACAAATCATATCATCACTTGAGTATTGTTACCATTGTTAGAATCGGTAGGCACAGCGGAAGAATTTTAAAAATTTTCACCGATCCTAATCAAGGATCTATCAACGGCGTTTAAACCAAGTTGGATGGATTCATACCTTTTGATGATTCAGAGTTTTCACCATCTCTAGGAGCCAACACGTCAGGTCCGCTCCCTCTACCGGTATCCACACGAATGCTCTCCAACCGAAACTGCATGCTAGCGCCTCAAATGTCTCCTAGGGTTTCACTTGCGGCTCTCAATGCTCATGTGCATATAAATATATCTGCTCTATCAAGTTTATAACCTATAAGGGCTAGTTTTCAAATTTCAAAATTAATCATCATTAATTTCGAAATTAATTAACAATTAATTATCTTGATGAGCTAATTAAATAAATTCAGTTTAAATTAAATCTATCCAACAGTTTTAATTTAACCTATTTATTTAATCTAAATAAAGAGTCATTAGATTTAATTTATCTTCATAAATTAAATCTGAGATACTATATCTCTATCATGTTAGTTATTAAATTTAATATATCTTTATAAATTAAATTTAAAACTAACACAATATAATAATATCATATAATATATATATATAAAATATATATCTATATAATATTATTAATGAATTTTATATTATATATATATATAATTCGTCCACCCTAAATTAAACATTATCTCGTGTTGGGCCATTCTTATGTGCGATCCTGTAGGCCCATATGAAGTTGGCAGTGTGCCAATAACTATACTAACCCAAAAGTTGCAAGCGGCCTCTAGCAAGACATTACGACCACCCAATTCATATAAGGATCATTATCACGATGCAACCTGTCATACAACCATGTCACGTCCCTTTTGTCACACGATATATCGATTAAGGATTAGGCATGGATAATGTCATCCTCTTATTCCTGACCATTACTTTCTCGATTCCTTTCATCATAGTATAGCCATACATTTCTCAGACTCACTCATCGAGGGGCCCAGTAATATCTCTCTACTAATGTGAGGGACAAATTCCATCTTGATCATTCATATTCCTCTGCATGAAAAACCACCAAGCCCGATCGTAGCCTTTATCATCACTCGGTCAAAAGTGACTTTTGACTAGTTCAAAGCTTAGTAACTCTCATGTAGGAATCCATGATGACCTCAGGTCTAAGGGTATTGTGACGTGGTTATACATGAGAAAAGCTTATGACTTGATCCATGTAGCTTTCTCATTATGGGTCGGTCCAGCACCTTGTACTCTTACAAGTGTCTAAGACTTTGATTCGTATCTCCATATCTTATCAAAGTCATACTGATATTGTTTCATCTCTGCTCCCGCATAGATGACCGACCAGGGACATTTTAAGACAATCTTTATGAATTATCCAAGGATACAATTATCACAGTTAACATGCAAATAATATGATAACAGAATGGAGAAATTTCATTAAAATAATAATGTTCAAAGTATAATGATTGGCCCTTAGGGCATAATTTCCAACAACCATTACTCGAGTTATCCTAGTATTTTCAGTTAGAGTCTGCTTCTGTCAAATACTTTCTGTTCAATACTCTCTTGTGCTCGAGTGAAAAATTGCTTAATGCTCGAGTGCTAGCTCCATCACTCGAGTGCATCAATTAAAATCACAGCAATGACCTCTAAACTTAGTAATATGATTTGGTAATAGTTTTAACCATTGTCTAAACTTGCAAAACATGATATTCTTTCCATATCACACAATAATCTTTTGTTATCATCAAAACTTGGAATCTAACAGATGCATATATAACTTAGAGACCCAGAATTATAGATCTCCTTCATTTTGGGCTAGCACCCCATATGATTCCTGGTCTTGCTCAGTATGATATTGTGATTCCTCAAGTTGAGTCGACCGTACTTGTAATACCCCAAATTTTAAGACTTGAGGCTAGAGAATAAGCCTGAGATTAGTGGACTGCTAAGCCCTGGTTTAGCAGGATCCCAAATTGTGATTAAGAGATAATGACTCCAAAAGTGGATGTGGTTAGTGATAAATAAACCCTTTTGGAGATTATGGTGTGATTTGGCACCCGATGTGATTCGTATGTGTTGTGGGCAGCACCGAAACCCTGTATTTAAGTTCAATTATGGATTAACCTCTAAATTGACTTAAAATAGAGGGGAGGGCGCATTGTGAAAGAAAATGAATGAGAAAATGTGTTTGGTGGTGATTTAAGAGGAATTGCCATAATCAAGGGTAAAACGGTAAAGTTACCGACCGATTGATCGGTTACCGAAGAGGAAGCTCATTGGTAACTTCAAGATCAATGGTTAGGATTGATTTGTGTATTCGATCAAGGGGCGGAATCATGTGTATGTGTGTGCATGTGAGCTCATGGTTGATGGATCAAGATGTTGACACTTGGCACTTTGTGAACCCTTAGATCTTGGTCAACATTCAAACTCTTCCCTCTCTCTTTCATAGTCGGTTAACACATGAGAAAAAGGGGAAAAACTGATCCTCACTTCATCATCTTCATCTTTGTCTCTCTCTCTTGTTCTCCATGGCGCCATGCTTAAGGGAAGAAAGAGAAATCAAAAGGTGAGTTTTTGGTTGGCTTAATGTCCTCTAATGCTCTAATCACCTTTTATAAAGTTGTTCATAGTGATGAGAGCTTCATTGCTATGGTTTTAGATTCTTGATTGAAGGTGTTTGAGAGCTTGAGCAAAAGTGGAAAGATGGAGAATCAAGAAATTGGTTTGGGAATGAGGAAGAGGTGAGCATTTGCTTCCTTTTGATCTAAGTTTTGTGACTTTTGGTTAAGTATGGTGAATTGTGAATTTTGCCCTGATTTTATTTTATTTTCTTGTGGAATGTGAATGGTGGAATTGGATGTTTTTTTATGTTGAAAATGGTGTCATGTTGTGGTATTTAATCATTGGAATTGATTTGAATTGGATTGGATACATTGTGTGCAAAACTGGAAATTCTGTCCAGTGGGAATTCTGTTTGGGCAGTCTTATTGTGTGGACGTTTTGACTAGGCAAATGAAGTCAAAAAATTATGAAACTTTCCAGTCTTAAATTTAACATCCCAAGCTTCAAAATGGACATATAATTTGTGCCATTTCGTTTTGGGAACTGGGAGTTATATCTGTCCAAAGTTTGAGGTCGAAAATGGATTATGTTTTGGGACAGTCTTGAGTTTTGGGGAATTCTGTATTTATGTGGTGATTTCAAGTATTGGCCAATATTTTTCCTGTGTATAGGACATGATTAGATTTCATTTGGCTTTGGGATCACCTCATTTCGATTTTTTTGGAATTAGTTATGATTTTTGAAAGTTCAGCCAAGAAACTGGATTTTCTTGGCCGCGGCCAGCGGATTCTGGGCGGCGGCCCAAATGTTTCTGGGCAGTTTTTGGCCGCGGCCAGTGGATTTGTGGGCCGCGGCCAACCCCCAAAAATCAGCATTTTGGACTTTTAAAAGGTGATCTTTGGTCAAGTGTTTCCCAAGCCTTTAGGCATATGTTTAGGCTTTGATTAGCCACCTAAAGGTCATGAATGGTAACCAACTTTAAGTGATATGGAAGTAAGGTTATGGAATAGAGAATAACCCTATGTCCTTGCTTTGATTATAGGGTTGATGTTCGCCTTGATCGTGGTTCGGTATTCGTTCTGATCGCGAGTAAGCGAAGCTGGAGCATACGTGGAAAGAGGGTAGGGAACTTACCTCTTTTGCCTGTATATGATATTGTGTTAATGTGTTGATGCATGTTATTGCTTTGCTTGATTATGTGGAACATACATGATGTTTGAAGCTCTATTTCTATTTATGTTATGGCCATGAGTGTATTGTTGAAACATTGAGCATGCAGATATGTCATGGTATGGACATGTGATATGTATTGCAAGCATGTCATGCATTATACACTTATCATACATGCATTTTGGTATTTGTTTCCTACTGAGATTCTCTCGAATCTCACCCTCCCCTACCAACATTTTAGACAGGTTAGATGGATCGAGGTTGGAGCAAACAGGCAAAGGCGATGAGGACTACTTCGGGTTATAGATTTTGGTAGTTGGTTATCATAGTTGGGATGTATATTTGGATATTCATATTTGGATTTGGATGTGTATATATGGATGTATATTTGATTATGTATGGAGATGAGATTTATGTGATCCCCGTTTGAGGAATTGTAAAGGGCGAATGTGCCCTATGAATTCTATGTAAAGGTATGAACCTAGGAGCTACCGGGAAGTTATTGTTGTACACTCTGATATTTGTATAAATGTGATATTCCACGTAATGTAATTGTATTCAAAATTGAATATGAGACCATGTAAATTATATTTCAAAAGTTATTTGTGAAAACCCCATCATGTGATGGGTTAGTAAATGTTATTTGTTTATTATTGGTCTCTATTTCATCTTAATGCGTATTTCGGATATAATTACGGCAGGGGGTTACACTACTTCTGTTTTCTCACAGTTTATTTCTTCTTGTGTTGATGGTTCTTTCTGTTCATTTTGTTTTGCTTTCATCTCTCAAAGCTCTTCCCTTAATTTATAGATCATATCCCGTTGTTCTATTAGTATGCCCATCATCTGTGGTATGGGATCAGGTGGGTTGTGGTTTATCTCTTTCACGTCCGGTTCCACACGTCTAACCTTTGGTCAAACCATTATTTCTTTTCACTATCACAAATGAATCATAACATCAATATCACATTAAATCTATACACATATTCCTTAAAACTCATATACCAGTAAATAACAAGAACACATATGTGTATACTACAAATAGTCATGGATTAACAACCATCACTAAGACCAAGAACTCTTGTAACTACCTTAGCAATAACCTACCCATGCCAGGAACTTTGGTGGCTCTGATACCAAAATGTAACCCCCTTACTTGAGAGTCATGAATATGGTTCGAAAATGTGTCATAAAGTAAATGAAGACCAAAGGATAATTTAAAACTCATTAGAGATCCCAACATCAAAACAAGATTCAGTCTTGTGATAAAGTGGATTTTCAAAAACTTTCAAAACCTATTTAATAAGGTCTTACTTTCACTTTTGGAATCTATTTGGCCTGTTTGATTCTATTCAATTCATTAATATCAGAGTATTTAACAAAAGTTCCCAACGGATTTTTTTTATATTCATTAAATAGTAGGGTCTACAGGGCACAATCGCCTATCTTAGTTCCCATACCAGGGATTACATATGAATACACAAGTCTATTGCAGTACGTCCACCTTTACTATATTGAACTTATACATCATATACATTCATCCACAAGTTGATAACCAACACAAAACCCTAATCTCCTAGCTAAGAGCTCAAGCCACCCTTGTTTACCTGCTTCTCCTTTGCTTCGCTTACCCTGTGTAATGCCCCAAATTGTGATTAAGGGCTAATGACTTCAAGGTGAATGTAATTAATGTAAAACAAACTCTTTGATGATTCAACAGGAATTTCCATAATCAGGGGCAAAAATGGGAAAAAGGAAAGTTATCGACCAATTAGTCAGCTACCAAAGAGGGAGTTTACTAATTACTTGAAGATTTTGTGGAGTACTTAGTTGCTCAAGAGATTATAATAGAGTGATCCTATGCAAACATGTACATGGAAGGAGTTGGGAGGAGGCTCAAGATTATGACAAGTGTCATCATAGAGGACAAAGATGTGGGTCAAAGATTCAACTCATTTTTTTTCTCTTCTGTTTTACCTCCAAGTCGGCTAAATGGGTAAAGGAGCAACTAAAAATCTGCATCATCATCTTCATATCATTTCCTCTCTCTCAAGTCTTCATTTTCACCAAGTGAAGGAAGAAAGAGAAAATAAAAGGTAATGTTTTGACCTTAGAGATGATCTTGAATGCCCTAGACCTCTTCATTAATCTTGATCACCTTGATGAGAGCTTCATCTCTTTGGTTTAGATTTTTAAAAGAAGGTGTTTGAGAGCTTGAGAAAAATTGAAAGTAGTGGAATCAAAGAACAAGCTTTGGAAAGTGAAAGAGGTGAGAAATAGCTATCTTTTGATATGTATATTGTGCCTATTGGTGGAACCTTGGAATTTCTGGATTTTAGCCCCAATTTCCATGTCATTAGGGTCTTGTGTATTGCATGGTGTTTTGGTAGTGGAATAGGTGTCTTGTTGCATGGTTTGAACAATGACATTGGTTTGGATTAGTTTGGATCATTGAATTGAAAGTTGGGAATTTGGTGGTTTGGGTTGCAATGTGGTCAAAGCAGGATATGTGTGGATGTAATTTGGATTTAGATGTTTTAGTTATTCCAATGGTTTCCTTGTGAAAAATTGTGTGGGAATAGGTTTAGTCTCTACTTTGTTCTTTCCGCTCTTGCTCGGGTACAGATTTCTTACGCTCAGGACAGATGTCAAATCCTATAAATCAAAATTAAGGATGACAAGTTATTACGTATTTCAATTCTTAAATAACTCTAAAATACTTGGGGTTGGTTATCATTTAAGTCCCTTAGGTGGCCATAAGAAGCTCAAACAAAAGCCCAAAAGGGTTGGGGAGAGCTAGACCATAAACCACCTTTCAAAAGTTCAAAGTGCTGAAATTGGGGGTTGGCCATGGCCAAAAATCCCGTAGCCCTAACCAAGAAATGGTTAGAATCTTTTTGGCTGTGGCCAAGAACCTTTGGCCGCGGACAAAAATAGGTTAGAAGCTTTTGTGCCGCGTCCAAGAAAATTCCTGTTTCCTGGCTGAACTTTTAAAAATCATAACTAAATCTACAAAAATCAAAATGGAGTGATTTCAAGTCCTACTTGAAGATTTTTAAGTCATTTATACAAGAAAAATATGAATCACTGCCATCCACAACCCAAAAAATACATAATTCAATGAATTTCTATACTGTTCCAAAATATATTCCAGTTTCAACATCAAACTTTGGAAATACATAAATTCCAGCACATACCTCCAAATGACACCCATTTTATATCCTTTTAAAGCTTGACACATCCTCTATTCAACTGGAAAGTTTCAAAATTTTTAGACATCATTTGTTTAATCAAAAATGTCATGTAAACCGACTGCCCTGCATAGAACCTTCACTAACAGTATTTTTAGTTTTGCAACATATGTTTCCAGTGGTTCAGAATTTATAGCCAGAGCTACTCCTCACACAGTTTTCCACATAGAATATAATGAAAACATCAAATCAAAATGGAGTGATTTCAAGTCCTACTTGAAGATTTTTAAGTCCTTTATACAGGAAAAATATGAATCACTGCCATCCACAACCCAAAAAATACATAATTCAATGAATTTCTATACTGTTCCAAAATATATTCCAGTTTCAACCTCAAACTTTGGAAATACATAAATTCCAGAACATACCTCCAAATGACACCCATTTTATATCCTTTTAAAGCTTGACACATCCTCTATTCAACTGGAAAGTTTCAAAATTTTTAGACATCATTTGTTTAATCAAAAATGTCATGTAAACCGACTGCCCTGCATAGAACCTTCACTAACAGTATTTTTAGTTTTGCAACATATGTTTCCAGTGGTTCAGAATTTATAGCCAGAGCTACTCCTCACACAGTTTTCCACATAGAATATAATGAAAACATCAAAACAATCAAATTCCTACTTCTTTTTCAAGTCTTGTTTTGGGCAGAATTTAAACACAAATTGCCAAATTACCAAACTTTACATTCAAGACTCAAACCAATTTCATATATCCAATGGACACCACAAGACACCATTACTACCATCAAAGCATCATGAACTCTCTAAATCCCTCACATATACAAAAATAGGTCAAAATTCCACAAACCAAAGTTTTGAACCAATGATCACAATATAAACATCAAAGGGTTGCTTTTGCTCACCTCTACCACTTTCCCTAGTTTGTTCTTTGATTTTCAGACTTTAGCTTTTCCTTGAGCACCAAAAACACCTCCTCTTGAAAATCTAAAACCATACAAATAAAGCTCTCATCAAGATGAATAAGATTAGGGATGAGGTTTTTAGCATTAGAGGTGATCTACAAGGTCAAAACCCAAGTAGAAGAGCTCACCTTCACCTTGAACTTCCTTCTCTTTCCCCTTCCTTTAGCTAGCCAACTTTGAGCATAAGAGAGAGAAAGAGAGAGAGAGAGCTAATGAATGATCAAATTTTTCAACCTCCCATACCATATAGCCGACTTGGAGAGAAGAGAGGGAAATTTGCAACATTAATTGCTTGACTTTTCAACTCTCCCTTGCCTAAATCATGTAATGCCAAGTGTCAAAATCCTAAGGCTTCTCAAAAAGCATGTAACTATATAGTTACTCTAACTAACTCCATTAGCTATCTAGTCACACCTCTTGTTCCTTTAGCTAATAGTCGATTTCCTCTTCGGTAGCTGACTAATTGGCCGATAAATTTCTTTCTTCCCGTTTTGCCCCTGACTATGGCAATTTTAGTTAAATTGCCACTTGGAATATTATTTAATTTCATTTCCCTCTGACATGTGCCCTTTCCTTCTCTTTTAGTCTAATTTAGACTTTGGCACCATAATTTAACTGAAATACTGATTCGGCACCTTCTATTGCTAATTCAGGTTGAAATACACACTTTATTCCCTGAAAGAGTTTATCTACCATTCGTTACATTATCTTTTGAAGTCATGGGCCCTTATACATATTTTGGGGCATTAAACACGTGATGAGGATCGGCCGAAATCCATAGAGAACATGCCCAGGTCATAGGTTTTTCCCCCTCATTGAATGACTGGGGTCTTGCAGCCCCTCACTGAACTAGTGGGGCTATCCTTTATTGAACAGGTGGAATAGTAGAAAGCCAACCATCGTGTACCAATGGAGGCTATACCATATCGTAAAACAAACTACTCTACCTCATCTCAATCCAATCATCACAAAAATTATCAATAAATAGAGTAATAGGAATTTCCCAAGATTTCCACATTCATACAATGCTATTCAAATCACTTTCATATATATATATATACACATATGTCATAATATCTCATTGCTCAACTTATACATACATACATACATACATACATACATCAACATTCAAATCATAAGTTTACATAAGGCAATTTTGATCAAAATATCATGATAACCAACACACATAACAAATGGAAAGTAGTTACCTCTCACCAAGCAAGGAGATATTATCATAAATCAAAGCCCATGCTCAACACGAACAAGTAAAAATTCAACTTACACAATGCACATCACCACCACAATTAGTTTATAACTAATTAAGTACTATAAATTGTTAGATGCGATTAGTTTTGATAATGTCAAATATAGATGTGAAATGTTAAGAGCAAAAGGCTTATCTAATGTATTTATACTTTGACTAACTACGATGTTTAATGTGAAGTATCTTGTAGATTAGTCAAGCAAAGAATGAAGATATCAAATTGGAATATAGAAATTGATCAAGAAGAAAAGATTAAGAAGATAGAAGTTATTAAATATGGGGAGCAATCAAGAAAAGAAAGTTATTTAGTTTGATTATTGAGAATGATCAAAAAGGATAAAAAGGAAGAAGAGAAGAGATTGAAGAAAGAATAACTTGCAATGAAATATCAAGTTTAAAGTTCTTAAATTTGGTATTGAAAGTTGTTATGCTCAAATGGAAGTTGAAATAACTTAATTGAAAGTTAAAAATGCGTAGCTCTTTCAAAATATTGGAGTTTATTTGAACAAGAGAAGTATTATGTCAAATAAGAACTGTTTTATTCAAATAAAAGTTGTTTTATTCGAATAAAGGAGTAAGCTTTGTTTCATTCAGCATGAGGGAGGTTCGGTAATATGGTCATATCTCCCAAACCACAACTCCGATTGAGATGAAGCTGTTCCATATGAAACTAGACTTCTGATGCGACACATAAACACCAAGGTCAAGTTAAAAGGAGTTCATATGAAAGAGATATGAGTTTTGAAAGATGACACTCAAAATTAACACTGTATTTCAAAACAGGTTCAGTATTTTGGATATATATCTCAAACCACAAATATGATTGAGATGAAACTTAATTCATATGAAACTAAACTTAAAATTTGACACACAGACACCAAGATGAAGTTCAAAGGAGTTCAAAAGAAAGAGATATGATTTTTGAAAGTTGGTACTCAAAATCAATGTTGTGTTCCAGACCAGTCAACACAAATTGGATCATAACTTTTGGAATACAAAGTATTTGGGATTGATTTTAGTTGTTGTAAAAAGTAGACTTAAAGAGCTTTCTAGGGATAGGTCATTTTCTAAATTTTGAGTTATATCCAAAGAGTTATGATAATAACAAATCTTAGGTTTACTCGAGTAGAGGCTGGTGCTATTTGATTATAATGGCTTCTATTCTAATAAGTGTAAGATTATTCAAATATATTCACCATTGTCTCACATGCTATATTCGAATGAGTATTAGTGTATTCGAATATGAGGCTGTTCATTTGTTATAAATTTATTCGAATACTGGAGTGGATATCTGAATATGCCTCACTCCTTGAAAACCTATTCCAATATAAACAAGAGTGTATTCAAATACAAGAGGGATTATTCGAATATAATCACTTGGCTACATTGAAAGTTTATTCGAATAAGGGTTGGTTTATTCCAATATGAAAATTCATTATCAAAGAATATTATTTGAATACAAGTGGCTGTATTTGAATAAGATCAATTGTTTTTCTGAAGAGGTTATTCGAATAAGGAAAAATGTATTCGAACAGAGACAAAACAAAGAATGTTATTCGAATAAGGAAAAGTGAATTTGAATAATGCCAAGTCCAATACAAATGATGTTATTCAAATAAAGGAAAGTGCATCCGAATATACTTCAACAAAAACTAAGTTCTTCTATTTGAATGCAACAAAGATTATCCGAATATATTTTAAAGCCAACAGAGATATTCGACTATGGATTATCATATTCGAATAACTAAGTTTTCCAGAAAATAGAGCATCACTTCCAAACTTCTAAAAATCATTGGAATAATTATATAACTTGTTATTCTTGTTTCTAATCACTATAACTCTTCTTTATATTAGTGCTTAAGTATTTTTCAGACGATCAAATAAGGATTAACACACAAATTGGAAAAAGCACCTTTTGTATTGGAAGCTTCCAACGCAACAGTCATATTTTATAAGCCCAAATGGGAAGAAGAAAAGCTCAATGGTTATCGATCTTCATCAACTATAAATAGAAGATCATTCAAAACAGAAATGATGGGAACCCATGCCTACAACGTTGATATGTTGTTACTCTAAATCTTACCCGACCGAAGCTCTATAATCATACTCTTACCATGTATTTCAGTGTTAATAATTATCTACTTCATATAGAGAAAAGTCATCTTTCATTGTAATAATTCTATATTTGTGAGAGTTAGTCAAGATTAGGGAATCTTGAGTGGGAAATAGAGTGTATCCTTAGAGTGTGTAAGGGGGTATCCTTCTCTCAGTACGAGAATTGTAAAGACTTCACAAAGTCAAATCTCAAAACTACACCATCAAAAATTCAATAATATCTTCAACAAATGCAAATCAATCATTTAACTCAAATTTAATCGGTGAAAATATCATATACATAGAAAATCCTAAACTTTTTGAATACAAATTAAATTTTTAAATCCTCAAGACAATTAATATTACATAACTCCAACCCTATAGAACTTGACTATTAAAATAGCTCTACAATCCTATGGTCATATATTATTAAAATTCAACACTTACTCTAAACTCTAACCCAAAAATGTGCTGTTCTAATCACTTCCAAAATATACCCATTAGAAAGAGCAAATTGAGTAGAACAATATTTATGAAGACAATTTTATGATCAGAAATGATTTTACTTACCAAGTTGAACCTCAAAGCTTGCCTTAAGGAAAGACAAAAAAGAACGCCGCACCATGATTTCCTCTCTAATTCACTCTCTCTCTCTCTCTGTCCGGAAGTTTACGGACGCGTGGAGGAGGATGTTGTGACTTTAACCAATTGTTGATTATAATGTGCTGATGGGGCCATGGCCCCTGGGCATTTGTCTTGGTTTAAATACTCAAAAACTATAATGGGCCAAGGCTAACTTGGGCCCATTTTCTCATTTCTCTCTCCCTTTTTTTTTTATAAAATTCCTTCTCCTTATTTCCTCACCCTTAATAATATGTATACTACTAGTAACAATTCTTTCTTTCTTTCATTTTAATTCTAAGAATAAAACCTAGAATGCTATATTTGGCGCCTAAGCCTTTGGCGTCCCTCTTTTAAAAAAGCTACGCCAAAAGCCAAAGATTTGGCATCCCTTTTGAGAAAAAAATGATGTCAAAGGCATCAAAATTACAGCAGAAAATTGCAAAAAAGGCCGCAGCCTACATTTTGACACCCCTTTTTTGTTAAAACAGATATTAAAGGTGGATGCTAAATTTTTCCTCTGTAGTAGTGCTGCCTAAACGTTTGCTGCCTCCTTGAGTCACATTACTGTTGTCACATGCAAGAAGAATCTACTCAATGGTCCCCTTCAGTATGATCTAAATGGCACGTAGGAAAATGATACTAATTCCTTGCTTCTACATTTTTCCAGTTATTCTCTATACAAGACTTATGTATTTCTTAATCCACATTCCCCTGACCCTTTCATATTAACCTTAGCTATATAATTTTGCTGCATTCTAAATATAATTGATCAATTTATATAAAAAAAATAACAATATTCTAATAAGAAATACTACCTATGTTGAACAAAATTTAGATGCAGAAATGGTCTCCCTTTCATCGCTTAAGGTTAAAAAAACAAGAAAAAAACAATTTTTTTGTAATGTTATATGATTTATTAAAGGATGATTTTGTTTGATATTATTGAGCATCTACCATAAATAATAATACAGATTCTAATAAATTTGATCGCATATTAATTTTTCAAAAAACCTTAGTATTCATAAGATTTACGTCCAATCAAATTAAAAACCTTAGTATTCATAAGATTAAGTCCATTTTATGCATGCATATCATGGAACTTAGTTGAAGCAGTCAAAGACTTATCCAACAATTACATAGTAATTATTTATATGCACCATTTTCTCCCCTTTTTCCTCTTTTTCTTCTTCTGTTTTTTATACTACTCACATGGCACTGATTATATATACGATATAGCAAGATAGTCAAGATGTTTACATAATAAAGTGTCTCATCAAGTACATACTAATTACCCCAAGAACGCATTTAAAATGATATATAAAAAATATGGACACATCTAACTAATAATGAAAGAAATAAAGCATTTAAATTAAATTAAACTGATTATTAGCAACGTAGTTTTCTATAAGAACCGATTAAATAAAAACTCGAGATCAAAACTTCCAAAATAACAACACCAATAATAATAACTGATAAGTTTCACCATTTCTAGGGTTTTCCTCTTGCAGTAATGTCAGAGCCATTATTATCATTGGAATGGGAGCTTCCAATGACAGAAGTAATGGCAGCCACAAGAGCTGCAGTAAAATTGGGATCCGCAGTAATGGCAGCAGTTGCTGCATTCACCGTATCAGTGAATGACGACGTCGTTGTTCCCGGAAAAACCCTCGAGTGTTGATCACTTAGAGACTGACCGAAAATCTTCGGCGGAGACGGAGGCGGCGGCGGGGCAGTTTGGTGACGAGTGAGGTCCAAGGTTATAGTGGGAAATGGAGCTGAGGCTGTGAGAGTAGCCATGCTGTGTGGGCAAGCAAATATTGAAGCGCTTTCTAAGATATTAGGGTTTATGACGCTATTGTGATGATGATCTGAACTTTGAATTGATCCAGAAAGAAGCATTGAAGCAGCCGAAGATGTTGTGGAAGCCATAGCTTTTGCAGCTGGAGGAAGTGGATGATTGTGCTGTCCTTCGTATGTAGTTATCAGAATGCTTCTATCTTCGGCACACCTCTGTACCTGCAAAGAGAGAAGGATTTTTTTTTTTTTTTTGATAGTAAGAGAGAAGGAATTTTAAGTGAGCTAAATTCAAGGTATTAAAACCCGGACCGGGTAGTGAACCGGTCGGGGTACTGGGTTAAGGGTCAGTGGGTCAGACCGGGACCAAACCGGAGCTAAACCGGGACCAAACCGGTGAGAAATTGAAAATTTTAGACTTATAGTATGAAATTCTAAAGGAAAAAGTAAAAAAAAAAAAAATTTTTTTTTTTTAAAAAAAGGGAACCGGACCGGGAACCGGACCGGCCAACCGGCCGGTTCGCCGGTTACCGGGCCGGACCGGCCGGTCCGGTCCGGTTTTCAGAACCCTGGCTAAATTACATAAAGGTTTTAGGTACTTAGAATCATTTATAAACAACCTTTTTTAAACTTTAAAACTTAAAAATTAACCTCTAACTTTCAATTATATACAGATAACCCCAAACTTTCAATTTTTATATCCCATTATACCCTTTTTTTTTTTTTTAGAATATAACCCTTCAAACTTTGAGTTACGTGCAGATGAATCTTTACATTTTAAGTCATTTGTAGAAGAGTAATAAATAAAGCTAATAATTAATGTGAGTTTTATGAATAAAGGTTAGGAAGATTAGTTGCATATGAAATGAAGAGGTTTCAGATAATTTAGCCTTTTGAGTATGAAAATAACATATATTTTTGTGTTACTTTGGTTCCTATAAATCATAGAAGATTTAGTTTCATGAAATGTAGACAAGTATGAAAATAATTAAGGGCATGTTTAATTTCTTATATTTCAAAACAGTTTTTTTATTTGAAAAACGAAAATTAAAAAAAAAACTTGTTTAAAAATGTGGTTTTGGTTATGTCTTCTAAAAAAAAATCTTCTTGAAAAAAAAAAGAATATATTTTTGGATGAGACGAAGAACATTGTATATTTTCATTAAGAGTAATTATATAAATATAAAAAATCATTCTTTCATTTTTCACTTCACCATTTTAGATATGTTTCCAAAATTTTTATTCAAACATTTTTTTTTTTAAACTTATTTTAAATAGTTGCTCTACAAAAATGTTATAATTACATAAAAATAGGGAAAAATCAAAAAGAGCCCTAAGTTCTTGAATTTTCTATCCATTGAGGAAAGTGAATCTTTGCTTAGAAAAAGAAGAAAAAGAAATGTGAATCTACATTATTAGAGAGCATGATGTGATTCACACCCCACAATCACATTTGTTTAAAAACATAAATACATATAGGATTCAACCCAATGAAAAATAATATGGGAAGTCCACTAAAAAAAATTAATAATAATATGGGAAGCGAATTGAAGTGTTTTAATTTAGAATATAGGAGTAAGATATAGCTCTTATGTCTCTACTTAAAAGAACATAAGCTATGAAATTATATATAATTATTGTAACTCGCACAGAGACATCATAACAACAAATAGAAGGGGGAAAAAATCATTTCTATTGGAGATATAATGTACCATATATATAGGTAAGAGTAGTGGTAAGAATTATATCAAAATCATCTGAATTTCCGAAGGCTTCATCTTCATATTCTGCAATAAAACTGTCACTTCTTACTGTTTAATGACATTTAAATTAAAATGATATTTCAAGTTGCATTCTTATATTTCAAGAATTGTAGTTAAACTACCTATGATAATTTCAGGACAAATAAAGCTAAAAATTTTCATGAAAAGGGATTATTACATACTTGTTTTCGTACAGGACAAGAAGTTCCCATAGAGCAACGATAATAAGCTCGTGGGCAAGGGTTTCCTTTAGCCATCTTTTGCCCATACTTCCTCCATTGGCATCCATCTGATATCTGTCAGTGCCATAAGAAAATATAATGAAATTTATGATTTAAGTTTCATTTCACAAGGGGGGAAAATAAATAATCCCTATATAATTATGGTAAATTATGCAACTATTCTCATTTATCTGTTCAAGTTTCATAGTATTCCTTAAATTTATCATCATTTATACTGACTCTTATCATTATAAATTTATCCATTTTATTTCATTAACAAGCATGTGACACATCAAAATATTTATTCACACAAAAACTTTGATGAGGTCTATTATAATTTATGGATGTTGGAATTAACAAATTGATAGGATAGTTATTGACAAAAAAAAAATTAAAATCTATATTTTCTTCCGCTGAACTTGGACCGGGTCGATGAAATGAGAAACAAAAGTAAAAGTGGGTTTATGAGATCCACAAACACTTCTCTCTCATTCTTTCTACATGTACAATATATCCAGCAGCCAGGAGAAATTATTCTCAAAAGTTAAAAGTGTACCAATTTCATTTAACTTTCTTCAAAATTTTAGTTTGGTTGATTAATTTTGTGAAGAGTTTTTCTAGTCCTCTAACCTTAACACTTTTAATTTCATCAACAAAAAATGCCAACATTGAAATTTTAAACGTTGACAAAAAATTCACAAAATGCTACTCCTATGTCTCTTAATGTAAGAAGTAATTAACTAATTTGAGTAAATTAAAAATGTTAGTTAAATTACTTAATGCCATTTGTTTTTTTTTTCTAAAGCTCCTCAATCATTTTCATTAATTCCCCCGGCCTTTTATCACTTGATTATTGTTAAGAGAATATCAATAAGATTAATTTGAAAAAAAATTCATAAACATATAAAAAGGGTTTTACATTTTGGGCCAACATCAATTTAATCCTATATTAAGGTCCTGAGAAGTATCATGTTAAGTTCAATCTCTTAAAATAACAATGATTAGTAAAAAAGTCATCATTTGAGTTAACCGGTGATACTTTATAAAAGTAAATGACTAAACTAAAATTTTATATATAAGTAAATGACTAAAGGTACACTTTAACCTTCATTCTCAAAAAAAAAAAAAAAAAACCTTTATATGTGTGGGGGTGTGTAAGCGTATCCTCTCTCTCTCTCAATTTAATAGTTTGGAGAAAAATATGGTTGATTGGTATATTAATGTGGATGATTGATGAATTACTAACCATTGAAGACTCAGATCGTGCTCGAACTGAGACGCGAGCTTTTCTGACTAGTGATATGGTATCTGATGAAGTGTCTCTTGCTTGATCACTATTATGAATATCCTTCCCACCATAAACTTTGTTATGAGTAATATCATTGTTGTTAATTAGCGGCTGATGATGATCACTATCTCTGCTTTGCCCCATCTTACATTCCATTAAATCAAGCATATTATTGCTTTTGCTTTCTCTCATCATCACTTTGCCCTCACTTTTATTATCTCCACTGCCAGCTTCTTCTACCTACACAAACCCAAACACACACAAGACAACAAATTTCATTCTTTCATTTATATATAAATTGGTCATTTTTAAGTCATTTGAAGCATGCATGCATTTTTAACTTGCACTCACATATTCAAATCATTCATCAGGAATCTTGAAAGCATGCAAAAATAAGGAAAATATATTTGAATACTAATAATGCTACAGTGAATATTATATATCACCTCCGGTCCTTAATAAGATCTAACAACTGCACTACAAACTATATATTATACTAAGGATCGGAAGTAGTATATATCTTGATAGTATGTACATTTAGATGCTACTGATTAACCCATGCAAGAATATATGTGTACATGAGATTCTGAAAAAGAAAAGAAAGAAAAGTAAAAATATATATATAACTATTCTGAAGAAATACTTTGCCCCCGTTCAAGAAGTAACTGATTTCAACTCAATTAATCAAGAAAAAAATTACATCAACATTGTACAGTAAATACACAGCAAAAAGGATTGAGGATGTGTGTGTGTTGATGATGATTTAGTAAAAAACGAATATATTTTTGTGTGTGTGTAGTATTCATCTCTCTCAAACAAAAACTGCATATATCATATGAAGGTTTTAGCTAAATTTTGATCTAACAACAGCTTAATCACATGTTGGCGGATGGATAAATTAAATTACAAGAGAATGAAAGCCAAAGTCATGATGAAGCTAGAATTACCCCATAAATCTGGAGCCCAGAAGCAAAGAAAAATCATTTATAATTTGAAGTAATATAGTAGTATATGATAAAACCATAGTGCAAGCCTATGTATATACACACAAAAGACTAATAATTTTGTTTGATGCTGTATATATATACCTCATTACTTTGCGTCTGCTTGAGCTTGATAAGTCTCAATTGGAGGGCATTGTAGTCTTGGTTCAGCTCATCAAGCAAATCTCTCAGACGTTGATTTTCAGCTTTCAAATGCTTCAATTCAGCCAACAAAGCTGAATACTGATGAACCCACAAGCTCAAATAAATTAATTTCAACCATATATATATATCCTTCAACTTTATGGAATTAATTAACTACCATATATATTTTCACACACAACACACTCATCGACAGCGAGATTATATTAATTACGCGCCTCTTTTCTCTTGTTCTCTTCCATGGCATCTGATGCTCCATCATCCACAGTCGATCTGTTGCTACTGCTACTCTTAGTCACAAGATCTAAACTCGCCTGTAAATTAAAATAAGTCATGCAGATTAAATTAAAACTAATTGACCACACATATCCATATAATATTATTATGCTTTAATTAAAATGATGGCACATATATACCCATAACCCATATATAGTTCCTGCGTGTATTAATTTAAAAAGTTAACAAATCAAAATCTTATAGGCTTCAATAATAATGTGTATATGCAAACAGAAGATGATGTTGTGAAGGTCATCTCAATAATACGCAAAATGAATAATTGAAGGCTTAATTATTCACTACCTCCGGTCTTTTATTTATAAATACGATCCACTTTGAAGAAGAAATTGAACTTTAAAATGAATTAATTATTACTTACACCAACGTGAAACTCTGTGGATCCATTTAGCATCAGATCGTCATGGTGATCATGTTGATCATCAGCATCATCAGTCTTGGTCTTTTTGCCTGAAGAGAAGAAATCCATCTCGTGGAGGAGACGTTTCTGGTGAAGAAACGACGTCGTTGAGGAATAAGAATGAGCTTCCATATGCAGAACCTGGGAGGAGGAGAAGTAGAAGAAGAAAATGGTTGAAAGAGTATCAAACAAGAGTCATGGAGCGTGAGCTGTGTTGAGGTGCGTTGTGTTTTAAGAGAAGGAAGAAGAGAGAGAAACAAGAGAGGGGTTTGAATGAGTATGAAGATCTCAAAGAAGAGTCATCATTTAAGAAAGTGATTGTTGTGGTTGTGCCAACAAGTTTGGAGAGAAGAAGGAGAGAGAGTGAATAAGTGTGTGATAGGTTGAAGTCAGAGAGAGAAAGAGATGCTATGGACTCGGCAAAAGAAATGGGCGCTTTCGAAGACTAAAGACCATTTAATTTGCTTTCACAGATACTGAGGTAAGATGGTGCGTAAGCGCTCCACGCGGCGCTTCATTCTTGGTCCATATTATATACGGACACATGAAAAATAGGAGGGGGCTGGGTGCTACCCCTGCTGCCCATGAAAAATAGCCCCTCCCTTTCTTTTCCCCGGTAGGTAGATTTTATATAAAATATTTCTTCCGACCTTAATTATAGGATAATATTTAAGAGTTGATCTTGATCTTAATTATAGGATAAAATTCTAATTTTTATCAATTTCTTTTCAAAATATCCCATTTTAATACTTTCTCAATAATAATTAAACACAATAATAATTTAATAAGAGTAGATCAGAAGTTGTTAAGGGAGATTGACAACGCCGACTGTGTGAAAGCTTGGAGAAGTCGTGCGTGAGGCAGGAGAGCAAGAAAAAAATAGAGAATTAACGTAATTGGATGTCATTTTAAATTAAATAAGGGTATTTTAGGAAAATAAATATGATTAACTAATTTAACCATCATCCTTAATTTCTCCAAAGTTAGGTAAATATATTCTACAATTAGGACCAGAAGGAATAAGTGATATTTAATATTTATGATTTTTTAAATATTAAACACTGTTAATGAAAAAAAAAAAAAATTTTAAAATATTAAATCTTTAAAAAAATAATAAATAATTAAAAATAATTTTTTTACCTAATATCAAAATATCACTTATTTTATTGAATCTAATAATAAAAAAATACAAATAAAACTTGAGAAGGCGGTATGTTTTTTAATTGCCGGTATGGGCAGCACCCACCCCTACCTATGAAAAATGAAATTATTCGTGGCGTCCAATCCTCGCATATGGCGCAGCAATATAATACACTATTCTTTTTTTTTCCCCCTTCAATATAATATACTATTCAAATGGGGAGGAATATATATATATATATGTATATAATTAAATTATAGGAAAAATTACTAAAAATTGAGAATGAAAATTTACTGCTCAAATTGTATCCCAAAAAAAAAAAATTGCTCGAACTAAGTAAGGACTAACATTTTCCGGGTGCAATTTTTCTTTTCTCTTTCGTTTTTTTTTTCTTCTTTTTCCTTTTTTGCGACATATTTTCAATTATGTATGTAATATTCTGAATTTTAAATACTAAAGTTCAAGAATTAGTTTGAGACCAAGCTCATTTGAGGAGAAGTCTCATAAGAGCCCTTAAAGCATAGAACTTTTACAATAACGATTTAACATTCAGCCCTTATGAAAAAAGGATAAACGTGTAATTAAATATTGGCCACTGGCCAAATAAAATAGGAGAGCAACCAAAGTAACATTGTATATCTACAGTCCCAAGTTTGGGTAAAGGCGTAATTTCTAAAAATTATAGGTATGTAAGGGTAATTCTGGAAATTATGCCCAAGATTTTAAAAAAAATCGCAGAGGTATGAAAAGATAAAGAATAATTCATCAAACTATATTTGAGGCTTAATTGAGGTATAAGTCAGGAAATTACCACCAAAACGAATTAAAAATAATTATTGAATTTTGACAAAATAAAGAATAATTGGGCAAATGGAATTATAAAAAATAGTAGGAAGCCTCAAATAATACGGAACAACTAGGGAAAAATTATTTTAAGACTAATGCAAATCTATAAAAAAGGTTTTATACCCTAGAAATGGAATTTTTATCTGAAAGAATTTTTTTTGGGCATTTTATCAAAGAATAGGGCAATTTATCAGATATTATAGGGAAAATAGTTAAAGACCAAATTTGTAACACCCTAAATTTTATTCACCAATATACCTTGTAATTATTTGTAGTATTTAATTAAATGAAATGGTGAATACTCATGAGCTTGAAATTTAAGAAGTTAGTAAATTTCCATTTTCATGAAAATTGGGCTAGAATAAGGCATGAAATTAATTTTTGGGCATTTCAAAAAGCCCAAAATGGAAGAATAGTAAAGCATAATATTTGGCACCATATTAATGTTAATCTTGGCTATGAATGAAGAAAAGGAATAAATTCAAAAATATAATGACAAAATCATAAATTTGCCAACAAAGCATAATATTAATGATTTTTCAATTAATTGAAATTAATTTCAATTAATTAAGGAAAATAAAGAAGAAATATATGTTTGGAACATTCTTGGTCAAATAAATCAAGGTTTGAAAAGTCAATGTAGAACTTGCGAATAAATTAATTAAAGAGATTGTGGGAAATTTTGGAACAATTTGGTTTCCCTCTTCCTTATTAATTTCACCTAGTATAAGAAAAATAGGAGGGAAAAATAATTATTTGGATTATGATGTGCCAAGTGTCCTCATTTTGAGCCAAGTAATTAAATAAGAATTACTAAGATATGAGCACATGTGTTATTAGCAATAAAATAATAATTAGTTACACAATTGACCAAGGCAATTACATGAAGCCCAATTTGGTGTTAAAGGACCCTTAAGTGGCGCCTTTTATGGGCAAAAGGAAGGGAAGGAATTTAGTTCAATTTGAATGGAAGGTTATAACCCAATTTGATGAAGATAAGAGCAAGCACACAAATGATGTCATAAATCCAATATTCCACCATTTATTAAATAAGGAAAGATGAAGATATTTGATTAACTCTTGCCTTCATCTCTCTATTCTTCATTTCTATCCCAACACCAAAGATAGAGAGAGAGAGAGAGAGAGAGAGAGAGAGAGAGAGAGGCTTAAGGAAAACATAGAGAAAGGGAGCTCAAGAAGGAGAAAATCAAATGTAAGGTTTAAGATTTCATGTGATCACTACTGCAAATAGGGGTTTTAATGTCCCTATTTTGGCACTTTTAATGTCCAAAAATATTGGGACGTCTATATGAGGGGTGTAGTAAAGTGGGACTTTAGACGTCTCAAATTTGAAAAAGGGATGTCTAAAGTGGGACTTTAGACATCCCAATTTTGATATAGGAACGTCTAAAGTCTCTACTTTAGATGTCCCTTTTTTTAGAAAGGGACATCTAAAGTCATTTGAATTTCAAATTTCCTGTAGATTCTGAGATCGTCAATTACAGACGCAAACACAAGTTCCAGACGAGAATCCTCTACAATCATTTTGTTGAACACAAAAGCTAGCTTTCTCCATTCTCTTTTTGGCTCAGGAATTTCCTTTTTTGACATCACCACACTTCCACCACTTTGCTAGCTTTGTTCAAACTTCTTTTAGTCAACTTTACAATTCAAAAATCCTTTTTTTAACTAGATGCACTGTACCATATCTGATTGTGAAAAAAGAGAGGAACTTATATAATAATAATAAACAGACAAGCACGTAAGATTTGAGAATTGATAAAGAGAGAGTTACCAGTGCAAATAGGGGCACCGAAGGGCATGATGAGAGGGGGGAGGATGGTGAGAACACTAAAGGAAAAAGCCATTTGAATTTATAGAATGTGGGTCTCTCTCTGCAACTCCTCTCAGAAAAATTGAAAAATGTTGTGGGAGCGAGAGAAAGAGAGAGAGAGGAAGGAAAGCATCCCTTTATTTAATATAAGGCATGAGCGTCCCTTATATTCAATACAGCTCGTGAGAAAATTTTTAAATTACTTTAGACGACTCAAATTCCATTTGGGACGTCAAAAGTTCTACTTTAGACTCCCAAATTCAATTTGGGATGTCTAAAGTGTAAAGAAAAATTAATTTTTTTTTACTTTAGACATCCCAAATTATGGGACTTTAGACCTCCCAAATTCAATTTGGAACTCTAAAGTTACGTCTAAAGTAAAAAAAAGTTAATTTTTTTTAACTTTAGATATCCCAAATTCAATTTGAGACGTCTAAAGCTACCTAGTTCCCACACAGAATTATAAAAAGGTCACTGCCTATGTTTTAGACGTCCCTATTTTAAAAAGGAACGTCTTTTAGGGTAGCAAAATCTATAGTAGTGGATTTTGCCTTCCAACTTGTAAAATAGCTCCTCTAATATCCTAATCTTCATGAAAATCATGGTTTAGCAAGCAAAACATCAAGAGAAAGAAAGAGAGAGGTGACGCCTAGGAGAGAGGAAGTAAGAAATCAAGAAGTAACTTCGATAATCTCCTTCTCTTTGATGTTGTGATGTTGGGGTTGTTGATTTAGTGGTGATTTGTGGTTTGCTTGTTGATTTTTTACATTTGTTAAGTGGAAATCCTAAGGGGTTATGCTGCCCACAATTTCTCAAATCTTGTATAGTAAGTGTTTAAATGGCTAATCAAGTAGATTGAAATGGAAATGAATAAGTTTTTGGAGTTAAAAGTCAAAATCATAAATTTTCCCTTTTCCCTTTAAGTTTCAACCAAGAGGAGTTCAGGGGGGGTTAGGTCTAGAATTTCATGACTCGAGGGTTCCATGGTGTCCAGGATGGAAAATTGTGTAAGGTTGACGTTGACCACTTTGTGAGAAAAACCCTAGAATGTGAAATTGCAAAAATGGCCCTAAAATCATAAATAGGGGCTGTCAAGGGCAAAACTATCATTTGGCAGTGATTCTACTAAAACTAAGGTAAAAAATGGATTCTACATGCAAAACTGCGTAGGAATAACCCATGTTAAAGTTTCTGAAAAGGTATGGTCGGACTGGATACAAAGGGGCTTAGACCAGGTCCTAAGGGGCATTTTAATAATTTTTCAGCTTTGGACTAATGTAACTAACAAAAACACTTTGGAAGAGTCTAGAGTGATACATGAAGGGGTATTAATAAAGTTTTTGTACATTTGTAATTTTTGGACCCAACTGTTGATAGCCCGAGCCATTAACATGAAATTCGAGGAACTTGTTTTCTGCTGTAAAAAGGAATACAAGGTAGTAACTCATTCCTTCATACACTATGCCAATGTTTATCTAATTGTGTATGTCATCTTTTGTAATTTAATTAATGAACATGGTTTTTTCCATGGAGGGCAATTTGTGTGTGGAGGCGCATTTAAATTTGTGTATGGATGTATACTTACTCGGTTTTGCGCAAGGGCCCAACTAAGGTTTATGGATAGTGGGGGATTAAGCCCCTAACTCATGTATACATTCCATAATGTCATATTGTCGTTAATTATTGCATAGCATGAAGCATGACATATTTACTTTTCGCATTTTATATGAATGATTGTATGTTACTACTGAGATTCTTTTGAATTTCACCCTTTTCAAATAAATAAATATCCCAGCAGAAGCTAGTGGCTCTAAGGGAAAAACAGCGAACACAGGTAGTTAAGGTGTGCGGATTCTGAGATTGAAGCCGTTGGTTATATTTTGTCTAAATTTTAAGTATTTTGGATAATTTGTATATATACTTTCAAACCCTACAGGGAGACTCTTGTTTGTAAATAACTACTTGTTATCAATATAATTGTGCTATTTCTGTATGCCTGTAGAACTGTGTTTATTACTCTATGTATATCAAAATGTTAAGGGGTTTGACATTTTTGGTATCAAAGCTAAAAGCGGTTCTAGCATTTTCAGAATAGTATACTGATATGGTCTTGTTTGCATGGTGACAAGAAATCATGAGTATCGGAAGCAACAATCAGCAGCGTGAGGGATCGCAGGCATCCGTAAACTAGATTACATCATAGCAATAGATTCCGGAGGGGCAGTAGTGTTAGATCCCAAGTTTTGATGATAACAAAAGACAATTATGTGCAAATCATAGTTTTATAAGTCTAAGGAATGTTTACAAAGTGATCAAATGCATATAGCAAAGTTATGTGGTGCTTGCTGTCAAAATTAACTGGTGTACTCGAGCATGAATCAATCACTCGAGCATGGAACTCTTTTATGCTCGAGCAGATGCGAGTGAAAGCCAGAAAGTGTTTGCCTGAGAGCATGCTACTGCCATTTTTACTGATTCACTAAAGCACTGGAGAGAGCACTCGAGCAGAAGAGTCTTTCTCACTCGAGCACATGCGAGTGAGAGATTGCGAGTGTTTGGCCGAGAGCAATTCATGTCATTCTTCCTTGATGCACTCGAGCAGAGAAATCAATACTCGAGCATGAAGTTGTCTTGTACTCGAGCACTAGCGAGTGAAGGACTGCAAGTGCTTGGCCGAGAGTCATAAAAGCCAGAGAAGTACAAGTATGCCCGAGTGAGGCTTCATATGCTCGAGTGACACATCAGCACTCACAAGAGTGTGAGTGCTTAAGTGAGGGCCCACATCACCTGCGAGTGTAAAATCTCACTCTTGCTAAAATGGTATGCAAGTGTTGTCCAGAGAAGAGTCTTTCAGTGTAAAATGCAAGGCCACTCGAGTAGAAGGAGTTGTGCTCGAGTGAGGCCCCACATCACTCGCGAGTGAGAAAATTATCTCTCTGAAATCCTATGCGAGTGCAAGCTCAAAACTAAAGAACAAGGAGAAAAATAGCAATATCACTCGAGTGAGCCCATCCATGCTCGAGTGATACTTTGCCAGATCACCAAATGCACCAAGTCTCACAGCGTTCAATCCAAATATGGTTTAATGTTATTTATTTATATTATCATCACTTATTATCATTATTTAACATCATTTTGAATGTATTATAAGTGTGATACAGGAGGATGAACGTTTGAAATAAACAGACACGAAGAAAGTCAAACAACGGCAGACAACATCATTACAAGCAAGCACGTACCTACCTTATTCAAAGTATTCAAACATACACGTGTCATTCCATAGTAACAAGACCCACTCCTCAATGATCATTACTCAAACGGGCAAAAACTGAACAACTATAAATACAGAGATCCAGAGATCGTCAACAACAATGAAGCACAAGAATTCACAATCATATATACACGAGTCTCTGTTATTCATATTTTCTCTGTATACATATTGATCTTCAGTGTTCATCTACTTGCTCTGTAAGAGAGTCTTTATACAATTCAAATTCTATTTTCATTTGATCTCAAGGTATTGGGACCTTGAGAGGGTAGATATCCTTACGAGAAAAGCAGTTGAAAAAATTCCTAGCTAAACCTTCCACTCATAAGACTTATAAGATACAAGCGGGAGAGAACGTTGCTGCTCGTAAGACTTACAGTAGAGTAAGCAGGAGAGAACGTTGCTGCTCATAAGACTTGTATACATAAGTAAGTGGGAAAGGTCATAGGTTGTTTTTCTGCACATAAGACTTGTCGTAAGGGGGAGAGAAATTTCTTAGTGAGAGAATATTTCTGCTCGTAGTTCGTTCAAGGACAATTGTTGTTTTGTGGCATTCTGAGAGCCCATTGAATCTTGGAAGAATAGTAAAAATCTCAGTAGGTCTTGATCTCTGAGGACTGGACGTAGGCCTGGTGGTTAGGCCGAATCAGTATAACTCTCTGTGTTCTAATCTTCTCAACTCTACTCTGTCTACTCTATTTTCACATCACCACATCAAGCAAAAGTTTATCACGTCACCCAATTCACCCCCCTCTTGGGTGAAGCTAGCCTCTTTCATTTGGTATCAGAGCAAGGTCTTCTCTGAAGAGCCTAACAGCTTGAGAAGGATCCAATAAATGGCAATAATGGGTAAGAACATTCTTCCAGACGGAGCTTCAATCACTAGACCCCCTGGGTTTGATGGAGAACATTTTTCGTTCTGGAAAGCCAAGTTCAGAGTATTCGTGATGGCTAACGAATATGGTTTGTGGAATGTAATACAAGATGGTGACTATGTTCCAATAAAGAAAATCGAAGATAGAGTCGTTAAGAAGAGCCCAGAGGAGTTTGATGAAAATGATAAAAGGTTAGTAACATTAAATAGTAAAGCTATTTTAATGATACAGAGTGCTCTCAGTCAAAAAGAATATTTTTGAATATGTACTTTACCAACTGCCAAAGATATGTGGGATGCTCTTGAAATTGCTCACGAAGGTACATCCGGAATCAAAGAAAATAGAGTCAATACTCTAATTACAGAGTATGATCTATTTCGTATGAAATCTGGAGAAGGTATATTAGAATTCGAACTCAGGTATACTCATCTTGTTAATCAATTATCTGCACTTGGAAAATCTTTTGATCAAAATTCCTAGGTAAGAAAAATTCTTAATATTCTTACGAAAGAATGGGAAGCAAATGTGACAGCTATCGAAGAAGCTAAAGGAGAATCTATGAGATCCGTAGCTGCTCTCTTTGGTAGTCTTTCCGAGTATGAAGGAAAGTTGAGATTCAAAAAGGACTTGAAGAGTTCGATGATAAAAAGAAAAAGGAAGTTGCACTTAAGGCTATCAAGGAAGAAGAAGAGTCTTCCGAAAATGAAGATGTCCCTAATGATGATGAAATGGGAATGATCGTGAGAAAATTCAAGAGATTCTATAGAAGAGGTTAAAAGAACTTCAAAAATTATCAAGGAGGATCAAACAAGAAAGAAAACAAAGAACAACAGATAGTATGCTATGAATGTGGGAAACTTGGACACATCAAATCTGAATGCTTCAGAAATAAAGACAAAAAGAAGCAGAAAAAGAAAGCATATATATCATCTATCTGGGGTGATAGTTCGTCAGATGAAGAAAGTGACAATGACGAAGTAGCAAATCTATACTTGGTAGCCAAGGAAGAAGAATCAGATTCTGAGGTAAGTGATTCTGAACCTACTTATGATGAATTGTTATTTGAATATAATGCATTGCATATAGAATTCATCAAAGTAGCTAAAGAAATGGTTAGCTATAAGAAGAAAGTAAAAGAATTAGAAAATACTGTCATATCATCGTGTAAAATATGTGAGGAGAAAGATAAGAAAATAAGTTATTTAACAAAAATTGTTGAAAAATTTACTAAGGTAAGTGAAACTCTTAAGGTTATTTTAAATTCTCAGAAAGTTTCATTTGATAAATCTGGAATTGGATATAAATCTGATCATGATAAGAATAGAGGATATAAGAAGAATAGTAGTAGAACGTATCTTAAATATTTCAGGAATTCTGTGCATACATCAAATCCCTTTACATCATGTAGCTATTGTAACAGGAAAGGACATTATACTTCATTATGTTATTTCAAAAAGGGACAAGTTATTGGAACATATAAATGGGTTCCGAAAGGGACACATACATCACATACTAACCACAAAGGACCCAAGAAAGTGTGGGTACCTAAAACTTGATCACCTTATTCTAGGTATGTCTCAAAGCATCTCGAGCGAACAAATGGTATATTGATAGTGGATGTTTGAGACACATGACTGGTGACAAAAATAAGTTCACCATGCTGGAAACCAGAGAAGGAGGAAAGGTAACATTTGGAGGTAATCAATCTGGACGTATTGCTGGAATTGGTGAAGTGGGAAAATCCGATGGTGTTCAAATCAACGAAGTATACTATATAGAAGGAATGTGTCACAACCTCTTGAGTGTAAGTCAAAGCACTGACAAAGATAACTGGGTGATCTTTGACTCAAAAGAATGCTTGATAGTAAACAAGAAAGATCTGCCACTAAACAAAGAATCTATCAAGGAAAAGATCCGAGCTCAAAGGGACGGTAACTGTTATACTATTGATTTAAATTCAAATTCTTCTGAAAATTGTTTTCTTAGTCAATCAGAGGAGAGTTGGTTATGGCATAAGCGTTTGGCTCATGTCAATATGAATCAACTTGACAAACTGATTAGAAAAGATTTAGTTGTTGGTCTTCCCAAACTTAAATTCAAAGATAATATGATTTGTGAAGCATGTCAAAAAGGCAAACAAACTAAATCCTCATTCAAAACAAAGTATGAGATTTCTACTTCCAAACATTTACAATTACTTCATATGGATTTGGTAGAACCAGCTAGAGTAAAAAGTTTTGGAGGAAATTTATATACTTTAGTAATTGTCGATGATTTTACAAGATTTGCTTGGACTATATTTATTGCTTCAAAAGATGAAACATTTGTTGAATTTATTATGTTTGCTAAAAAGGTCCAAAATGAGAAAGGTATTTCTATTGTATCTATTAGGACAGACCATGGAGGAGAATTTGATAATCAATTATTTGAAGACTACTGCAACAATGAAGGAATAGATCACAATTTCTTCGCACCTAGAACACCCCAACAAAATGGAGTAATAGAAAGAAAGAACAGAGTCCTTACAGAAATGGTGAGAGCAATACTTAATGAAAAAGAAATGTCACAAGTATTCTGGGTAGATGCAATGAGTACTGCATGCTACATTTCAAATCGAGCATATATTCGCAAATCACTTGGAAAGACGCCATATGAACTCTACAAGGGAAGAAAGCCAAATCTTGCTCATCTACATATCTTCAGATGTAAGTGCTTCATTCACAACAACGGTAAAGAAAAATTAGGTAAATTTGATTCAAAGTCTGATGAAGGTTTATTTCTAGGATATTCTAATAGAAATAAAGCTTATAGAGTTTTCAATAAAAGAACATGTATAGTTGAAGAATCTATTCATGTTGTGTTTGAAGAACTTGACTCTTAGACAAAAAATATTGATGAAGAAGAAATGGATTTAATAAAGAAAAACAAATCTATTTCAAAGAAAAATGATTTTGAAACAAATGATTTTCAAAATATAGAAGATGTCAATGATCATGCTCAACCAAAAGCATGGAGACATATTAAAGATCATCCAATTGATCAAGTAATTGGAGATATTCACGAAGGCGTTAAAACTAGAAATAGAATCCTTAATGAGGTAACTTTCTCTACTTTTATTTCTGAAATTGAACCTTCTAATATGGAAGAAGCTTTATCTGATAATGATTGGGTGATTGCTATGTAAGAAGAACTAAATAAATTTCAAAGAAGTCAAGTTTGGGATTTGGTTCCTCGACCTAAAGATCATACGGTTATAGGGACCAAATGGGTTTTCAAAAACAAACTTGATGAATCAGCAATCATTGTGAGAAATAAAGCAAGATTGGTGGCCAAAGGCTATAATCAAGAAGAAGGTATTGATTATGAGGAAACATATGCTCCAGTGGCAAGATTGGAAGCAATACCAGTACTCTTAGCCTTCGCTTGCATTAAAGGTTTTAAACTTTATCAAATGGATGTGAAAAGTGCTTTTCTAAATGGTTATAATATGGAAGAAGTATATGTAGAACAACCTCTTGGTTTTGAAGATGAAACAAAGCCTGATCATGTTTTCAAACTTAAGAAAGCTTTATATGGCTTGAAACAAGCACCTAGAGGTTGGTATGAAAGACTAAGCAAGTTTCTTCTTGATCAAAATTTTGTCAGAGGAAAAGTAGATACAACTCTCTTCATAAAACATAACAAAAATGATATTGTAATTGTTCAAATTTATGTTGATGATATTATTTTTGGTGCTACTAACGAATCTATGTGTCAAGAATTTTCTAATATTATGTTGGGAGAATTTGAAATGTCCATGATGGGAGAATTGAACTTCTTTCTTGGACTTCAAATCAAGCAAAAGAAGAATGGTATATTTGTGTCTCAAACTAAAGATTTGAAAGATTTGTTGAAAAAGTATAAATTAGATAATGCTAACGGAGCTGATACTCCAATGAGTTCTACAACCTTGTTGGATGCTGATGTAAAAGGTCCTAGCTTCAACATTACTAAGTATAGAGAGATGATTGGTTCATTACTCTATCTTACAGCAAGCAGGCCAGATATTCAATTCAGCGTAAGAATGTGTGCAAGGTATCAATCCGCTCCTAAGGTATCACATGCAGAGACAATAAAAAGAATCTTCAAATATCTAGGAGACACTTCAGAACTTGGTTCATGGTATCCAAAAAGAGGAAACGAGTATTTGATGGCATATTCAGACTCAGATCATGGAGGATATAAAACTGACAGAAAAAGTACCAGTGGTCAATGTCAATTCTTTGGAGGCTCTCTGGTATCATGGTTCAACAAGAAACAAAACACAACTGCTATATATTCAGCTTTAGTCGAGGATGATGAAAATGTCAATTCTTTGGAGGCTCTCTGGTATCATGGTTCAACAAGAAACAAAACACATTTTCATCATCCTCGACTAAAGCTGAATATATAGCAGTAACAAGTTGTTGTTCTCAAGTATTATGGTTGAAACAACAACTTCAAGATTTAGGGATATACTTAAATGAGATTCCAATTTATTGTGACAACACTAGCACCATAAGCTTAGCTAAGAATCCTGTACAACATTCAAGGACCAAACACATAGACATCCGACATCACTTCATTCGAGATCACGTTCAAAAGAAGGATGTTAAAGTAGAATTCATACCGACTCATCTTCAACTTGCTGATATTTTCACAAAGCCAATAGCTAAAGATCAATTCCTATATATTCGAAGAGAATTGGGAATGGTTAATCCCAATGAGTTGTAAGTTTTCTTGTTAAATATCTTAATTAAATGTATTTTTTATGATAATCATACTGACTTTGGCATCAGAGCATTAAAAATTATTTTTGCAGGTTTGTCACTTGAGCATAGAAGGTGCTACTCGAGTGACAAACTATGCTCACTCGAGCACGTTAACTCTGCTCGAGCACAACACCATTAAAAATACTCTGTTTCTTGATATGTAAAACAGAGGTTAACAGAGGAGATAAGAATACCAAGAGATTATCTCAAATGCAACAGTGAAAATTGAGCTCACTCGGGTATGAAGGACCCTCACTCGAGCATGATATGAACATGCTTGAAGTGAAGAATGTGTGCTCGAGTAGAAAGAAAGAATTTCTTTCCAAAAGCTATCTAATGAATGGTTACTCAAATGATTTTGGAGGATTTGAGTACAAAGATGAAAAATATAGCTAGAAGACCATAAACCAGGTACGCTTTTACATGTTTTATCAAAATTTTCTGTATATCACTCGAGCACAGAATGAACACACTCGAGCACAGTATGAACATCACTCAAGCACTAGGGTTTCTGGTCGAGCACTGTCACTTATATCAGTTACGCGATAGCTCAGACCGTTGCACTTCCTGCTCTCACTCAAGGCGTCTCATCACTCGAAGGTCACAACTCTTCACCTCCAACCGTTTCTCTTCAATCAAATGTGTCCATTTGCTTCAAATCACCGTTACAACTCTCCAATCTTCTTTAAAAGGTGAGATTTACCCTCTATATTCCTCATTCGGTGCCCTAATCCATTGCATTTCTCTTCTCTATTCTCAAAAATCTGTGAGCCTTGCTTCTTCTTTTCTTGTTTCTAAATGGCTAGAACTAAAATGCCTTCCATTCCCTAAAGATCTCACTCTCCCTCTCCCACTCATTCTGTTGTTAGTGCTTCTGCAACCCCATAACCAACTCCTCCATCTCCTAAAATGTCTTCCTCACCTTCACCTCCTCCTAAACCCAAAACAAAAAAGAGAACTCCGGCTAAGAAACCTCACCCTAAGCCTCAAATAGCAAAGAAGGTTCAACCTCCTCAAAAGAAACCAAAGGGTATGGTGTTCAAAGAACCTATAGTTACCCGGTGTCAATCCAAAGAGGTCCAAGGAAGAGGGAAGAAAAAGGAAACTGAGCAACCACAACAATCATCTTCTTCCTCTGATGATTCATTCAACAGGCAACTCCGGGAAGCAATGGAGAAGTCAAAACTTGACAAGATAGTTGGGAAGATTGCTTCTCAAGCCGCTGTTTCAAGTTCACACCATGTTGGGCAATCCAGTACGGCTGCTTCAGGGGTAACTTCTGCCTCACAAGCTCCAGAGGATGATCATATTACAAGTCCTCCAGAAGGATTCAGTGTTGAGGAATTAAAGGCTATGCCACATAAGGTATTTGATACTGAGTTTGCTCATAGGCATTTCTGTCCTGTAGTTTATGTGGATTTAGATTACTTGAAGAAGAATTGCAATTTGGATTTATATCCTTATCTTGAATACTATGCTCCTTGGCTAAACATCCACATTCCATATTCACCCTCTATTGTGAAAACCTTTTACTGCAACATGAAATCCCATAACATTAAGTCTAGAACTGGAGAATTGATTGAGGAGGCAGTGTCTACTACTGTTAGAGGAAAATTTATTATGATATATGTTAAGATCATAAATGACTTACTTGGGTATGTTGCACCACCTCCTGATCCACCACTTTCTCAGCAAATGAAGCCTTCCGGATTTTGAGACCAAAAGACCCAATAGGTCCTCTTAATTTTAAACCTATTGACATGCCTGATTCTCATAGAGCCCTTCACTATATATATTCCCAGAGCATAGTCAATAAGTCCAAAAACTTTACCCATTTTGCTCAAAAGGATTATTACATGTTGGCCTCCTTCCTAGCCGGACAACGAAGGAATGTGGGGGAGATTATTTTCAATGAGATGAGAAGATTTCAATTTTCTTCATCAAAATCTGTGACTATACCATACCCTCAACTTGTATCCTTTATCCTAATGAAAAACAAGATATGGTATTTGGAAGGAAATGAGAGGGTGCTTATTTCAAGGTTTGGTAAGACTCAGTTAACCCATATGAGTATTAATCTTCCAGTGAGTTGAACCAAAGCTACATCTCAGAGGGAAGCCACTCCATCAAGAGGTGATGAGGCTCAGTCGTCTGCTCAAGGTCATATTCCTCCTCCTTCTTTCCTTAATACATCACTTTCCAACCATTTGACTGAAGCAATCAATCAAGCTGTATCTAGCTTGAAGAAGGAATTAGTGACTGAGCATGAGAAACTAGTGGAAAAGATGGAGTTACAGGTCATCAAGTTGGTAGATAAGGCTAATACCAACTTCGACTTGATGTTCAAAACTCAGGATGAGATGTCACAGAGGATAACTGATATGGAGATCTTCTTACATTCTCACTTTCCACCTGCATCTTCAGAAGTGCCTCCTGAGACCACTCCTGCCTCAACCTCACCTCCTCATCCTCAGACACATGTTCTCTTCACCAATCCATATTCTAATGTTGATATCACCTATGATCAGTCACCTTCACTACCTCCCTCATCCTCTGTACCACAGCCATCATCTCCACCTATTGTGCAAATTGACCCTTCCACTGCTATGGTACCCTTTGTCCCATCATCTGATATCACTTTTCCTCATCCCCCTTCTGATGTTGACAAAACGGGGGAGAAGGATGTGTGATGATTTTCTGAGCTATCATGGGATGTATTGGGTGTTTGGGTAGTTTTTATGTAATGGGGTAAAGGTTTTTGATAATATTATGGTTGTATACGGGGTTTATGGGTAGTTTATGATTTTCATGTTATTATGCTATCAAGTTTATCAAGTTTATCATTAATGACTATCTTCATGATTCAAGTTTTTCTGTTTAAGTATTTGATTGTTTCTGTTATACTATGCTTATCTTGGTTGTTAAGTGTCCAGAGGAAGTATTGCAGGGAACTTATGTAGATAAGTGCAAAAATATGAACTTGAATCTAAACCTTGATATGCATTTGGAAACATTGATGTTGTACACTAAAAATCTTTCATCTTAATCAATTTTTTTTGAATTCCATCACAAAGGTTTTTTCATCATCAAAAAGGGGGAGAATGTTAAATCTCAAGTTTTTTTGATAACAAAAGACAATTGTGTGCAAATCATAGTTTTATAAGTCTAAGGAATGTTTACAAAGTGACCAAATGCATATAGCAAAGTTATGTGGTGCTTGCTGTCAAAATTAACTGGTATACTCGAGCATGAATCAAGCACTCGAGTATGGAACTCTTTCATGCTCGAGCAGATGCGAGTGATAGCCAAAAAGTGTTTGCCCGAGAGCATACTACTGCCATTTTTACTGATTCACTCGAGCACTGGAGAGAGCACTTGAGCAGAAGAGTCTTTCTCACTCGAGCACATGCGAGTGAGAAACTGCGAGTGTTTGGCTGAGAGCAATTCATGTCATTCTTCCTTGATGCACTCAAGCAGAGAAATCAAAATCAATACTCAAGCATGAAGCTGTCTTGTACTCGAGCACTAGCGAGTGAAGGACTGCAAGTGCTTGGCCGAGAGTCATGAGAGTCACAGAAGCACAAGTGTGCCTGAGTGAGGCTTCATATGCTAGAGTGACACATTAGCACTCACGAGAGTATGGGAGCTCGAGTGAGGGCCCACATCACCTGCAAGTGCAAAATCTCACTCTTGCTAAAATGGTATGCGAGTACTGTCCAGAGAAGAGTCTTTCAGTGTAAAATGCAAGGCCACTTGAGCAGAAGGAGTTGTGCTCGAGTGAGGCCCCACATTACTCACGAGTGAGAAAATTATCTCTCTGAAATCCTGTGCGAGTGCAAGCTCAAAACTGAAGAACAGGGAGAAAAATAGCAATATCACTCGAGTGAGCCCATCTATGCTCGAATGATACTCTTCCAGATCACCAAATACACCAAGTCTCACAGCGTTCAATCCGAATATGGTTTAATGTTATTTATTTATCTTATCATCACTTATTATCATTATTTAACATCATTTTGAATGTACTATAAGTGTGATACAGGAGGATGAACGTTTGAAATAAACAGACATGAAGAAAGTCAAACAACGGCAGACAACATCATTACAAGCACGCACGTACCTACTGCATTCAAAGTATTCAAACATACGCGTGTCATTCCACAGTAACAAGCCCCGCTCCTCAATGATCATTACTCAAACGGGCAAAAACTGAACATATATAAATACAGAGATCTAGAGATCGTCAACAACAATGAAGAAAAAGAATTCACAAGCATTTATACACGAGTCTCTATTATTCATATTTTCTCTGTATACATATTGATCTTCAGTGTTCATCTACTTACTCTGTAAGAGAGTCTTTATACAATTCAAATTCTATTTTCATTTGATCTCAAGGTATTGGGACCTTGAGAGGGTAGATATCCTTACGAGAGAAGCAGTTGAGAAAATTTCTAGCTAAACCTTCCACTCATAAGACTTATAAGATACAAGCGGGAGAGAACGTTGCTGCTCGTAAGACTTACAGTAGAGTAAGCAGGAGAGAACGTTGCTGCTCGTAAGACTTCTATACATAAGCAAGTGGGAAAGGTCATAGGTCGTAATTTTGGTCAAGGTCCCAAAGAAAGAGAAAGAGAATATGTAATTAAATCATAACCAATGACAGGTCAAAAGAAAGACTGAAGACGCGGAGAAAATTGAACAAGATTGGCAATTGGTTACAACTTGGACAGTTTACCTAATGAGCATGATTTCAAGAACACTTTGGACAGAACATTTCTCTTCATGTTGAGTGTGAATTTTGGTCAATATAAGCCAAAAAGGGAAAGAGAAAATATCAATCCACCTAACCACACCATAGTTGAACAATTAACCACAAACTTTTCAAGAAAACATGACATGTTGACACCTCATCTATTCTGCCAACTTTTCTTAAATTTTGGCCAAATATATTGAAAAGGTGAAGATTAAATATTTCAACACATCACTCTCTCATATCACTCCAAAAAGTGACAGCCACTTGAAGAAAAAGAAAGAATCTTGGACCAGTATGGCTTTGGTTGCGATTCAGGATTTCTGTGGCTAGAATTGGCTCCGAGTAATATTTTATCTTTAAAATAAACTCAAATAGCTTTAATTATGTATTTAAACCACCCCAATTGGAGTTCTATCAAATTAGTTATGCATTTTCAAAGTTTGGTTAAAATGCTGGCAGCTTTTGACTACCATGCGATTTAAGAAAGAATAGGCCAGATGTAGTTTATGTAAACTCCAAGGGTAAAAGAAAGCTCATGTGGCTAAAATAGCTCATTGAAAATTTGTTTATCTAGGGCCATGAGAAGCCAAGAAAGAAGAAGCATGGAAGAATTTCTAAGAAGCTTCAAAGGTTGGAAGAAAAGGGGACAAGAAGAAAGACTTTGTCTAAAAGGTAGTGAACTTACTTACTTGTTTGTATGTGATGTTTATGTTATGTATTGATTTACTGTATTGCTTGCTTGATTATGTGAAGCATGTATGAATGAACGAAGCACTGGTTCTATTTTTGCTGTGGCCATAAGCATATTGCACGAAACATTGAGCATGCAGAATATCCTTATGAGAACATAAGCTTATGTAAGGCAAGCATATCATACACTAGCATTCATCTTACATGCATTGTCTATAATGTTTACTACTGAGATTCCCTTGAATCTCACCCTCCCCGACTTACCATATAGGTACGTGAACAAGAAATAGGAGAATGCTTGAAGATGAACTAGAACGAAGAATGACAAAGAATTGAAGAAGAATGTGTATTAATTTGCTGTATGTAAATTAATTGCATGACCTAGATATTTGTATGAATAGTATGAATAATAGAATGAATACACGAATTTAAATAAAGCCATAACCAGGATCACAGGAACTAAGAAAAAGAATGACCTTTGATATGTGATAAGAATAACGGCTCACATATCATGAATTAGTAATCAACCTAAAAGAAATTACTGAATAACGCTTCCATGTACATAATAAAGGGGTATGTAAGATAGGCTTTACATTATGGTATCAAATCAGGGATTCCGGCATTAGGCTAATGTTTTTTACTAGTATAAATGACCCCAAAACTAGAATGAAATATGGGTGATGGACAAACCCAGAGAAAATATAATCTCCCCGACCATTAATTGGCAAGCTGTTACAGAGGAAGGATAGAGCCATATATCGGCGGACCAGCTGACTATAGATTTCCCTGTTAAAGGAAGGGGTAGAGCTATTTATAGAGAAGGAAACGAAGTAGTAGTGATTTATACCCAGTAGAGAAGGATATGATCTCTAAAAAATATGATACTGAGTTGGCCTATAAACCGGATTCCAGCGGAACTCAATGGTTAATCGTGCTCAGGCAAGAGCAATCCTGAGATAGGTGACCCCCTTAGAAGTATCATAGAACTTTGAAAACCTCTTGAGTAAAGGCTTCAATGCCTTATGGTATGAAAGATGGTGATCCTTAGGGATGCCATGAGAATGTTAGAATGAATACATTGAAGATTGAGGATAGGCTTGAATTCAATTTAAGCTAAAATAGTGTTTAGGTCAAAAAGTGACTCAAGTTACACTATGGTTTCGATATATGAAAGTACAAACCCTGTGAACCTTATGAGTATGTTGAACTGTCAGCAATGCTTGAGGATATTGCTTGAATGTTATGAGAATATAATAGAATGTATAAATCATGATGATATTGGCATAATTATTGGGTTTGGATATGGTTCTAAAGTTGATGAACCTAGAAGTTGGATAGACATCCAGAGAGTTGCTACCAACTTAATTGTAACATAAGAATCAAACCAATAGTTGAATTGATTCTTTAGGCACTAAAATTAACCTGAATGAATTAAGGCACTAGAATATGGTACAAATGAGAATGAGGTTCATGAAGGTTACTTGTTACTAATCCAATATAGGGGAAAGATATTGATTATATAATATTCCCTTAGAAAGAATGAGTGAGGAAATAGTTTCCTGATGAAATAGTAAAAAGAATGAATCTGCCTGCCATTCGACTAACTTGAGGCTATATCAGGAGTCGATTGGTGGATGACAGACAATATGTTGAAAAGTAGAAGTAGAGTATTCCTAGTTAGGGAAATTGAATTTACAATATTGCCTGGAGTGGGACCGATATCAAAAAATCCATACAAAATGACCCCATATGAATGGCTGAATTAAAG
This sequence comes from Inga leiocalycina, assembly GCA_963242795.1. Classification (NCBI taxonomy): domain Eukaryota; kingdom Viridiplantae; phylum Streptophyta; class Magnoliopsida; order Fabales; family Fabaceae; genus Inga; species Inga leiocalycina. The sequence continues at coordinate 36,221,464 of OY725325.1, forward strand.
AAAGTAAATAGTAGAATTGCTAGAGAAAAGGGTTTGTGTGACCTAGTGTATTGCCATGGGGTGCTCCAATGTTGTTTGTCAAAAGAAGGCGGAAAAGAAATTGAAGGTAAAACAAGCTCAATAGAAAAAGTCAAGTGAACTCTGGCTCTCGTATCTTATCTAATAGTTCTGCATGTATGTATATACCATCGAGTATATTTGTATTATAAATATATGGTAGGCACTAAGACCTGACATGCCTATGGCATGGGGTGATACCCCAGGTAGTCAGACCAGACAAGCATTCAGTATATAGCTGCAGTATAGAATCAGAGTTGGTTTAGTAGAATTTCTACATGATTGTGGGCTCTCACCCCGATATAGCCTTGCACTATGGCAGAGGTTGCACCGGCTAGAATTTACCTTAGGCTGAGGGCGGTGTGTAAAATCAGTGTCTGAGAATCAAAATTTCCTAGCATTGTGGTAAGGGACATTTGTCCTTGAATTTACCCATCTTTAGCTACTTGCATATCTCGTATTGGTGCATGTATACATATTGGAATTGAACACTTTATGCTATATACATATCTAACATTGGTGCTTATACACATATCATAAATTGTGAATACCCAGTGCTAGGTGTAGGGACCAGTGTGTCCTATGAATGCTAATCTTGACGAGTTAGGTCATATGAATAAATGTGAATGCTTGAGAATGGATGGTTTGTTTTGTGTGCTTCATAAACATTACATAAGGGTATGAATGGCTTGAGTAGCAAGGGTTGGAGCCTAGAATATATATAGAATGAATGACCTTTTAGGATAGTTTTCTGGTTCCTGAGTGTCTGTGAAAATTGAATTTTAAACTGGCCAATGCACCTGCTATTTTTGTGAATTGTATGAACTGAATTGTGACTAGAATTTTTTGAGAATTGAGTTTTTGAATAGAATTATTGGACAAAATTTTTTACCAGATTGTAGTGTCATTTTTGAACTATGTTGTCTCAAAAGAAGGGATCCTCAGAGGAACCCAAAACAATAGAAGCAGTACAGAATTGAAAGAGGCTAGAAACTATTGTAGAATCACTCAATTTACTAGGTCTTGCTAGATGAATTTAAAATTTTTCTTAAATTGATTTTCCACTCACTTGAAAAAAAGAATTATAGAAAGAATTTCTTAAGTAGGATAATGTCTATGAGAGGATTTCATAAAGCTGTAGGGGGTTAAAACTCATACCAACATTGAATATTCCTGATCCTAGAATGTGTCCTGTATATTGTCTGCAAAGAATGCAACCAGTATGGTCGGTAGAAATTGTGACTCATGAGGTTTGCAGTGAAGGGACCAATATAGCCTGTAAAAGAATAAGAAGAAAGAAAGGATTGGGAAATGTTTTAGTGAAGTAAGACGGAATGGTGTCGTGTGCCTCTTAACAGTTGAAACTTGACTAGATAAATTACCCTACTCATGAATTAGAGCTGGCTTCGATCATGTTTTCTTTGAAAATGTAAAAGCACTATTTTGTATAGTGTGGTTGAAAAAATGTACTATAACTACAAGAATTTTTAATATTTGAAAATCAGAAAAGTAGAAAACGAGATAACATGGATGAATGAAAAAAGTAGTGACGTGACTATCATCACTGGTGCTTTAAATTGAAAAGTGGTGCAGTTGATAGTCATGATGAATACAGGAACAAAAACTGATAGAAGAGTTAGGAATCTAAACATGTTAAGTCAGATAGTACTTGCTAGCTACAATGCTAGTTAAGAGGAAATTAGTCTATAAATTTCAATTGAAGAAGCTCGGACGTAAGATAGACGAATAAGGTTTATAGGAATATGTCTAATAAGAAATCCTCTAGAATTTAAGGTGTAAAGAATTTAAGATACCCTCTAGAATTTGGAGTATCCTCTAGAATTTGAGGTGACCTCAAGAATTTGAAGTGTCGATAGACCTCTAGAATTTGAGTTGTCAATAGAAAGTAGAAAGAAAGAAATGAAACTATTGCTGCAATAGTCCTTTTGAAGTAACATTATGAAAAGGACCGGTAGTAAATTTCAAGGATGAAATTTATTTAACAGGGGGAGAATTGTAATTACCCAAATTTTGGAACTAGAGGCTAGAGAATAAGCCTAAATAAAGTAGACAACTAAGCCTATTTTAGTAAGAGTCCTATGAATGAATAAGATATAGAATGACTATTAGAAACCGCACCTGGAATAAAGTATGAAGTAGTAGAAAGAAAATACCCAATTCCTTTAGGATGTGTCATTATGACATAAAACCTATCCCAAATCCAAAGCAAAAGGGAAGTTTTAACCCAGATCCAAAGGAAAAGGGGAAAAGGTGTTTAGAAAGAATTAAGAAAGAGAATTGAAAGAATTAATGGCACAAGAATTAATATTACCATAATCAAGGGCAAAAGAGACAATTGCCACTTGATCTTAAGGTTAAAGTTGGGAACCAAAATGAAGGGATAAGATTTGCTCTTGAAAAGTCAAGGTAATGATGAAGAAGATTAAATTAGTTTCCCTTCCTTTTCCCTTGATCAAAAACATTCAAGACCATAGGATGAAGGAAAGAGAATTTAAATGATATACTTCTTCATCTTTTCCATTTGAAAAGTCAACAATTGTGGCTAGGTATAAATAAAACAAGAACCAAGAGATCAATTGATCAACATATCTTTCTCCTTTTCTCCCAATTAATTTCGGTCAAGGTCCCAAAGAAAGAGAAAGAAAATATGTAATTAAATCATAACCAATGACAGGTCAAAGGAAAGAAAGAATAAGAGGAGAAAATTCAATAATACTTGCAATTGGTTACAACTTGGAGAGTTTGACCAAAAAGCATGATTTCAAGAACACTTTGGCCAACACATTTCTCTTCATGTTGAGTGTGAATTTTGGTCAAGATAAGCCAAAAAGGGAATGAGAAAATATCAATACACCTAACCAAACCATAGTTGAACAATTAACCACAAACTTTTCAAGACACCATGACATATTGACACCTTATCTATTTCTCCCATCTTTTCTTATATTTCGGCCAAGTATACTGAAGAGGTGAGGATTAAATATTTCAGCACATCACTATCTCATATCACTCCAAAAAGTGACGGCCACTTGAAGAAAAAGAAAGAACAGAACTGGAAAAAATAAAAAGGAAAGAGAAAGTGGAGTTTGAAGAATACAAGAACAAGGTAAACTCTTCTAACTTGATTTTTACCTCTTAACCACTTCTATGACTTAAAAGCTCTTCATAAACATTGTTCCCCTTGATGAGAGCTTTATTTCTGTGGTTTTAGAATTTCAAGGGGAGGTGTTTTGTGTTATCTAGTAAGAGCCAAAGTTGGAGAATCAAGAAAGAAGCTTAAGAAAGAGCAAGAAGTAAGCAAAACCTTTATTTTGAGCTATGTATTATGTGGTTTGGTGGAATTTATGGGCCTTGTTCTTGCTGCCCTAATTTCAGTTATTCAGGGTTTTCTGGGATTCATGAAGCTTGGATCATATATATGTAATTATATGATGTTTGGGAAGCATATAAACCTAGTTTGGTAGACAATTTGAGAATTTGTGAATTATTGATTTGAAACCCTAATTTTGGTCTGAACAGAGCAGGTAGGAGGAGAATGATTTTTCAAATTTTGATGTATCCAATATATTCCTTCAGAAAAATTGAGTGGGAATAATTGGTTGGTGAAATTTTAGAAAGAATGGAATTGAAATCCAGTTGGAATAATGATACCAATTAGGGTTTCTTGTGTGGCAGCTGTGTATTGTGTTTTTGGGTAATAGAATAATTTCCAATGACCATGAAACTTTCCAGTATGAAAGTAGACTTATTAAGCTTTAATTTGATAGTCATTTGCACTATTTGGATTAGTACATTAAGAATTATGAATTTTTGAAGTTAGGTATTGAATCTGGACAGAATCCTGGACCAGTGTGGCTTTGGTCGTGATTCTAGATTTTTATGGCTATAATTAGGTCTAAGTAATATTTTTCTTTAAAATAAACTCAAATAGCATTAATTAGGAATTTGAACCACCCCAATTGGAGTTCTATAGAATTAGTTGTGAATTTTCAAAGTCTGGTCAAAATGCTGGCAACTTTTGGCTACTATGCAAATTTATGAAAGAATGGAAATGTAATTTGTGTGAACTCTAAGGGAGAAAGAAAGCTCATGAGGCTAAAGTAGCCCATTGAGAATTTGGTTATCATGGCACTAATTATATGATTATCACTACTATAGGGAATGGCTTCTACTTCCCCACAAGAAGTCCATTTTTAGAAAAAGAGACGTAAAAAAATACGGTGCCATTTTTGTAATTTAGAGGAAACTTTTGTGGGCTTTAGGCGTCCCTTTTAGTTTTGGGAACATATAAAGCGGACTTTATATGTCCATAAAACTAAAAGGGATGTCTAAAGGGACCCTTTAGGCATCCCTTTTTCAAATTTGGGATGCCTTCTGCATGTCAGACAACTGTCTAACATGCCTATACCTCTCTCTTCATCCTATCCCTCTCTTTTCCTCCTTTATTCAACCCAACCATCTATCACCTTCTCCAACTTCACTCACCATGATTGTCACTTTCTACTCGTATGAAAACATTAATTTGATCAGAAATCTTTTGGTTGGACATCTTCAATACATAGATAAGTGAAGTATGCTTTATGGAAGTTATTAGTTGTGCAATAGATGTAATGCCCCAAAATGTGATTAAAGGCTAATGACTTTAAAGGGTTTGATAATTGTCTAAGTCTTATAGATGGAATTATTCCATGTTTGCATGTGCAAGGATGGAGTTGGGAGATCATGACACTTGGCAATATGTGAGACATTGGATCATGGTCAAAATGTCAGCACAAATTCTCTTCCCTCTCCCCTCATTAAGTTGGCTAAAGAGGAGTGTGAGAGGCCAAAATTCTGCTTCATCTTCATCATACTTTCTCTCTCATTCTAGCCACCATTTTTGTCCCAACTTAAGGAAGAAAGAGAAAGTGAAAGGTAAGGTTTTAGCCTTGTAAATGGTTTTGAATGCTTAAATTCTTTTCACTAACTTGAACACCATGATGAGAGCTTCATCTCTATGATTTTAGATTTTTGAAAGAAGGAGTTTAAGAGCTTGTGAAAAGTTAAAAGCGGGGAAAACAAGAAACTAGCTTGAGGAAGTGAAAGAGGTGAGAAATAGCTTCCTTTTGATACATATATATATTGTGACCATTGGTGGAACTTTGGAATTTATGGATTTTAGCCCTAATTTTCATGCCATTAGGGTCTTGTGTATTACATGGTGTTTTGGCAGTGGAATAGGTGTCTTGTGCATGGTTTGAACAATGAAATTGGTTTGGATCATTGAATTGAAAGTTGGCAATTTGGTGGTTTGGGTTGCAATGTGGTCAAAACAGAATATGTGTGGATGTGATATGAATTTGGATGTTTTAGTGATTCCAATGTTTCTATGTGAAAAATTGTGTGGGAATAGGTTTAGTTGTTGATTTTGGAGCTATTGGACATATTGGTTGAAAATTTGAAATTTAGTCAAGTGTAAACTCTGTACTAGGTAGTTTGTTTGCATGGACTTTTTGAATGAGTAAATGGTGTCTAAAAATTCTGAAACTTTCCAGTTTAGATGTCTAAAAATTCTAAAACTTTCTAGTCTAGGTGTCTTAAAATTTTGAAAGTTTCCAGTCTAATAGTTCATGTCCCAAGCATCAAAATGGACAAATAATGAATGTCATTTCGATGTGTATGCTGGGAGTTATGATTTTTCAAAGTTTGGGGTTGAAAATGGAAGCTATTCTGGAACAGTTGGGATTCCATGTAATTCTATATTTTTTTGTTTATGAACAGTAGTGATTCATATTTTTCCTATATATAGGACTTCAATATCTTTCCATAGGACTTGGGATCACCTCATTTTAATTTGTTTAGAATTAGTTATGATTTTTTGAAGTTCAGTCAAGAAGCAGAAATTTTCTTAGCTGCACCAAAAAGTTCTTGGCCGCAGCCTAAAAGCTTCTGACCTGATTTTGGCCGCAGCCAGAAGACTCTTGATTGCAACTAAGAACTTTCTGACCTGATTTTGGCTTCAACCAAAAGTCCTTGGCTACAGCCCAAAAGTTTCTGAGCTATTTTTGGTTGTAGCCAAATATTTCTTGGTCGCGACCAACTCCCAAAAATAAGCATTTTCACTTCTGAGAGGTTGTCTTTGGTATAGTTCTTTCCAATCCTTTGCGCATCTATTTGGGCTTCTAGTAGTCACCTAAGGGACTCAAATGATAACCAACCTTAAGTGTTTTGAAATTAAGAGTTTGGAAAAGGGAATGACACTATGTCCTTTATTTTGGTTGATAAGATTCAATATTTGCCCTGGATGTGAGCAAACTGTGCCAGAGCACACCTGGAAAGAACAAGGTAGTAACTCTTTCTCTTATATTATATGTAATGCATTATATGTTTGTTGTAATACCCATAATTTTGAAGTTTGAGGCTAGAGAATGAGCCTAAAATAAGTGGACTATTAAGCCCCAGTTTAGTAGGAGCCCAAATTTATTCCTTAATAATTCTTATCTCTTTAGGGTATTAAAGAAAGTAACCATTTTTTTGTGAAATCGCCCATGAGGTAGTGTGCTTGTCATGTGATTTTTTTATAATCAAACGATGAGCCAAAATTATGAAATTTTTCATGGTTAAAATAGACATCATAAGCTTTAATTTGATAGTTCATATGACTTAATTAGAGCTATATACAAAACGTGTGGTTTTTTAGAGAGAGAAAGGAGAAGAGATCTCATGAGGTAAGCCGATTTTATCGGCGTTTTAGCTCCTAATGCATATAACTTTACTCCTAAGCTCCTCTTCTATGTTATTTATGGTATTGAAAGATTGAATTTCAGTGGTAAGAAGGGTTAGGGTTCAGCCATAAAAGGAAAACGCTAGAAGGAGCTTGAGGTAATTTCCAAACCTTTGTATATTGACTATTCTAGCTACTGTGGATAATTTAATTGGTGAAATTTTGCCGGATTGTCCTTGGTTTTAAATTTTGGAAATGTGCATGCCTAGGTGTTATGCTACCCAAATTGGGTCTTAATGGTAGTTGTAACCTAATGGAATAGTCAATAAAGTGGTTAGGAGTAGAAAACAACGCGTTTACGGAGCCGAAACCGAAAAAGCCCAATTTCTCCTGGAGAACCTGAGAATTTCAGCTAGGCTATTAGAGGGCCTTAGATTTGGATTTTCAATTATTTGATGGTTCCATTGAGTTCTGGAGCAAAAATTAGGTGGGGTTACAGTTGGTCACTTTTTTGGAAAAGGCCGAAAAAGCATAATTACGAAAACGCCCCTCAAACCCTTAAAGTGAGGTTGCCAAGGGTAATGTTGTGATTTGATATTGAATTTGATAATTTCGAGTCCGAAAATGGATTCTTTAGGCAAAAATATATCAGAATAGCCCATGAAAAAATTTTGAGAAAGGTACAGTTAGACCGGGTACGGCGGGGCTGAGTTGGGTCCCTGGTGGCATTTTAGTAAATTTTCATAATAGGCTTGTATAACCCCTAGAAACACTATGGAAGTGTCTAAATTGTATATTTGGAATTATAGGACCAAGTTGTGAACCCATTCGTTGGCACATTTTACGAGGCACACTAAAAGGTGGTCTTTGAGATAGTACTCCCCAACCCTTTAGGCATGTGTCTAGGCTCTAGTAGCCACCTAAAGAGTCCAAATGATAACCAACTTTAAGTGTTCTGAAGGTGAGAATTTGGAATAGAGAATAACCTGTCGTCCTTGACTTTGGTTTATTGGGTTCGACATTTGTCCTAATCGCAAGCAACCTGTGTTGGCGCACGTCAGGAAAGAACAAGGTAGTGATTCTTCCCTTATACTATGTGTAAATGCGTTGTATGTGTATATGTTAATGTTTTGTTGTGGCGGATGGAGCAATGTGGAAGCCGAAAGGCTGTATGTAAGTCATAAGGCAATGTGGAAGCGGAAAGGCTATATGTAAGCCGTAAGGCAATGTGGAAACCGAAAGGCTATATGTAAGCCATAAGGCAATGTGGAAGTTGAAAGGCTAATTGTGAGCCATAAGGCTATATGTATGCACCACCACACCAATAGTCCTTGAGTAGCTAACAATGGTTCTGGTAAGGACTGCGAGCCTTCCCGACGGTAAAAGGAGATGAGGGTGGGGTGTGATTTGTATTTGTCCTGCTATGTGATGATTTACTTACATGCTATGTGATTATATATTGTATGAGTGATTTGTTACTATTGGGATTCTTTTGAATCTCACTCTTTCAATTGACTAACATTCGAGACAGGGCGAGTGGCTCCAAGGAGAAGCGAACGACTAGGAGCGGTTAGGACTTTGTAGGGATGTTATTTTGGAAATGGATTACAATAAATTGTTTTTGGGATGTAAATATTATGTTTGATTTTGATCATGTAATCCCCTAGTTGGAACTTATAACCCTTAGTTTATACATGTATGAAACCTGGGAGTTGCTGGAAATTTGGCTATACACTCTGATATGTATAAATGTGATTTAACTGTACAAGTAATTATATTCGATATTTGAACTTGAGACTAGGATAGGGATGAAGTTTTGAAAAAATTTGTGAAAACCCTACCATAGGGTGGGAGTTTAAAATGAGTTTTAAATTATCTGATAGTCTCCAAACCATTTAATTACGCACTCTTGAATTATAATTACTGTTTTAAGGTAGGGATTTACATTTGTCATATCATTAAATTATGTATTGTCAATGCTACAAAATTTGCTGTTGTGAAAGCCGTGAAGGCTATGTGTAAGCAGTAAAGGCTATGTGTATTATAATGTGAGCAGTCATGGAGGTGGTGCAAGTCATACCTATCCCTTCTGTTGTAATTGTGTAAGCCGTGAAGGCTATGTGTATGCTACGAAAACCATGTATATGTCGAGAGGGCTATATGTATATTGTGAAAGCTATGTTTATGCCGTGAAGTCCATGTGTATGTTGCTGCTGCTTGGTGATTTGCTTGCATGCTTTGTGATTATATATTGTATGAGTGATTTGTTACTACTGGGATTCTCTTGAATCTCATTCTTTTCATTGACTAACCTATAGCCAGGTCAAGTGGCTCGAAGGAGAAGCAAACAACCAAGGGCGGCTAGTTCTTTATTTTTGTTTGTTGGTTGGTTGTCATATTTTGGTTGGGATTACTCTACCTTTTGTAAATATTATTTTGGATAAGGATATGTAATCCCCTAAATGGGAACTTGTAAGTGACGAATATATCCCGTAAACCTTTAGTTATTATATGAAAACCCGGGGGTTGCTGGGAATTTTTGTTCACACTCTGATATTTATTAATGTACCTTAATTGTGTAGGTGAATTATATTCGAAATATGAATGTGAGACCAGATTAAACAAATTTTGAAAGAAATTTTGAAAACCCACTTTATCTCAGGGCGATTCCTTGTTTTGAAGTTTGGGACTTAACATATTTTGAAATAATCATTAGTCTCTAATTTATCTTAATTATGCATTTTCAAATTATAATTATAGATTATAAGGTAGGGGGTTATAGTAGACAACTTCTTAACACTTTGTGGTGATTGTACATAGTATTAGCTAGTAGGACTTACACTTTAATTATCTAGTGCTGGATATTTCCATACTATTTTTGTTGCCTTAATTAGGCACTGGTGGTTTAATTACTGGCCATTGGTATTTCTGTAAGTGGTTAATTTGTGGTGGTGGTTTATTAGCTATTGGTGGTTTATATTTCTGTTGGATGTATACATTGTAAAGGATATTGTGGTTCTGTACTATTTATTTGCTTGCCATTGAAAAATTATGAAAATATTTTTTTAAAAAATACATCTTTCCACATCGTTTTTAGGCGTACCTTTTGAAGGAGGGACACCTAAAGTAGTCCCACTTTAGGGTCCCTTTTATAATGGATGTTGTATCATAACCTTACCATGACCCTAGCATAGATGTCCCTCGGTTTTCAGATGTTAAAAGGCCTAAAAATGGATGTTAAAAGTGTAACCCCCGTCATCATCAAGGCCGGGCTCTCACCACGTCCCCTATACAATATTCAAGGCCAGGCTCTCGTCACGTCCCCTTATTCATTAAATGATTAATACAAACAAGCAATGCATTACACATGATATAGGATAAAGTGTCACTACCTTGGTCTTTCCGTTCTTAAGTAGGCACGGGTCTTCTACGCTCTGGGAAAATATCAAACCCTAAAGTCATAATTAAGGACGACACATTATCACTTTTTCCAATTCTCAAATAACTTCACAATACTTAAATTGGTTATCATTACTGTCTCTTAAATACCCATAAATGCCCATAACAAAAGCCCTAAAGGGTTGGAAGAACTATCCCAACGATCCCCTTTTTGGAAGTATAAAATTGTCAGCTTTCACTGTTTCACTCAAGTGAAGACGGCCTTACTTGAGTGATGGTACAGTTTGCATTCGGGTGCTAGAGAGTGAAGAAAAGCGAGTGCATACCTGAGAGCACAAGAAACTTTCAGAGAACGAGAATACTTGTGCACAAAATGCAACACTCGAGTGATACCAAATGCTCACTTGAGTACCATGAAGTGAGGTGAAGGAAGTGTTTACCCGAGAGCAAATGGAATTTTCAAGGAAGAGGAGCACTTGAACATGGCCTTTGCACTCGAGTGAAGGCTGAATACCCGTGAGTGTTAAAACACACTTTTGTACTTTAATCGTGAGTGACAACCCGAGAGGCAAGTTCTGGATGTCAAATACACTAGCACTCGAGTAAGAGGAAGCTCCCTCGAGTGAGAACCCACCACACTCGCAAGTAAGGCAATACTCTTGCCATTTTTATAGAAGTGCAATGTAGAAACTGAAGGGTAAATGAGGAATTTGACTGACTCACTCGAGTGACACACATCAGAAACTAGAAAAAGCAGAAGCACTAATAGCAATTCCCAGAGGTTACCCAATTGACTCCAATGGACCCAAAACCTTAACCAAAGCTATCCCCACACAAAATCACTCAAGGAATCCAATAAAACCATCAAAACAACCAAAATCTTATTCCATTATCATGCTTTGGTTTTGGGCAACACTAACACCAAAAGTCCAAAATTATCAAACTTAATCATTCAATCCCAAATCCCTTTCTATCTTAACAACTTTCTCAAATGAGCTTCTTGATTCTCCAACCTCCAAAATTCTTGAAAGTCCAAACCAACACCAAATGGCAAAATTTTTCAAGCTTTTCTTCCTTTTTCTTTGGTCTCTAATGGCACCGAATGAGAAGAGAAGAGAGTAAGAGAGATGAGTGAAGATGAAGAAAGCAATGATCACTTTACTCCCCTCTATTTCTCTTGTCAGCCGAAATGTGGGGGAGAGAGGAGATAGAAATTATTTTTAAAATTGCATTTGACTTTTCTCTTATCTCTCCCTTCATCTACACTTGCTACTTGTCCACTTCCTATTGGCTCCCATAAATTAAACACCCAATCAGTCACTTTAATCCCCCCATAAGCCATTTAATCACACTTTTCATTTTCCTCTTATTTAGTAATTAATTTCCCCATTAACTACTAACTTATGACTAGTATTTTCATTCTATCAATTTTTCACCATTTATGACATATTAATTAATATTGCCATAAAACACATAATAAATTCCAACTTTAATTCAATAATTATACTCAATAATCATTATTAGCCCTTAATCAAAATTTGGGGCATTACAAAAAGCATTGTCTATAGTAGTGTACATATCTAGGGCTATGAAAGGCCAAGAAAGAAGAAGCATGGAAGAATTTCTAAGAAGCTTCAATGGTTGGATGAAAAAGGGACAAGAAGAAGGACTTTGTCCAAATGGTAGTGAACTTCCTTACTTGTATGTATGTGATGTTTATGCTATGCATTGATTTGATTTATTGCTTTTCTTGATTATGTGAAGGATGCATAAATGAATGAAGCATTGTTTCTATTTTTACTGTGGCCATAAGTATGTTGCACAAAATATTGAGCATGCAGAATATCGTTAAGTGAACATGAGCCTATGTAAGGTAAGCCTATCATGCACTAGCATTCATCTTACATGCATTTTCTATAATGTTTACTACTGAGATTCCCCTGAATCTCACCGTCCCCCATCAACCATATAGGTACGTGATTAGGAAAGAGGAGAATGCTTGAAGATGAACCAGAAGGAAGAATGACGAAGAATTAAAGAAGAATGTGTATTAATTTGTTGTATGTAAATTAATTGCACGGCCTAGATATTTGTATGAATAGTATGAATAATAGAATGAATACGCGAATTTGAATAAAGTCATAGTCGGGATCACGGGAACTAAGAAAAAGAATGAACTCTAATATGTGATAAGAATAACAGTTTAAATATCGTGAATTAGTAATCAACCCGGAAGAAATTACTGAATAATACTTCCGTGTACATAATAAAGGGGTATGTAAGACGGGTCTTACATAGAGAAGCATACAATGAAGGAAGGTTAAAGGAAAACAAAAAAGAAATAATAAAATTTTAAGGTATAGCAAACCTTACCTTACTCTTATATCACTACAAAAAACATAAAATTATCCATTAAATTTTTTCTGTCAGTAAGTTCTGACAAATTACTAAAGGGAAAATTCTATCAGTAAATTTTGTCAAAAATTATATTTACCGATGGAATTAGCTACATATTTTTTCCATTGATGATTTCTGACGCATTAATGACAAAATTCCGTTGCTAATTTGTTAGCAAAATTATAGACAGATTTTTAGATGGAATAATTCCATTAGTAATTTTGTCTCTAAGTTTTTTTAAAATTTTTTTATTATATTAGAATAATTTGATAAAATAATAATAATATAATAATTTATTAAATTAAAAAAATATATAATGAAAATAATTTAATATTAAAAACAATATCTCTATAAAAATAAAAAATATAATATAAATAGAATAATAAGATAAAAATTATCTTTTATTAAAACTACAACATAAAATAAAATATGTGCATTTTTAATATTATATTTGTATATAAATAAAAAATACAAATATAATAAATACAAACATAAATTATAATATATAGTATAAATATTATGTTTCAATTTTTAAAATAAACACTCTCTCTATTTCAAAAAATGTATATAAGTTTTTCATAGAATTCGGATATCAGAAAGATTACCATATATATATAACATAAAATTTCTCTACTAATTCTCCGTATAAATGTTTAATAATATATCAAATTACATATATTTGGCTAAAGTATACTTTTAATCTTTTAAGTCTCAAATGAGGCATACTTTTGGTCCCTTAACTTCGTAAAGTATTCTTTCGGTCATATATTTCTAAAACCATTAATGTTAAGTCTTAATTTTCTAATATAATATATTTATATTATTAAAGTAAAATAAACCGACAAATCATTACAAATGAAATCAAGGTTTTGATATTTAGATTAGTAAAATAAATTTTTTTACAGTTAGATCTTTAAACTAAAATTTTTTAATGCAATCGGGCTTTTGATACTAACTATTTTATTAGGGATTTAGATAGTTTTCAATTTATGCATATTTTAAATTTAAGATTAATAGTTTTTAATTACGCAATCATCACTTAAGCTTACATAGTCATCACTTGAATTTGTTGCATCAGCGTTTTCTGTTAGTAATATTAACAATGTTAAAATTATAAGACCAAAAATATACTTTATAAAGTCATGGGATCAAAAGTATACCTCATATAGACTTAAAAGACTAAAAGTATACTTTAGCCTATATATTTTATACAAACTCTATATACATAAGTACATATAATATAATTATTATATTTATTTTTGTGAATTGAAATATTATTTATATAATTTCAAAGGTAGGTTCCTTCAACTCAACTAGTTAAGGCTTCAGCATGCTCATGTGAGGTTATAAGTTCGAATCCTTCCTTGGTCATAAAATGCCAACGAATTTGTGAAGTAGACAGGGAGGGGGCGGTAGACGGGAAGCAGCCAGCTGGAGGTGGTAATTGTTGACCCCCTAATGGTCGGGGTACTGGTGAGTCGGTTGAAGGTAGGCTTGGTTGTTAATGACTTGTCCGTTGATGGACATCTGGTGGCATCTGGATATGCCATGTGAGAGCTTTCTAGGTGTCAAGTTGCTGTTTTATTTTTTTTTGAAAAGGAATTAATAACAGAATTATTGACAAAAATTTTTGTTAGTGGTTAGCAATGGAATTCCCCATTAGTGATCCATCACAAAATTTCGATGAAATATTCCATCAATAATTTCCAATGAAACAGAATTTCTATCGATAAATTAATTCCGCCAAGTAATTTTGTCACTATTCTATCAGTAATTTTGTTTCCATCATTAATTCATCGGTAATTCCATTGGCAATTACATTAATTGACATGTTTGTTGTATTTATGTTATTTATGTGAAATCACACACACATACACATGACACACTCATGATTATGGTTCGGAAATGTCATAGGAGTTGATTTTAACAATTCATCAATTTGAATAAGTGAATGCCTGTGCATGATAGTTGTTTTATAAATTTGCATCTATATTCGCTCATTCAAAAGTTGATTTGCCCAATCATCGCTCAGTAATCCACTTCAATGAATTTTTCTTTCCAAGCATAGATCACCCGATGTAAAATCCCTTCCTTAAAACTCAATTCTCCATACATTTAGTCAAATCTTCTGATAATGAACAATACTATGGCATAAAAGAGAAAAGATTAAACTCAAAGGTCTACCATAGTAGAAAAGATTACAACTCATCTTTCAAAAGTTAACCATGATAGAAAAAGAGTTCAACTAACAATTTGAAAACACTACCACAGTAGTAAAGGAATTAAATCACTCCGAAGATCTATCCAAGATGGAAAAGAATAAACTAGTCATTTAAAATTTATTATGGATAATAAAACTCTTCTCATCGCTTCACAAACTAAACCATAATTACTCAACACACTTGGGCCTTAGACTTCTCGAAGTCCAGAATATAATAAATCGACTACAAGCCTAACATCAAACTTAATTATCAAAACACTTAAACAATAATTTTCTCAAATATCCACTTGAGTCTCCTATCCATGATAGAAAATAGTATAACCCAAACCATAATATCACATCAGAGGATGCAACATGAGCCCTATAGTGACAATACATAACAATTCATCACATAAATAAAAAATGAGGATGATTTTCAAAGATTATTACAATAATCAAGCCTCTAAAGTCTTCCCCAATTGATTAGTAGAAGAACTATACTTGAAAAATGTTAAATCAATGGGAGAGACAAAAGCCTCAATAACCACCTATCCAACTCATGATATATGCTAATATGTACTCATGAGGTGATAAGTGGAACAATTTATATAACAAAGTATTAGAGATATAATTCACTAAATTCCATATCACATACTCCATCTTGTAACACCATATTTTATAAAATGTTTTGATGAGTTTTGGTTATGTAATGCTTACAAACTTGAGACATTATCAAATAGTAAGTTGTTAAAATCCCGACTTTGATATAGGGTTCGATCCTGTACTTGAGTGGATTTTTCAAAAACTTTTTAACTGTAATTATGTGTGATCTCAAACTGATTTGTAAATTCATTACTACTCATTAGTTTCAAAAGTAACTTTTTAAAATGCAGTGCGTTCTTTGGCAATAGCCTGCATAATAGTGTTTAACTTAAGGGCCTTTAGTGTTTGGCTGCCTGATTCTAATTCATTTATCGTGTTTAGATACTAGCATGTTTGCTGAAAACCTAACGTACTGCTTACAACCAATACGATTAGTGTCACAGTTACTAGTATTACTACCATTACTTCTACTTAATTACATTCACATATTATATAATCATCCAAAATAAAAGATAACCAGATAATCCTTATTTAATTAGCCTTCTATTCTCCCATCTGTATTACCTTCCTTGCTCTTAGAGCTGGAGGCCTTTACTATATATCATTTGTTGAAAAAGGATGAGATTTAGAATCTCAGTAGTAAAACAAATCACTTATATGATATGCAAAAATACTAAGCATGTACATCAAATCATCAAATAGTTTTACTCACAGTATGCATCAAACAAAGGGCCTATCTAGTCCCTTATCACAAAAGGTGCAGTCACGGGCTTTATGCCTCAAGCCTGATTGGCTTAAGACTGCCTCGGGTTATTGCACGTGAAACCTATACTTACGGGTCTTACCGCCTAAGGACTATTTGTCCCGCACTTAAACCAAAGATATAGAACACATACAAAGCAACACATATGATATAAGGGATAATATACTACCTGACTTCCCTTCCAAATTAGGCTCTTGTTCCTAGTCCCTCGGGCATCCCAAGCAGATGTCAAATCCTATCAGTCATAATTTATGGACAGGTGAGTTATCGCTTATCCACTTCTTTGATTACTTAAGACACTTAGTTGGTTATCATTTGGGTTAATACATTGGCCCACTTAATTAGCTAAAGTGGTTACACTAGTCCCATGTGCTCAACTCTACCCTTGGAGTTTGCACTTATTACAATTTACCCTTAATCATCAATTTCGCACTATTCCAAAAAGTTGGCAGATTTTTCACTTAACTTTGAAAAATCATAACTTTGTCTAGAAAACTCCAATTGGGGTGGTTTAAAATCCTATGTGACCCCATTTAAGTATATTTTAAAAGAATAATTATTTTCCCTACTAATTAAACGTACAGAAATCCAGAGAACATAATTAGCCCTCTATACCAGAAACATCAATCCAGACTTCAACATCAACTTTAACAAGCCATAACTTTTTGTGTACTAATCCAAATATTACAAATTATATATAAAAATAAAGCTTGTCTTGTCTAATTTATTTCTGGAAATTTTCATAGTCATTGGATTCCATTTGATTAAGCTAAAATAGGTCACAATCCAGCCTACCACAAATTGGGCAGTGTTTTTACCAACAACACTTAAAGTTTTATAGGGTTCTTTTTGAGCTTAACTCATTTAAAATCACCACCAAAGGCTACCTTCACACAAATTTATTGGAGAACTCAAATATAACAAAATCCCACTCGTTTTACCTATTCTGCCCTCTGACCAAATAGCTACCTAAGACAACAACCATCAAGATTCAAGTTTTAGCACATAGCTTTTTTATACTCATTGTTTAACACCATATTTTACCATTTACAACAACAAAACAACATCAAACCCTATTTTTCCATATGAACCAAAACTAGGGTAGAAATGAGAAAACCAAAAGACTTCACCAATCATTACAATACTTGGCTCACTTTAGTTTTCTTAAGCTCTTTCTTTGATCTTCCAACTTTGCTTCTTGCTTAAGGGCTCAAAACACCTCGTCTTGAAAAATAAAAACCATAAAAATTAAGCTTACATCAAGAGGAACAATGTTTATGAAGATATTTTGAGCTAGAAAGTTGAGTAGGAAGGAGAAATCTTAGAGAGAAGCTTTACCTTGTTCTTGAAATTTCAAAATTTTCTTTCTCTCTCTTGCTCCTTGCTTGGCCATCCAAAATGATGAAGAAGGAGGGTGATGTGGTGTTTTTAAGTCACTTATTTCCCTTTATCATGAGCTGACCAAAATCCTAAAGAAAATGGAAGGCCAAGATCATATCTCACTTTAGTTTGATTTGCTACTACCAAGGTGACATGTGTCTCGATTAACTCCTTAAGTGGCAAGTGGCTTGATAAAAATCTCTTGCTTTTCTTCTTTACTTAACCAAAAATGAGAGAGACAGTGGACTAAAAATAAAGCATTCAATTGTCCAATGATCTTGCAAGAAAAGCACCAAGGTTATAAACCAGTGGTTAATTGCGTTTACTTGGTTATCTTGAAGGTTAGTCTTGTTGGGCCAACTAATTGAGGTTTAGTTCAATTGAAACCATTTACTCTTGCATGTGGTTGGCTTAGGCTGAAATTA
Source organism: Inga leiocalycina (assembly GCA_963242795.1). NCBI lineage: Eukaryota > Viridiplantae > Streptophyta > Magnoliopsida > Fabales > Fabaceae > Inga > Inga leiocalycina. Next base: position 36,239,412 of record OY725325.1, read on the forward strand.
TAGAGAGGGAAAAGGGAACTCTTGTGTCCAATAGTGTATAGCTTCTTGCACACAAGGAAGCTAATTAACCAATAGTTACTTGGCTAATTCATTTTGTCCCCCTTCTTCTTCTCTTTTTGGCTGAAAATTTAGGCTTAATTGGAGGGAATTAATTTGCTTTTTGTGCTTCATAATTACTTTACTTTTCAAGGGCAAATTCTAGCTCTTAATCTTGAGTTCCAAGTTTTTTTACCATAAGATCAAAGTGCAATTGTCTCTTTTGCCCTTGATCATGGCATTATTTATTGAATGGCCATTTTCTTTTCTTTTGCATTTTAATTCCCTTCTTCTTTCCATGTTAGGCACCATTTTCCTTTCTCTTTGGGTTCAAGTTAGCCTTTGTATCCTTTCTTGCTTTAAGTAAGGGAATTTGTCATTTTCCTTAGTCAATTGGAATTAAATGCCTTACAAAATTCCCAAAGTAGTTTCTAAAATTATTTACACTTGCTTTTGGGACATTTAGACCTTGTATGAGTTTTAGGACATTACACATCTTGCATAGAGATATCCACAAAATTCCAAATTGCACATTCCATATCTCAAACTCCATATCACAATAGCTATATCACAATTTCCATACGTAAATTCCATATCATATTTTTGATATCACATTTTTCATATCACAAATTTCGTGTCACAATTGCTATATCACAATTTCCATACAAAAATTCTGTATCATAAATTTGATATCACAATTTTCATATCACAAATTCCATATCACAAATTTTGTATCTCAATTTTTGTATCACAATTCTCAAGTTGTCTCCCATCAATCCAATCGAATCACCTAATTTTTGCTAAGTAGACCCATGGGCTAATTACTGCCACTCAAAAGCTCACTGGTCTTAGAATAAGGACCGGCCAAAATCCACAGAACACAGCCCAGACCATAGGTGTAATGCCCCAAAAATGGGCTTAAGGGCTAATGACTTAAAAAATGAATATAATTATTGTTGATAAATACTTTTGAAGAATATAATGTGAATTATGATCTGAATATGGTCTGGTCAGTGCTCAAACCCTGTAATATATGTATTTCAATAAGAGGATAGTATATCTTACATTGCAAGGTGTGAATGATGCAAATGCCAGCTTGAATTTTCTATCGACAGCCAAAGCTGAGAAGTATCTGGAGAATGTTTGCCAAGGGTATATGGTGTTCTTTTTTCGTGCAAAGAGAGACAGAAGAAACTCTGAGTGGTATACTCGTGGTAATTGAATTTCATAAGCTATTTCTGGATGATCTTAGCAGATTACCTCCGAAAAGGGAAGCTTAGTTCCCAATTAAGATTGTACCTGGAGTTGGTTCGATATCAAAGGCCCCATATCGTATGGTCCCAAATGAAATGGTGGAGATAAAGAAGTAGATTGTAGGCTTACTTGAGAAAGGGTTTATTAGACCCAGTGTGTCGCCTTGGGGAGCTCCAGTGTTATTTGTCAAAAAGAAATACGAGAGTCTTTGTTTGTGTGTTGATTATAGAGAGTTGAATAAGATTACTGTCAAGAACCAGTACCCTCTCCCAAGAATTGATGACCTTTTAGATCAATTATCTGGTTCGTGTGTTTTCGAAGATTAACCTAAGGTCGGGATATCATCAGTTACATGTAAAGGTAGAGGATGTACCAAAGACTGCTTTCAGGACGAGATATGGGCATTATGAGTTTTTGGTGATGCCTTTTGGTCTAACCAATATACTTGTGGTATTTATAGAGTACATGAACTGTGTCTTTTGACAGTATCTGGATCAATTTTTTATTGTGTTTATTAATGATATTTTGATATACTCGAAAAGTAGAGAAGAGCATGAGAATTATTTGAGAATTGTGTTAAATATATTGCATGAAAAGAAACTCTATGTCAAATTGAGTAAATGCAAGTTTTAGCTGCCAGAAGTAAAATTCTTAGGCCATGTTATCTCACAAGAAGGGGGGTCTCTATGGATCCCAGTAAGGTGGAAGCAGTACTGGACTGGAAGAGGCTAGAAATTGTTGCTGAGATACGTAGTTTTTGGGTCTTGCTGGTTACTACCAAAGATTCATCAAGAATTTCTCTCATATTGCCTTGCCGATGCCAAGCTCAGGAGAAAGGATCAACCATTGTGTGGGATGAATGTTGTGAAAATTGCTTTGTGGAGCTGAGAGAGAGGTTGACTATGGTACCTGTATTGATTATACCAAATCCCAGCTTGACTTATGTTGCGTATAGTGATGTGAATAAGCAGGGATTAAGGTGTGTCCTTATATAATAGGGATGTGTGGTGGCCTATACCTCTCGACAGCTCAAACCTCATGAAATAAATTATCCCTCTCATGATCTAGAGCTTGTGCCAATTGTGTTTTCTTTGAAAATTTGGCGGCATTATTTGGATGGTGTGATGACAGAACTGTACTGCAACCACAAGAGTCTCAAGTATTTATACAATCAGAAAGAATTGAATATGAGACAATGTCGTTGGATGGAGTTGCTAAAAGACTACAACCAGAAATCAAATACAATCCAGGTAAGGTAAATATAGTCATGGATGCTCTTAGTCAAAAGACGGTGCTTGTGGCAGTAATGATGATACAAGAGGGGAAGTTGATAGAAGATTTTTGAGACATGAATTTGTCGAATCAGATCTATTATAGTGTTTCCTAAAGGGAAAGTGACTTGAGGGCTGAAATTGAAGAAGCTCACAGGCAAGATAATCGAGTACAGAGAATTCGAGTTAGAATTGAATGAGGGGAAGCTCAGGACTATGATTTGTCGCTTAATGGATTGGGTCACTACCAAAAGGGAATTTATGTTCCAATTAAGGTGGAGTTGAGGCAAAAAATTCTTGATGAAGCACACAAGAGCTGGTATACTCTTCAACCCGGTATGACCAAAATATACTACAATTTAAAGTCTATGTATTGGTGGCCGGGATTGAAGTTGAGGTGATGAAATATGTGGTGCGGTGTCTTACTTGCCAGAGGGTAAAGATCGAGCACCAGAGACTGCCAAGTTTGTTGCAGAGTCCTGAGATTTTGGAATGGAAATGGGAGAGTGTGACCATGGACCTTGTAGTGGGATTACTCAGTATCAGGAATTATAATGTGATATGGGTGATTGTGGACCGGTTAACAAAGTCGGTTCACTTTATACCAATCAATGTTGGTTACTCTCCGGAAAAACTGGCAGAGATTTACATTTGAGAGATTATGAAGCTCCATGGCATACCGAAGAATATCATTTTCGACTGAGATCCCTAATTTACTTCGAGATTCTGGAGGGCCTTACATGAGGCTCTGGGTACTCAGTTGAGATTCAAACACTGGAAGCTATGCTACAAGCTTGTGTCCTCAACTTTAAGGGGAATTGGGACTACTTTCTTCCACTTGATGAGTTTGCCTACAATAATAGCTACCATACGAGCATCTAAATAGCTCTGTATGAAGCATTGTACAGGAGGAAGTGCCAATCACCCTTATGCTGGAATGGGTTATTTGAGAGGAAGCTATGAGTGTCGGAGCTTGTTGATCAAACCTCAGCACAGATTCGAATCATTTAGAAAAGGATCCTTACAGAGCATAGTCGACAAAAAAGCTACACTGACAAGAGGATAAGGCCTCTAGAGTTTGAGATTAGTGACCATGTGTTTTTTAGGGTATCTCCAATTAATGGCATCGGGAGAGCTATTAATAGGAAGAAGTTGAGCCTGAGGTATATAGGTCCTTTTGAAATTCTTGTGAGCATTGGGCTTGTTGCTTATCGAGTAGCCCTACCCCCAAACTTAAGCAGACTCCACAATGTGTTTCACGTTTCCCAATTGAAGAAGTGCTAACCGGATTTATCTCATATTGTTGAGTATGAGGAAGTTGAACTATAAGACAACTTCATATATATGGTAGAGCTAGAACATATCATTGATCGAGAAAAACGACGGCTCAAACACTGAAGCATTTCGTATATGAAGGTGATTTGGAAGGGAATGTCACAAAGGGAAGCAACTTGGGAAGCGGAAGTTGATATGCAAAGACGTTATCCGAAGTTTATTGCTCAAGTTGTGTGACAAATTTTGAGGGTGAAATTTATTTTTCAAGGGGAGAATTGTAATGCCTTAAAAATAGGCTTAAGGGCTAATGACTACAAAAGTGAATGTAATTATTGTTGATAAACGCTTTTGAAGAATATGATGTGAATCATGATTCGAATGTGGTCTGATCAGTGCCAAAACCCTTTATTTAAGCTTAATTGTATGATAAAGCTTGAAATGAACCCTAAGGGTAGGGGAGGGCGCATGAATGAAGAATAGAAGAATATAAATGTGTTAGGTGGTGATTCAGAAAGAATTACCATAATCAAGAAAAAAATGGGAAAAAGGAAAGTTACCAACTAATTGGTCAGTTACCGAAGAGGAAGCTCCTTGACAACTCAAAGATCAATAGTTGAGATTCATTATATAAGGGAGTGGAATTGTATGTGTGAGTGTCCATGAAAGGGGAAACAAGATCATGACATATGGCATTATTTTGGCCATTGATGATGGTCAGACCTTCAACCACTCATTCCTCTCTCCTTTCTCCCTCTAAGTTGGCTAGTTGCATAGGAGTAAGGGAAAAATATGCATCTTCATCGTTCTCATCTTCTTTCTCCATTCTCCATTGTGGACCAAGCTCATGAGGAAAGAGAAAGAAGAAAAGCACAAGGTTAGTACTCCATATGACCTCTAATGCTCAAATACTCTTCATTAGTCTTGTTCATGGTAATGAGAGTTTCATTGCTATGGTTTTATATTTTTGAAAGAAGATGTTTGAGTACCTGAAAAAATTTGAAAGTTGAGGAATCAAGGAACCAACCTTGAGAAGAGGAAGAGGTGAGTGTAAGTTGCATTTTGGCATATCCATTGTAATTATTGGTTAAGTTTAGGAGATTTGAGAATTTTGCCTTGCTTTTCATTTGATTTTGAAATGGATGAATTGGTAGTGTATTGGGGTGGAATTAGTGTGATATTGTGTCTTTGTGCCATTGGAGTTAGTTTGGAATATTGGAAGGAAAATTAGTGCAATTAGTTAATATATTGAAATGTGGTGTCCAAAACAAAAACTTGTTGGTAGAATGAAAATTGGGTTGTTTTAGTGTGACTAAAGGATTCCCTATGAGAATTTGTATGGGAATGGGTTGTTCATGAATTTTGGGAACCCTTAGACACTTTGGTAGGAAGTTTGGAAAATTCTGTCAGCTGCTGCGTTTTGACTTCTGATAAGCCTCACTTGAGTGATCTGGAGTCTCACTCAAGTGCAGCATTATGTTTTCTCTTCTCCTTCAAGTTTCAGTTGTACTCCCGCGTAAAGAAAGCAAAAGTGCATTTTCTCACTTGTGAGTGATATGAGTTATCCCACTCGAGCGCATCTTATCTCACTTGTGAGTGGTATGAGTGATTTGTTACTATTGGAATTCCTTGAATCTCATTCTTTCTATTGACTAACCTTTAGACAGGGTAAGTGGCTCTAGGGGAAAAGAGAGGACCAAGGGCGGCTAAATCTTCTAAACGTCATTTGATTTCGATGTAAATGTTAGTATGATTTTGTGTAATCCCCTATAAGGGAAACTGTAAACCCTTAGTTGATATATATATATATATGAAACATGGGTTTGCCAGGAAATTTGGCTATACACTCTGATATGTATGAACGTGATTTAACTACATAGGGTAGTTATATTCGAAATGTGAATAGGAGACCAGATTATATTGATTTCGAAGGAGATTTATAAAAACCCTATCCTAATAATGGGATTAAAAATGAAATTTTATCATCTGTTGGTCTCTAATTCAACTTAATTACGTATTTTCAAATCATAATTACTGTTTATAAGGCAGAGGTTACAATAAGTCTTTTCCCCTTATTGAACCAATAGGGTGTCGTAGCCCCTCATTGAATTGGTGGGGTAGTCCCTTATTGAACTTGTAGGGCTGCCCCTTATTGACCTAGTGGGACAATAGAAAGCCAACCATTAAGCACAATGTAAGCTATACCATATGGTAAAATAAACCACTCCATCTGATCCCAATCTAATTATCATAATAATTATCAATAAATAACTCAACGGGAATTTATCAAGATTTTCACATTCAATTCATGTTGTTCAAATCATTTTCATATACATGCTATATTATCTTGATTCCCAACTCATATATATATAACATAATTTAAATCATAAGGTTCCATAAGGCAATTTCTATGAAAATACTTATCAACGTCATGATAACTTTCTCAATCCTAGTACACAATTCAAAGTACATCAATATACCATTTTTATTCTCATAATCATTTCACAAAATACTTACAAATAACATACCAACACACATAACAAGTGGATAGTGGTTACCTCTAGCCAAAGCTAAGTTTACCACAAGAATCCAAGCTCAAAGTGTAAGACCCTTATCTTAGTTCAACATTATTCAGAGTGCTTGCATGTAGTTCGGTGTTCAGAATCAAATGACTATTTGACCCTTACTGGCTATACTATGTGCATTGTTTAGGATCAAAGCGATTCGCCTCATCCCTACTTGTCACATTGTGACTACATCAATGTTCCGGAGCAGGCATCAACCTGTCTATACTTGACTCATGTTCTCAAATCAAAATTAACCATTGCTAGCTCTTCATCATGAGTGAGGTAATTAATTTTGTGAGACTACAACTGCTAAAATGCATAGGCCACTATTCGGCCCTGTTGCATCAGAACATATTCCAATCCGTGCTTGTTGCACATCTGTGTAGACCACAAAGGTCAATTATGGATCTAGGATTGTTAACATTGTACTATTGAGAGGTATTCGCCACTACTATGCCCTACTACATGAGGGTTCATCCCATTCTCTGTTCATATGCATCACCACAAATTATATAGATGTGAGATTATTGACCACACATGTTGTGTTACTACAAACCACACAAGTTTACATGGGTAATATCACTATACACCATATAAGATGTAATATTGTTAGCCACACTGCCTCAGCAGTATATTTTACGCACCACCTTTCAGCCACAATGCTACTTGTTTTTTTTTGCCGATGGAACCAAGACCCTTGAGAGTCAACGTACCAATAGCTCCACTCTATGGTTCAAAATCACGGTGGCTTCATACTATGGTTCGACATCACAGTGGCCCTATACTATGGTTCGACATCATGGTGGCTCTATAGTACGGTCACCTGAATGGTAGCCCCTCGAGTCAAAATTCCCTACAGGTAGCCCTTTCTGATTTAAACCTTCCATAGGTAGCCCTCTCCGATCACAATCCTCCATAGGTAGCTCTTTCCTGTTGACTGTCTATGAATAGAAGTACCCTTATAATGGGAAACCTATATCTTATAAGGTTCCTTAATTATATCCAATAGGCATGCTAAACAAAATCAAGACCAATAGCGCCTATTCTAACCTTCACAGTATTAAGATAATATCCTTAAAACATTACTAAAGGTTCAACATCATCCTTAAAGTTTACAAGGTTTAAACTTCCTTCATGGAATAGAACCATAGTGCAATCTTATTCACATTTTAACCTAAGCACTATTTCAGCCTAGATTTGTTTTAAACATATCATCAACCTTCAGTATCATCGTATCAAATCCTCTAGGATCAATATACGGCATAATCTCCACTCATCATGTATTACTGTATATCATATCTCTATTCCTTTAATACCATGTTGTTGCTAAGGATCATTACTTAGCACAGAGAAACCTTAAAACAATCACTATGCCACAAGCTTCCATAACCCTATCAAATGGACTTTTCTGGGTAGTATTCACTGCAACAGAAATGGTTCAGATTAAGAATCAATATTAACTTCATCATCTCTATGCCTCTAATCATTATGTATGTCATTTGAGAACTTCTAATTAGAATTCTAAATCTTTAATTGAAAGATCTAACATCTCCAGGAAACTTCCCAGAGGGTCACCCATCCTGAGATTTCCCTAGGTTGAGTACACTTAAATTTCATGTACCTGAACAAAACGAAGATACCAACTGTAACTACTTTCGATTCCTGGTACCCTATAACTACCCTTGGTCCATAGAATCATGCCAACTATGTTAGATCAAACGTTTCACCCAAGAGGGGGGGTGAATTGGGTGATACTGAAATTTCTTTCGAAAATATAAAATTCAGACAAAATAAAAACAGTAATGAGTAAGGAAAAATATCACCGAAGTGTACACCGGGAGTTATACTGGTTCGGTCACAACCACTTTGACCTACGTCCAGTCCTCAGAGCTTCTCTGAGAGTTTCACTATAGCTTCCAAGATTCAGTGGGTTCTTGGCACCTCAGTACAAGCAAGTTCCTTACACCTGGACACTCGCTCCCCCTTACAGGTTGTAATCCAATCCCAACTCAAGGTTCCACAACCTTAAGTTATCTCAATAACAAATATTGAGTTTGAATGAAATATCTCTCTCACAGAGTAAATAATAATCACTGAAGCATATGAATACAATTTCAATGTGAAAACAGAGTAATGAACTTGATGATTCGTTCGTATGGATGCTTAGTTGTACTTCTCTGTTTGAAGGTTCCCATATATATAGTTACATTGGTAATGATTGCTGGAACATATTTCTTCATGTCCGTTGGAGCGTGCGCAGCAATAATTGACTTTTCTAGCTTTTTGAAAAACATGCGTTGCGTTAGGTGATGGTCTGTGACATTTGAGCATTCCTTTTGACTTTCCTTATTTGGCAAGATCTCTTCACTGTTTTCCTGTTGAAAAACTTTGTGCACTAATATAATAAAAGGTTAATCAAATAGGAAACAGAATAATGACCGTTGGAATGATTTCAGACTTTCTGGGTTAGCTTACTCGAGTAGCTCCTCGAGTAATTATTGAAGTTTACTCGAGTAGCTCCTCGAGTAACATCGGGAAATCATTTATCAACTGCAAGTTAATGAACAAGTATAAGATTACTCGGGTAGTGCATGGAGTAAACTAATTTTCAAACCGTTGGAATAGTTATTTACTCGGGTAGTTACTCGAGTAATGCACTCAGAACTTTATGACTTACTCGGGTAACACCTCGAGTAATCCTTTGAAAAACTTTTGATTACTCGATGCTCTACTCCAATAATATTGGCAGGATTAAAATGCCGAGAGCACTTACCTCATTACTCGAGTACCTACTCGAGTAACGAACTCATTTTTGCATAGGTTACTCGGGTAGCACCTCGAGTAACTGAGACATTTGAGCATAACTTACCCGGGTAATGACTTGAAGTTTCCTTTGAAAATATTTGAGCATACTGGGGTACTTACTCGAGGAATCCACAATGAAAAACTTGTATACTAGAGTAAGTACTCGAGGATGATGATATAAGAAGAAATCAAGTTAATTTGGTACAAACCTCAAGTTTTCATTTACCTTAGACCATTACTCGAGTAGCTCCTCGAGTAACATTGGCAGTGGTATTAAGGGCCGAGAGCTACACATTTTCAAATACACATTTACTCGAGTAGCTCCTCGAGTACCACCGAAAACTTGAAGGTAAACTGGAAGTTTTTGACCCGGTTACTCGAGTAGCTCCTCGAGTAACATTAGCAGTGGTACAAACTGCCGAGAGGTCCATATTTTGGGAAACACCGGTACTCGAGTAGCTCCTCGAGTATCATGAAGAAAACTTGATGGCAACTGGAAGTTTTTACCTTTTTACTCGAGTAGCTCCTCGAGTATCATTGGCAGGCCAAGAGCAACCTTGAAATTTTACCTGGTTACTCGAGTAGTACCTCGAGTAATGATGGCAGGTAACTGGAAGTTTTGCTGGGTTACTTCAAGTTTTGGTTCATTACTCGAGTAGCGCCTCGAGTAATGCCTTAGAAAATGCATTTCTGATCAAGTTCCTTAGCATTTTCTCTTGGCCAATCTTCACTACTTCCATGCTTACCTCAAGTTAAGCTTATTCCTTTCTTTACTTAGTTCAACCTTGATTATTAAACATTTCCTTTTCAAACCATTCTTTTGTTATCATCAAAACATGAGATCTAACAAACTATTGTCAGCAGACCAAATACTGTGTGTGGACTATATATCAGTGCTGGTACATGCACTTAAACATGTACCCTATATGCTGATCTATAAGGTTGTCATGTTTTTAGACAGGTAGCATATCTATACTCAGGATGTCCTCCCATAGCTCCTAATCCGCCGCAGATCATGCATCACGTATACCATTCTAGCTCTAGAACCGGTAACGGAATCCAGATCCGACTCTACCTTATCTATCTGTGGTTTATCTGTCTAACACTAATCGACCTACTGGTGTTTCATTCTAAGATGAGGCCCATACTCTGGACTGGTCTAAACCCGCTCTCTTAGTGTCCATGACATCTTTATACTGCCCTTAGATCGATATTATGATACTAGCTACCCTCCGAGTATATCACTGTTTCTCTGGGCTTATCTATTCCTTTCAGGGGCTTAACTATGAAACTAGCTGAAGTAATTCACTTCGCTGTTTTTGTCACTGTATAAACAAGCATATCAGTATACTATCATGTTGCTAGAAGTGCATGCGTTATGTCCAGAACCACTTCTCTGATACAAAAAATATAAGACCCCGTTGTACATTCCACTTATTATCGATATTAATTAGAGTAGTAATTGCGTAGTTCAGTGGGCATATAGGAATAGCAAAAATATACTGATATTATTGAAACAATATTGCTTGATTATATTATAGGGGTTCCCCACAAGGTTTCATACATAATAATTACATACCTTAAAATAATAAAAGGTCTTTAGATAACTAACATCTCCTCTTGTACTTGTTCGGAACCTTCAGTTTCCGGTAAGTACGCTCTTGCCCCTTTGAACCGTTGCCTACTGCTAAAAAATTTATATATGTATAGAAAGGGTGAGATTTGAAAGAATCTCAGTAGTAACATACAATCAATTATATAAAATGCGATAGATAAATGTGCTATACACCATGTAATGCAACATAACATTAACACAAACAATACGGCATATGCACATAAGTCAGAGGTACTTCCTCACTATCCGTAAACCTCTATAAATGTGCCTACTCACACAATGCCCTACTCAGTAATATATTGTTCATATTACAGAAGATGGTACACACAAATCATATAAAAATTCACATAGTTTATAAATGATAAAGTTACTACCTGAAATCCCTTTTTCCAGCTTATACTATCCGTCCATATTCTTTGATCCTGCTGGGGCAATTTCCAATTCCTATAAATTAGAGTTAACAAGTAACTAGTTATTTCTTGTTACTACTATCCTTTAATCATATTTTGTTGCTTATTTAACACAGTTACAGTAGTTTCTACACAATGCAATTTCGCAGCTTTTCAGAAACTGCCAACTTTACAATCAACTTTGAAAATACATAATTAATTCTAGAAAACTCCAAATTCCAGAAAAAGCTATTTAAGTGTGATTTTATGAAAAAATACCCATGTTACTACCACATTATTCCTAGAATTATGTCAAATATCCCCTCTTCCAGATTCCCTTCTTGAAACAGGGCTCAACTTTGAAAAATCATATCTTTTAATCTATTGGTCCAAAAATTATGTTCTTCCCATCAAATTAAAGCTCTACATCTCTACTTCAATCCTATAAAGTTTCATATTTTTAGATTAGGTTTGACTAAAAAAATTCATTTCACAACAACATTGCCTTTAATTAAACAAATCAAACAACATTTACCCTTAACTTCAATAAATTCCAGATCTACATACAAATTTTCAAAAATCATGAATACATTTACCGCCACACAATTTTCCCTTCTAAATCCAATGGAATAAACAAAACCATGAAATTCCAGCTCCAACAAAACAAAAATGCCCCTGGATAAAATCTGGAAAACTTAAGGGAAAATGAGTTCTTTTAGTTTTAATCCATAAACCACATTTTCACCTCTAATCCCATGTTTAACCCATTAAAAATCTCTTACACATGATTAATCAAGATTTGCATAGTACCTCCCCTTAGGGTTTGTGCATCCCAATCATCAAAACAAAGCCAAAATAACCATAAAACGACAACAACCACCAACAAAAATCAAGAATCAACAAGAGGAACTACGTTCTTGAGCTTACCTCTTGCTTTCTCTCTCTAGGCTGTAAAACTGCCACCTCTCTCCTCCTTCTTGCCCTTGTTTTCCTTGCTACACATGTATTTCAAGATGGCATAGTGATATGTGAGAGTTATCATGAAGAAAAAGGGAAGAACAAGTGGGTTTCTACAACCAAACTCACTTTGTTGCCTCTTGAATCCTTGCTCTTCTCCTTATCTCTCTATTCTTTATGTGAGCTCTCTCTTTCTCTCTCCTTGCTTATATGCTGGCTAAAATAATGGCCCAAGGAAAGGATAAATAGCTCATAAAAATATCACTTCTTACTTTATGAAATAATATTGTTTAATGCTAACTCAACATGTGCATTATTTACTTGGCTATAATTAATCCCTCTTGAATTAATATGGACCGAGTAAATTATTTTCCTTTCTCGCTCCCTGCTTCAGCCAAAAGTAATCCAATCAAAGGGAAAAACATATGGCTTCTTGCTTTATTGGTCAAATGACTATTTTGCCCTTACATTTTTTTCCATTTAATCACTTTGCTGGAAATTTGGCAGAAATTTCATCAAATTTGGAAAATGTGTATTTAACTGTATAGATCTCCAATTAGTATGGTTCCAAAGGTTATGTAACCTTTATTAAATCTATTTGTAGGAAAAAAATATATCCTTTAGCCAATTGGAAACTCATAATACCCATAATTTCCATTTTTGGATGTTGTCATAGAAGCTAGTCAGTTTTACTGGGCTAACTTCAAAAATTTATAACTCTTTGTATACAGCTCCAAATAGCATATATGACCTATCAAATTAAAGCTTATTAAGTCTACTCTCATTTTGTAAAATATCATAGACATTAGACAACATTTACCTATTTAAAAATGTCACATACCTAGACTGCCATGTTGGAAAACACATTGGCAACAAACCTAGTTTTTTACAGTTTGTATTTCAAACACAATTATATGGTGCGTGACCACTAATTACCTTGCTTTGCTATTCCTTATACTCTTTAATTCCCCATTTTATTCCTTTAAATGCCATAAAGGTATAAGGAATTTTAGGGAATCAATTTATGCCTATTTGGGATACTTGCTAAACCAGGCCATAGCAGTCGACTTGATTCAAGCTTATTTTCAAGCCTCTAGTCCCAAAATTTGGGATGTTACACCAAGCTCAACCACAATTCCCAAAACAATCTATAACAATCAATTGGAACCATACTTTAATTCAAACTAATTGAGTGGTTAAAAACAAAACAATTAAGACACTTAATGTCTCTCTATCTATCATCTTTGATCATTCCTAGCCAACCCAATTACCAAGCCTCATTTCTCATAATCATATTATCAATATCAACTTAAAATTTAACTCCAAAAACCAAACTCTATTTCAAATCTTCATATAATCTCCAAATTTCTCACTTTAATATAAATTTTCAAAATTCTCAATTTACTACCATAACTCAAATCCTTGATCCCAACAATATTTCCATCATCCAATAATTTTATTTCACCCATTAAAATTATTGATAATAATACTCCCCTCCATTCAACCTTAAATCCCCAAAAATTCACTCACTTTACATCGTTAGGAAAAATCACATGAATAACTATTTCTCAAAATCATCTTTCCAATTTCATTTCATCCTTCCATTAACTCTTACCTAATAGAAACATTAAACTATAACTATCTCCTCAATTTCTTCCATAACACCCAATTTCCAACCCCAAACAATCTAACTTCAATCGACATAATTATTATACAATTCCTCATTACTCAAATTGATAAATAAATAGTCAATTTAATTACATAGTCTTAAAGTCTCTAACTCCATCTTTAACTTCCAAATATCACTTTTAATGACTAAATCTCCAATCCGATACAAATCCTATCTTTTTCAAATCCTAAGATCTCATTTGAACTAATAATTTAACCATAATTACTCAACTCGAACAAAATCCTCAACTTCTCCAACTTAGGGTTTCAACAAAAATACCCATTGTCATTTTACACGCTTTAACAATATTCTAAATTGATCAAACATCAATTCTAACTCTAATAAACATAACTCAACCATCAAACTCAAGTTTAATCGGTAAAATTATCATATTCACTCATAACATTACTCTAGTATTCAAATCCTAACTTTAAACCTCTCAAATAATACAATATAAACATTATAAACCGATTAAATGTAAATATTTACTCACCTCTACATTTTTATGGTCCTCATTTGTTGAAACCCAACACTTGCTTCAAACCCTAACCATCAAACCTGTCTTGTTCCTAGTGAAATATATATTTTTAGAAAGCTCTAAATGGACAGAAAAATATTTGTGAAATAAATGTTGAGGTTGGAAGAATTTTTAAGTATGAAATAGAGCTTAAAACTATCTTAAAGCTCCTTTAATGAAGAAGTGATGCTGGAGACCGCCAAAGAAAATGCAGCAAGAAGAAGAAGGCTATGGGAAAGTAAAGATGTGTGGGTATGGGTATATATAAAAGGGAGTGGGCCCTATATCTTTATATTATTATATTCCTCTTTTATTATTTTTCTTTATATATATATATATATATATATTCTTTTCTAGGTACTTTTCTTTTTTTAAAAGTTCATTTATCATTTATAATATAAACAAAACTCTTAATATCCTCAAGCTCATATTTTGACATCACAACATCTCTAAATCATTCTCTTAAACAAACCATCATTTACCAAGTTTGTCCAAAAATCCATAATAAAATTCTATTTGTGTATTTCATTCCAATAACATTATATATATATATAAATAGAAATTATAATTTTGCTAAATTCAGCTCATCCTTAATAAATATATATTAGCTTCAATTTTCAATCACATCCCAACATTCCACTATTCTCTTAATTTTATACTTCTAGATCTTCTCTAAATCCCAAATTACTTAATAAATTACATCCTAATAACACTTAATTACTATAAATAAAAATTGGGATGTTACACCTAGCCTATTTTTCATCATCTAATTTAGACGTCCTAATCATCAAAGTGTAACTAGTAACTCTACCTAGTCAGATAGCTCCCTATTATTGGCCTTAACTTTGATTTCTCTCTCTATTAAGACCTCATTACACAACTATATTCAACCATACGAAATAGAATTCTCAAATTTGTATATCAACTATGTTAGACTCAACTTCATTAAATAGCCAAAACTAAGGTAGGGGATAGAGCCATATTCAACTTGAAGTCTCAAAAGACCTAAAATGCCTAAGATTAGTAAACTTAGCACTTAATATCACACCCTTATCTTATTTTCACATGTTTCAAAGTATTTTAGCGTAGTTCAGTAGGCAACACAGGAATATCATAAATATACTGATAGATTGATACAATATACTTGAATACATTACCGGTTTTCCCCAAAAATATCCAAAAATAAACTACATATAACCACCATCTTTGTCTTATAGAGTCATGCCAATTGTCTCCAGCTAACAACATACTTTGTGTGGATTGTACACTAGCCTTAGCTGTACCCATTTCCTCAGGTTTCCTAATATCCTTGTACCATCCTCAGTCTGGTATTGCACTACTTGCTACCCTTCGGACTTTTGCTATTTCTCTGGGGCTGATTCACAGACTGGGAGGATTTACTCCTTTGGTACCACCGTCCATGCATATCTCTTATCACGGTATAATCAAGACAGTATCAGCATACTATCCTGTTGCCAGAATTGCCACTCTACCAGAACCACTTTAGACCCTGATACCAAAATGTCATAACCTTATCTTATTTTCTCATTTTTTCAAGTGTTTGAGCGTAGTTTAGTGAGCAACATAGGAATAGTGTAAATATATTGATATATTAATACAAGGTACTTGATTACAACACAAGTTTTCCCCACAGGGTTTGATAATATTTACAAATTTAATACAGAATATCCAAAATATTTCAAAAATAAAGACTACATATAAACCACCATCCTTACCTTGGGAAACGTACCCATCAGTTCCCCGTCTCTACAACCTTGCCTTTGAAAAAGAATGAGATTTCGAGGAATCCCAGTAGTAACATATAACCAAACATATAACATACAAGAATTAAATATGCAATGCACCATATAATGTAAAATGAAAATTCATAACAATATGTGTGTGTACACAAAGGTCAAGGCCAAATTGCTGTTTGGATCCCCTATGTGTACCTCAGCTAGACCCCTAACCATATTTAGGTTATGTACCCTAAGCGTACCTCAGCTAGGTACTTAACCACAGCTAGGTAACATACCTCAAGCATGGTGTTCATATCATAGAATACAGTAACATACAACATATCAACAATCACATAGTGTATGAGAGACTATAGTTACCACCTTAACCCTTTTTAGCCTCAAACTCGTGTCTCGTAAAGCATACCACAACTGACTCTTAACTCAGTCCTGAAACATCAAATGTACAAGAATTAGGTTAAAACTCATTCGTGTACTATTTTAGGCACTTCCAATATGTTCTTAGTGGTTATAAGAGTCTATTGTGAAAATTTACCAAAATGCCCCCAGGGACCCAGCCCGGCCCCACCGTACTTTTCCTGAAATTTTGACCTAGCTATTCTGACATGTTTTCACCCAAGGAATTCATTTACAAACTCAGAATTACCAAATTCACTACCAAAAGACCAGAATGCCCTTGGTAATCACTATTTCAGGGCTTCAAGGGCATTTTGGTAATTATGCCTTTTAAAGCTTTTCTAAAAAAATGATTAACTGTAATCCCACCTAATTTTCCCTCATGAACACAATAAAATCATTAGATTATTAGAAATCCAACCCTAACCCCTTCCAATAGCACTACCTAAAACCTAAAATTCTCCAGGTAAAATTGGGGTTTTTCAATTTCGACTCCGCAAACTTGCTCATTTCTACTTCTAATCACTTTATTAATTATTTAATTATGTTAAAACCACCATTTAGACTCAATTTTGGCAGCATAACGCCTAGGGCACACCCTTTCCCAAATTTTATAATTAGAGCAAATCCAACAGAAATTCATCGATCAAATTATCCACAATAGCTAGAACAACCAATATTTGAAGTTTAGGAAGTTATCTTTTCTTCCTTTTAGTTCTTCCTTTGTATGGCCAAAACCTTAACCATTCAACCATTGAAATTCTTCCTTCAAAAACTTTAAATCACATAGAGGAGAGGCTTAGGAGAAGGATTATACAAATTAGGAGCTAATTCACCGAAGAAGTCAAGCTTACTTGGTGAAATTTCTCCTCCTTCTCTGTACAATTTCTCAAACTCACGCTCTCTCTTCTTTGAGCTCCAAACTATAGGTTTTTAGGGCAGGGAGGAAGAGGATGTAATTTTTATAATATTTCCTTTATGACATAATTTTCCCTTAATTTTTGGATTAATTAGAAATTATGGTAAATTTTCTGCCCAAACTTTGGAAAATCATAACCAAATTTTTAGACATTGTATTGGAGTGAATCCAAAGGCTATAGAACCCTTATTGAGTCTAGTTTCAAGGAAAAATATAACCTTCTGTCAATTAGAAGCACAAAATTGCCAAAATTAAATTATTTGAATGTTGTTTCAGCAAATCAACAATTTTTCTGGGCTAAATCCAAAAATGCATAACTTTTAACATACAGCTCCAAAAAGTATTCATTACGTATCAAGTTACAACTTAGATGTCTAATTTCACCTTGTAAAATTTCATAATTTTTTATCATCATTTATCATCCAAAATCACATGACAAACTCACTACCTCACAAGAAATCTCACTAGCAGTACTATTCATATTCTCCAAAATTCACCATTTTATTTGATTGACTCCTTCTAGTAATTATAATACATATTGGGGAATAACATTTAAGGTGTTACATTTAATCCAAGGGTGGCTACATTTATCTATTAGGATGGCCCCTGTGGCAAACCACAGATCGACAGCTCCTACACACCAAGATTGAAATTACAATCAAAATTCCCATCTGTCACTCAATAATGATCCAAGCCCTTTATGTTCAAATTCATGTTTTGATGATAACAAATCTTAGGATCAAGGCTTTACGAGATAAAATGTTTTTTTGAAAAAGTATCTCTAGATTTTAAGATGACTTGTTGAGGTAAGTCACTTGAGTGATATAGTTGTTTATCTCATTATTAGACTGTGGTTAAGTGTTTCTATTAAGATTCAACAGATCACTTGAGTGATGATGTAGCCACTCGAGTGATGATATAAAAACTCATCACTACACAGTCACTTCATAGTGATCTCTTCAAAAATTTGAAGGATTACTGGAGTGATAATATTAAATCACTTAAGTGATATCTCATTTCTTCCATATCACTATCAAGTTACTCGATAGTGATAAAGTAATTTTGTGATCTTTTGTAACAGATCACTCAGTAATGGTTGGCTCACTCGACTAGTCGTGATCACTATCAAGTCACATGATAGTGATGAGCCTTTTTTTCCAATCTTTTAAGAAAGATCACTTGAGTGTTATATTAAGCACTTGAGTGATGACCAGTTTTGCCATATCACTCCCAAGTCACTCGATAGTGATTCACAGAAAGAGTGTAGAGCACTTAAGAGATATTAAGACACTCGAGTGATATAGAATATCACCACAAAGTCACTGATAGTGAACTAGATTTTTAAATATTTTGAAAGACACTAGAGTGGACAGTAACCACTCAAGCCGTTTTAAATTTTTTTCAAACTTAAATATCTAGTGCCTCAATAGTGAAATGGTTTTGACACTAGACTACACCCAAGTGATGGCTTTTCACTTAAGTGATATGACAACACTTCTTGATCACCTGAGTAATATTGATAATAGCTTTTTGAAACAATGTCTCAGAAATTTTGATACCTATTCTAAGTGTGAACAAATCTAGTAATAATATTTCCTATTATTCCTAAACATTACTAATCACACTTATGTATAAGTTTCAAGTACTTAAACATGGATTAAACTCAAGATCAACAAAAAGAACTTTTGTATCATAAGCATTAAATGTGACAAAGCTCATCAAATCCAAATGTTCTCTTTCACCAACAGCTATCTCATCTCTCTAACAGATAGATTCAAATACTTCAATAGTCATTAACTCATTCCTACCTATAAATACAGAAGCATTTAAGATGGAGCCAACAACCTATGATGAGCTTTCACTATTTCATTAAACTCTTATGTTCTATTCTATGTTATTCTCTAATGTTCCCTGCACTTAAGTTTTCAATATATTTACTCTTTAAGAAAGCTTCTTAAACTTCATTTATTACTCTTGTTATGAATTGCAGAAGGTAGTAGGACCTTACATGTGAGCATTGATTAGAAAGTATAGCAGGGAGTGAGAGTTCCTTGAGAAAGAACTTGCTTGTATTGAGGCACCAAGAGCTCAGTAAATCTTGGAAGGATAGTGAAACTTTTAGGAGGATTTTTGGGGAATAGATATAGGTCAAATGATTATGTTGAACCAATATAAATGTCTTGTGTCCTTCCTTCAGTGATATCTCTCTAATACTTATTCTTTATTAAAGTTTTGTTTTTAAGATTAAATTTTTTATTCATCCAATTCATCCCCCTCTTGGGTGAAAGGCTTGGACTAACATTTGGTATATGAGCAAGTCTTCTTGTTTTCAAGTTTAATAGTCTAAGAAGGGTCCTCTAGCAAGCCTTAGAGAAAACATACTTCTTGATGGAGCCTTTATTACTAGACCGCCTGGTTTTAGTGGAAAACACTTCTCTTTCTAGAAAGCAAAGCTCAAAGTGTTTATCATGGCTAACAAATATGGGCTCTAGGACATGATACAAGATGGGAACTATGTTCCTAAGAAGAGAGAAGGAGAGATAATAGTGATAAAGACACCAACTAAATTTGATGACAACGATAAAAAGAATGTTTCTCGCAACAATAAAGCAATTCAAATTATGCAAAGTGCCTTGAGTCAGAAGGAGTACTTTAGAATATACAACCTTCCTACAGCCAAAGAGATGTAGGAAGCTCTAGAAATTGCTCATGAAGGAACCTACAAAATAAAGGAAAACAGAGTCAATACTCATACAATAGAGTATGACTTATTCCAAATGAAGTTAGAAGAGATCATTGTTGAATTTGAGCTAAGATACACTCATATCATCAATCAACTAGCTGTTCTCAACAAGATCTATGGTCAAAGTGCTTAAGTAAGAAAGATTCTCAATATTCTCACAAGTGAATAGGAAGAAAGGTTACGACAATAAAGGAAGCCAAAGGAGAGTCAATTAAGTCAATAGTTGCCCTATTTAGAAGCCTCTATGAATATGAAAGAAAGCAAAAATGAAAATGGAGTTGCTTGAGATAGACAAGAAAAAGAAGAAAGGTCTGGCACTCAATATGATTAAAGAAAAACAGCCAGATAAGGAAGAAGTTGAAGATGAAGAGATGGGCATGATTGTGAAAAGATTCAAAAAGTTTTATTAGAAGGACCAAGGAGCCAGAAATTTTCAGAAGGGAGGACCAAGTGCTTAAAAAGAAGCAAAGGATACAGTCATTTGCTTTAAGTACAACAAGCCTGGGCATATCAAAGTTTGAACGCCCTTTCTATCTAAAGAATAAAGAGAGGAGGAAACAATTTCTTAATTGAATGAGGCAAGCTTCACCCAAGAAGGGGGTGAATTGGGTAATGATACAAAATTTTTGCTCGTTGCAGTTATTCGAATATAGATAGAGTAGAGTTGAGAGAATTTGGACATAGAGAGTTATACTGGTTCGACCTACAACTCAGGCCTACATCCAGTCCTTGAAGATCAAGACCTACTAAGATTTCAACTATTATTCCAAGATTCAATCGATTCTCGGAATGCCATAAAATAACAATCGTCCCCTCAAGGACCATGAGCAGCAATATTCTAATTTCTCTCCCCCTTACAACAAGTCTTATGTGCAGAATATGCAACCCCTACCTTCACGGCATATGCATATTCTTCACAGCTTTTACATAGCCTTCACGGCTTACCTATTTATAATGGCAGGGGTAGATGTGAATTACGTCATATCCATGATTGCTCACACTATAATACATATTGCCTTCATGGCTTACACATTGCTTGTGCAGCATACATATTACCTTCACAGCACACACATAGCCATCACGGCTTTCACATTGTTTTCACAGTAGCAAACTTTACAGCATTCCTAATACATAATTCAAAGATAAAACAAACATGCAATACATTACACATAGTAGAAGAAAAAGTATCACTACCTTGTTCATTCTGGGTGTGCTTTGGCATAAGTTGCTTACTTCCATGGCAAATATTGAATCCTATCAACCAAAATCAAGGACAAAGTGTCATTTGAAATATGCAAGCTCCACCCAAGAGGGGCAGTGAATTAGGTGATGTGATAAACTTTTCGGTTGATGCGGTGATATAGTAATAGCTGTAGATAGAGTAGAGTTGAGAATATAAGCACACAGAGAATTATACTGGTTCGGCCCTAAACCCAAGCCTACGTCTAGTCCTCTGAGATCAAGACCTACTGAGATTTTCACTATTCTTCCAAGATTCAGTGGGCTCTCGAAACGCCGTAAGACAACAACCGTCCTTGGAAAGACTACGAGTAGAAATACTAAAAATTTCTCTCCCCGTTACGACAAGTCTTATGTGCAGAAAAACAAACCTATGACCTTTCTCTCTTGCTTACGTATACAAGTCTTATGAGTAGCAACGTTCTCTCCTGCTTACACCACTGTAAGTCTTACGAGCAGCAATGTTCTCTACTGCTTGTATCTTGTAAGTCTTATGAGCAGAAAGTCTGACTAGGAATTCTCTCACTTCTTCTCTCGTAAGGAAATCTCCCTTCTCAAGGTCCCAGTACCTTGAGATCAAATGAAAATAGAATTTGAAGTATATACAGACTCTCTTACAGAGCAAATATGATAATCACTTAAGAACGAATTGAATACTAAGGAAATGTGAATAACAGAGACTTGTGAATTTGCTTGTGTGAATTCTTGTACTTTGTTCTTTTTTTATGGTCTCTGGAGCTCTATATTTATAGACATTTGTTTTTACCCATTTGAATAATAATCATTGTGGAGTAGGGCATTTTACTGTGGAACGGCATGCGTACGTTTGAAATCTTTAAATGCGGTAGGTTCGTGCTTGGATGGTCGTAATGATGTTGTCTGCCGTTGTTTGACTTCCTCTGTGTCTTTCTAATTCAAACATTCAAACTCCTGTATCACACTCATAATATATGTTAAATGATGTTATATAATAAAAATAAGTGGAAATAGAATGAATAAATAACATTAAACCATATTCGGATTGAACACTGTATTGTAACCCCCTCCGTAATTATATCCGAAATACATGATTAAAATGAAATAGAGACCAATAATAATCAAATAACATTTACTAATCCATCACATGACGGGGTTTTCACGGATACTTTTCGAAATCATTTATAAACTTGGTCTCATATTCACATTTCGAATACAATTACTACGCGAAGATAAATCACATTCATATAAATATCAGAGTGCACAACTTAATCATCCCAGTAATCCTGGGTACATACCTTCGCTAAAGATACACAGGGCACAATTGCCCATTACAATTCTTCAAATGGGGATTACACAATCTCATCTCAAATTCATAGCCATATATTCAACCGAATCATATGTAGTCTTCACAACTCATTGATAACCAACTACCAACTCTGATCTCGAAGGACTCCTAGCCGCTCCCTCCATGAGCCACTTGCCCTATCTAAATTGTTGGGAGGGGAGGGTGAGATTCGAGAGAATCTCAGTAGGAAACAAATACCATAATGCATGCATGATAGATGCTATGTGTATGACATGTTAGCTTTATCTAGATGCATACCCCATAATGACATTTCTGCATGCTTAATGTTTCAAGTAACAAAACTATGACCATATCAAAACATAAACAGAGCTTCATTTATACAAATATGCTCTACACAATCAAGTAAAGCAATCACATACATCACTACACAAGCAAAGATATCAAATACAAGCAAAGATATCACTTCCATAGTGTTTTTGGGGGTTATATGAGGCTATATTGAAAATTTACTAAAATACCCTTTGGGGCCCGGCCCCGCCGTACCTGGTCCGGCTGTACTTTTCTTGAAATTTTGACATGGGCTTTTCTGACATATTTTCACCCAAGGAATCCATTTCCAAACTCGAAATTATCAAATTCAATGTCAATTTACAAATTTACCCTTGGCAGCCCCACTTTAAGGGTTTCAGGGGCGTTTTCGTAATTATACTTTTTCGGCCTTTTCCGAAAAAGTGACCAATTGTAACCCCACCTAATTTTCACTCCTGAACTTAATGGAGTCATCAAATCATTGAAAATCCATCTATAACTCCTCCAAACTAGCCTTGGCCGAAATTCTCAATTCCCCGGGAAAAATTAGGGTTTTTCGATTTCGGCTCCGCAGACGTGTTTCTTTCTACTCCTAACCACTTTATTAACCATTACATTAGGTTAGAACTACCATTTAGTATTAATTTGGGCAGCATAACAGCCCCCACAACCCATTTTCCATTTTTACACACAAAGACAATCCGGCGAAATTTCACCAATTAAATTGTCTATAACAGCCAGAATAGTCAATATGCAAGAGTTTGGAAGTTACCTCAAGCTCCCACTAGCTTTTCCTTCTTGTGGCTGAAAACCCTAACTTCAAAACACCAAGATTTGTGCTTCAAACACCTTACATAACATAGAAGAGAAGCTTAGAAGAAGGATTATACGCGTTAGGTACAAATTCACCGAAGAAATCGACCTACCTCGCGAGTTTTCATCCTCTTCTCTCTCTAAAACTCCCCCTATCTCTTTCTCCATGGTGCTGCACGGTTCAGCACGAAAATGAGAGCTGAAGATGATGAGAAAATGTTTTAATTTCCATGCTGATGTCATCTTTTATTTTGATGATGTCATAATTCCCATTTTCGGATTTCTGGCAGATTTTCTGCCCAAATTTTGAAAAATCATAACTAATTCTAGAAAAATCAAAATGAGGTGATTCCAAAGTAAAATGAAAGGTATTTAAGTCCTATTTATAGGAAAAATATGGACCATTATTATAAATGACCAAAAAAATACAGAATTACATAAAACTCAACACTGCTCCAAAACAGAGTCCAGTTTTGATCCTAAACTTTGGACAGACATATCTCCCAGTTCCCGAAACGAAATGGTACAAATTATATGTCCATTTTGAAGCTTGGTATGTGAAATTTAGGATTGGAAAGTTTCAGAATTTTTAGACACTATTTGGGCATTCAAAACGTTCACACAATCTGACTGCCCAGAATAGAGTTTCACTGAATAGAATTTCAGATTTTGCATCTTTGCTTCCAATGGTTCCATTTTCATACCAAACATCATTCCCACATAAATTTTCACAAGGAATCCATTGGAAACACTAAATAAATCAAATTCACATCTTATTGACATGTTTTCATAACAATCTCAATATGTCAACACAATTCACATTTCAAAACCTAACATTGCAACTTTTCCATTCCAAAGTTCCAAATCAATTTCAATGACATCAAAACACACTATAACACCATTTCCAACACAAAACCCTATTCAATTCTTCCCTTTATTCTAAGTCAATTTGGATGTTAATCCATAATTGAACTCAGATACAGGGTTTCAGTGCTGCTCACAACACACATGAATCATATTCGAGTGCCAAATCACATCATATTCTCCAAAAGAGTTATTTATCACTAACCACATCTACTTTTGGAGTCATTAACCCTTAATCACAATTTGGGATCTTGCTAAACCGGGGCTTAGCAATCCACTAATCTCAGACTTATTCTCTAAGCTCAAGTCTCAAAAGTTGGGGTATTACATGTATGACTGGTGCGTTTTGGCTTCTAGCAGAGTATGACTCGAGTGCTGTGATGTCTCACTCGAGTGCAATACCATATTTTCTCCTTTTGCTTTAGTTTTACACTTGCACTTCCATAGATTTTGAGAGAGTGCATTTTCACACTTGCGAGTGATGTGGGTCCTCACTCTAGTGCTTTTTCAATTTTATATTATGAGCCACGTTTCTGGACAACACTTGCACCCTACTTTATCAAGAGTGTGATTTTGCATTTGCAGGTGATGTGGGCCCTCACTCGAGCATACTTACTCTTACTCGAGTGAGAACAATATTCTTCTATAATATACTCTTTGTCTTCAACACTTGCATCAGAATTGAGAGAGTTAGATTTCTCACTTGTGGTTGCTGATGTATCACTCAGGCATGCTTATACTTCTCTATTCTGCATGACTCTCAGCCAAACACACGCAGTCCCTCACTCACTAGGACTCGGGTGCACCTAAGGCTATCACTCAATTACATAGACTGTGCTCGAGTGAAGTGTTGATATCTTGTTTCTGACTTTGCTCTCTGCAAACACTTTCTGTCCAACACTTTCATGTGCTCGAGTGCAACACAGCTTGATGCTCGAGTATGACTTCTATTGCTTGAGTGCATCAGTAAAACTGACAGCAATTGCTCTCTATCAAACACTTTCTGTCCAACACTTGCATGTGCTCGAGTGAAACATAGCTTCATGCTCTAATGTTAACTCTATTGCTCGAGTGTATCAGTAAAACTGACAGCAGACTTTTCTAAACTTTGCCATATGCATTTGGTAACTTTGTAACCATTGTCTAGACTTGTAAAAACATACTTTGCACACTATAACCTTTTGTTATCATCAAAACTTGGAATCTAACGCCATTCCCTTTTCCAAACTCTCAATTTCAAAACACTTAAGGTTGGTTATCATTTGAGTCCCTTAGGCAACTATTATAAGCGCAACAAAAGCATAAAAGGTTTGAAAAAGACTATACTATAAAGACCACCTTCCAGAAGTGAAAATACTGATTTTTGGGGATTGGCCGCTGCCAAGCAATCTTTGGTTGCAGCCAAAACAAACTCAGTCAAAAACAACTCAGAAAGTTTTTGGCTGTGGCAAGAGATTTTGGCTGAGGCCAAAAAGAGGTCAGAAAGTTTTTGGCTTTGGCCAAAAGCAAGTCAAAGCTTTTGGGTTGCAGCCAAGAATTATTTCTACTTATTGGCTAAAATTTAAAAAATCATAACTAATTCTAGAAAAAATCTATATGGGGTGATCCCAAAGCAATAATAGAAAGCTATTCCAGATTTAACATAAAACTTTTGAAAATCATAACTCTAATACACAAATCAAAATGACATCCATTATATATCCATTTTGAAGCTTGGTATGTGATCTACTAGACTGGAAAATTTTAGAATTTTTAGACACCATTTGCCCATTCAAAACATCCATGCAAACAAATTGCCCAGCACAAAGTTTACACTTGACAGAATTTCCATTTTTCAGCTAATGTGTCTAATGGCTCCAAAATCAACAACCAAACCTATTCCCACACAATTTTTCACAAGGAAACCATTGGAATCACAAAAATATCAAAATTCACATCACTTCCACACATATTCTATTTTGACCACATTGCAACCCAAACCACTAAATTGCCAACTTTCCATTCAATGATCCAAACTAATCTAAACCAATTTTATTGTTCAAACCATGCAACAAGACACCTATTCCACTACCAAAATACCATGCAATACCAAGACCCTAATGACAACAAAATTAGGGCTAAAATCCAAAAATTTCAAAGTTCAACCAATAAGCACAATATATATACCAAAAGAAAGCTATTTCTCAACTCTTTCACTTCCTCAAGCTAGTTTCTTGATTCCACCACTTTTAAATTTTCAAAAGCTCTTAAACACCTTCTTTCAAAAATCTAAAACCATAGAGTTGAAGCTCTCATCAAGGGGGTCAAGATTAGTGAAAAGGATTTAAGCATTCAAAACCATTTACAAGGCCAAAACCTTACCTTTCAATTTCTCTTTCTTCCCTGAGTTGGGATGAAAATGGAGGCTAGGAGAAAGAGAAGATGAGATTATGATGATAATGTAGTTAGTTTTCTCTTCCCTCTTTAGCCCATACATAACTGACTATGAGAGAGGAAAAGTAGGAAAATGAATTAAAAGTTCATGGTAGAATTTTTGACTATGATCAAGGGTGCACATGTTGACACTTTGCATCATCTCTCCCCTTCCTCCATGAACACACAAGCATAAGATGATTCTTTCTATATCACATAAACATTTGTCACACCTCTTTATCTCTTATGTTACTAATGAGTTCCTTCTTCTGTTACCAACTATTTAGTCGGTAACTTTTCTTTTTCCCACTTCACCCCTGACTATGGGAATTCTTGTCGAATCACTACTTAACGCATTCTTTAGCCCTAAATAATAGTTCCATGCGCCAATCCCCTCTATTTTCTTCAATTTAGGTGCTAATGCCATAATTGAGCTCAAATACAAGGTTTAGGTATTGATTGTGACACATTTAAATCGTAATACACATCGTATTCTCCAAAAGTGTTTATTTAACAATAATTACATTCACTTTTGAAGTCATTAGCCCTTAATCACATTTTGAGGCATTACAAAATAACCTTCCTAGTATTTTCTACTGCTTCACCAGTAAGAGATCCACCCTCTCAAGGTCCCTTTACCTTGAGATCAAGAAAGATGAATGGAATGTGTTTTTGACTCTCCTCATAGAGTAGAAATGATAAACACTGATGTACAATATGAATACAAAGTAAATATGAAAAAATGAGTCTCGTGAGTTTTCTTGTATGAATTTCATGTTTTGCATTCTCTATCTTGAATGGTCTCTGAAGCTCTGTACTTATAGCATGTTGGTTTTGGTTTGTTGAGTAATAGCCATTGTAGAGTGGAGCGTTATGTTATAGAGCAGCATGCGTACATTTGAAATCTCCGGATGAGATATGGTAATAGGTTTGTAACATGCGTGCTTTCAATTTTGGACGTAATGATTATATCTGCCATTGTTGACTTACTACATGCATCTCTGATACAAAGGTCCAGTTTCCTGTTTCACACTTGAAGTAGATGTTAAATGAAGTTTAATAATAATAAGCGAAACCATAATAAATAAATAATATTAAACCATGTTCAGATTGATCATTGTAAGTCTGTTGCATTTGGTCTTTTGTTAGAGCATCACTCGAGTGCCAAGAAGTGTCACTCGAATGCACTGTATATTTTCCAACTAGCACTCGCACAAATTCATCCTTTGCTTGAGTACTCATATGTCACTTGGGTGTAACTTGAATTTTTTGGTTTTCCTTATGATTTCATGCAGCACTTCCTTGTAATTTGAGATAGCGTATTTTCACACTTGTGAGTGTTCTGACATATCACTTGAGTTTTGGAAGATTCACTCAAGTACATATCTATTTTGTATACTAGACTTGCATCATTTCTTCAAGAGTGTGAATCTTCACTCTCGGGTGTGGAGGTTATCACTCGGGTGACCAATTCTCACCTTGAGTGCACAAGTGTTTTTCATGCTCCAAACTTCACTTCTGGACATCACTCGCATCAAAATGTCAAGAGTGTGATTTTGCACTTGAAGGTGATGTAGGCCCTCACTGGAGTGCACTGATCCTCACTCGAGTGTATTAGCATATTCTTGTATCAGGTACTCTTTTGCTTCAGCACTTCCATCATCTCTGGAGGAAGTGAGTTTTCTCACTCTCGGGCACTGAGCTATCACTCGGGTGCAAATATTCTTCACTTGGGTGCACTTCCTCTTTCATGCTCTGGTTGACTATCGGGAAAGCAATTTCTACGCTTCACTTGCTAGACTCAGGTATGTTTTTTATTATCACTTGAGTGCCAACCTGGTGCTCGAGTGCAAGAGTTAATTCATGTCTCTGACTTGTCTCTTTGCCAAACACTTCTATGAATATTCCTTCATCCTCGAATACAAATCAGACCATCACTTGAGTTCTAAGTATATGACTCGAGTTATCTTGTTATTTTTAGCTAGAAGATTGCTTCTGTTAAATACTTTTAGTCTAACACTCGCTGTGCTTGAGTGCAAAACTGCTTCTCACTTGAGTGCAAGTTTCTATCACTCAAGTGCATAAGTTAAAATCACAGCAATAACCTCTGAACTTTGTGAGATGCATTTGGTAACATTTTCAACCATTGTTTAAACTAGCAAAACATGAGTTTCTTACCACAACACATAATCATCTTTTGTTATCATCAAAACTTGGAATCTAATATTCTCCCCTTTTTTGATAATGACCAAAACCTTTGTGATGGATTTAAAGACTTGATTCAATTGAAAATTTTTGAAAATACTTTCAAGAGTTCCAAATACATATTCACTAAATTTTTGACTTATATTTCAAATTTTTTTGCACTTAACCTCATAAGCTTCTTGTAAAACTTCCAATAGATACTTAAAGCCAGATAAGTTATAGTACCATAAGATTTGAGTTCAAAACTTAGAAAACATGAAAATAACTATATATAGATTAATGAACTTATGAAGTACATTGGCAAACCTTAAATAACAATCAACATTTACCCATGAAACCCAAATACATCTAAATCATCTAAAAAATAGTAAAACATCAAATAACATCAAATCTATGGGTAAACTATGAGTTTCTGGTGATGCCCTTTGGGTTGACTATTGCGCTTGCCGTATTCATGGATTACATGAATCGTATCTTTTGATAGTATCTAGATCAATTTTTTGTAGTGTTTATCGACAATATCATGATATACTCTAAGAGTAGGGAGTAGCACGAGCATCATTTAAGAATAGTAGTAGGGATATTACGTGAAAAAAAGCTCTATGCCAAATTGAATAAGTGTGAATTTTGGCTTCTAGAAGTAAAATTTTTAGGACATGTTTTCTCGCAAAGAGGGTGTCTCAGTGGATCCTAGTAAAGTGGAAGCAGTACTGGACTAGAAGAGGCCAGAAACTATTGCTGAGATATGCAATTTTCTGGGTCTTGCTGTTTACTACTAGAGATTCTTCAAAATTTCTCCTGTATCTCCTTGTCGATGACCAAGCACACATGAAAGGATTAGCCGTTTAAGTGGGATGAACATTGTTAAAACAGTTTTATTGAGCTGAAGGAGAGGTTGACTACGGTGCCAGTATTGATTATACCTTATCACAGCTTGACTTATATTGTGTATAGTGATATGAGTAATCAGGGGTTAGGTTGTGTCTTTATATAGCAAGAATGTGTGGTGGCCTATGCCTCCCAACAGCTAAAGCTGAATAAAATGAATTATCCCACTCATGATCTGGACCTTGCGACGATTGTGTTTGTATTGAAGATCTGGTGACATTACTTGTATGGTGTGACAGTAGAATTATATTGTGACAACAAAAGTCTCAAATACTTGTATGACCAAAAAGAATTATACATGAGACAGTGTCAGTGGATAGAGTTGCTGAAAGACTTCAACCTGTAGACTAAATATCATCCGGGTAAACATAATGTCATCGCACATACTTTCAGTGAAAAGGTAGTACTTATCATAGCAATGATGATCCAAGAGGTGAAGTTGATAGCAGATTTCCAGGACTTGAATTTGTCAAACCAGATTATTTGAGCTAATTACAATATTTCCTAAGGGGAAAGTAAACTGAGAGCTAAAATTGAAGAAGCCAGAAGCAAGATGATTGGGTACAATCCATTAGAACCATGATTGAACAAGGAGAAACTCGAGACTATGATTTAACACCCAGTGGATTTGTTCGCTACAAAAAAAGAATCTGTGTTCCAATAAAGGCAGACTTAGGATAGAAAATCCTATATAAGGCACACAAGAGCTGGTATACTCTAGCTTCACCCCATAATGGCCAAAATGTACCACTATTTGAAGTCTATGTATTGGTGGCCAAGATTGAAGAGTGATGTGACCAAGTATGCAGCGCAGTGTCTTACTTGCCAGAAGGTGAAGATTGAATACCAATGGCCGTTGGGATTACTACAGAGTCCTGAAATTCCAGAATGGAAGTGGGAGAGTGTGACCATGGACCTTATTATGAGATTTCCCAGGATCAGACACTATAATGCTATTTGGATTATTATTGACTAGTTCACAAAGTCGGCACACTTTATACCGATCAACACTAGTTACTCCTTAGACAAACTAGCAGAAATTTATATTTGGGAGATAGTAAGACTTCATGGCACACCAAAGAACATCATTTTTTATAAACATCCTCGTTTCACTGAGATTTTAGAGGGCGCTACTTAAAGCTCTAGGTATTAAATTGAGATTTAGCACGGCCTATCATCCTAAGACAAATGGATAGGCAGAAATGACTATTCAGATGCTGAAAGATATGTTAAGAGCATGTGTCCTAAAATTTAAAGCGAATTGGGATTACTTTCTTCCACTTGCTGAATTCGCCTAAAATAATAGCTATCATGCGAGCATCCAGATGGCTCCATATAAAGCGTTGTATGGGAGGAAGTATTAATCACCATTATGCTAGACAGAGCTATCTGAGAGAAGGTTATATATGCCTGATCTTATTGATCAGACCATAGAGCATATTAGAATCATTCGAAAGAGGCTCCTCGTAGAGCAAAGTCGACAAAAGAGTTATGTTGATAAGAGGAGAAGACCTCTAGAGTTTGTAGTGTATGATCATGTGTTCTTTAAAGTGCCTCTGTTCAGTGGCATTAGGAGAGCAATCAAGTGGAAGAAGTTGATCCCATGGTATATAGGTCCTTTTGATATTCTTGCAAGAATTGGGCCTGTAGCCTATCGAGTAGCCTAACCCCCAAACATAAGTAGGCTCCATGAGATGTTCCATATTTCCCAACTGAAGAAATATCAACTAGATCCACTGCATGTTATTGAATATGAAGTTGTCGACTTGTAAGACAACTTCACCTATACAGTAGAGCCAGAAATAGATCATTGATTGAGAAGAAAGAAAGCTCAGACATTGAAGTATTCTATTTTTGAAAGTGGTCTAGAAGGGAATATCTTATAGGGAAGCCACTTAAAAGGCAAAAACTGAAATGTAGAGATGTTATCCCGAGTTTATGGTTCAAGCTGTGTAACAAATTTCAAGGGTGAAATTTTTTGTACGGGGGGAGAATTGTAATGCCCCAAAATATGATTAAGGGTTAATGACTCCAAAAGTGAATGTAATTAACGTAAAACAAATACTTTTAGAGAATACGATGTGAATTATGATCTGAATGAGTAGCAGATAATGTCTAAACCCTGTATTTAAGTTTCATTATGGTATTTAAACCTAAATTGAATTAAAAGTGAGGGGAGGGCACATGAATGAGGGAATTGAAGGAAAAAATGTGTTAAGTGGTGGACCAAAAAGGAATTTCCATAGTCAGGGGCAAAATAGGAAAAAGAAAAGTTACCGGCCAATTAGTCAACAACTGATGAAGAAATTAATTACTAGCTAAAGAAATGAGTAATGTGACAAAAAGGCTAATGAAATTAGTTAGTGGCATCATGTGGTTACATGTCTAATGAGGAGCCATAGGATTTTGACAAGTGTTGAGATATGGATGAAGTAAGGAAAGTTGAAAAGTCAAATAAACAACTTTTAATTCTTTTATCTTCCCTCTCTCTTCTATATTCGGCTGTTAAGGTAGAAAGGATGAGGTAGATCACTTTATTATCATCTTCTAGTCTCTCTCTCACTCTCCATTTTTGTCCAAGCAAGAAAGAAAGAAAAAGAAGAAAAATCAAGGTAAGTGAGCCATTTTGACCTTGAAGATAACTCCTTTGACTTAAATCATGTTTATTAATCTTGACCACCTTGATGAGTGCTTCATCTCTATGGTTTTAGATTTTCAAGAGAAGGTGTTTGAGAGCTTAAGAAAATTTGAAGGTTGAAGAATCAAGGAACAAGTTTGGGAGTGAAAGAGGTGAGTGAAAGCTACATTTTGACATATATATTATGGTAACTAATTGAGACTTAAATTTCTAGAATTTTTGCCCTATTTTTGTTGGATTAGGGTCTTAGGGAGTTTGGGATGTGTTGAGTATATAAATGGTGTTTTGTGTTATGTTTTGAATAAATGGAACTAGTTTAGGACTTGATTGGAAAGTTTGGAAAATTTTAGATTTTGTGTTCATGGCTACCCAAAACAGAACATATGGAAGGAATGTAAATTTGGTTGTTTTGATATTTCCATTAGATTCCAAATGAAAAATTGTGTGGAAGTAGCATTGGTTATAGATTTTTGACCAGTAGAAACATATATGTGAAAACTAGAAAATTATGTCAAGTGAAACTCTTTGCAGGCAGTCACACTGTAACCCCCTCCGTAATTATTATCTGAAATATGTGATTAAAAAGAAATAGAGACCAATAATAATAAAAACTTATTTACATTCCCATCCTTAAGATAGGGTTTTCAAAAATTTCTTTCACAAACACTTTAACCTAGTCTCACAATCATATTTCGAATACAATTACCTCGTGAAGATAAATCACATTCATATAAATATCAGAGTGCACAATAATAATCTCGACAATTCCGAGATCATACCTTCACTAAAGATTCATAGGGCACATACACCCCTTACAATTTCTCAAATGGGGATTACACAATACTCATTCCAAATACAAATTCCAACCTATCATCCGAACATATACATCCAAACATATACAGTTATCCCAACATATGACGATAACTAACTACCAAATCCAAATGCCCATAAGGAATTCTCGCCGCCCCTAGTTGCTTACTCCTTCCTTAAGCCACCTGTCATGTCTAAAATATTGGTAGGGGAGGGTGAGATTCGAGAGAATCCCAGCAGGAAACAATACCAATATGCATGCAAGATAAGGGTTTAATGCATGACATACTTGAATTACGTTAACTCATGATCACACAATGACATATCTGCGTGCTCAATGTTTCAACAGCATACTCATTGCCATAGTATAAATAGAAACAGAGCTTCAATCATTCATATATGTTTTACATTATTAAGCAAAGCAATAACATGCATCAATACACAAACACAAATAATAATATATGCATGAGAGGTAAGTTCCCTATACTTATTCTTTCCACATATGCTCCAGCATCAGCTACTCGCAATCCAAGTGGATATAGACCCATGATCAAGGTGAATACCCAACCCTATAACCAAATCAAGGGCATAGGGTTATTCACTATTCCAAATCCTTACTTGAATATCACTTATCGTTGGTATTATTCACAACCTTTAGGTGGCTAATCAAAGCCTAAACACATGCCTAAAGGCTTAGGAAAAAGCTTGGCCAAAGACCATCTTCAGAAACCCAAAATGTCAATTTTGGGGCTTGGCCACGGCCAACAACAGGTTAGAAACATTTGGGCAGCGGTCCATAACCTCTGACAGCAGCTAAGAAAATCCTGCTTCTTGGCTGAATTTCTAAAACTCAACTAATTCCAAAAAATCAAAATGAGGTGATTCCAAAGCCAAATGAAAGGTGCTTAAGTCCTCTTCATAGGAAAAATATGGACCATTACCATAAATTACCACACAAATACAGAATTACCCAAAACGCAACACTGCTCCAAAACAGAGTCCAGTTTCCATCCCAAACTTTGGACAATCATATATCCTAGCACAAGAAACCAAATGACACAAATTATATCTCCATTTTGAAGCCTGGGATGTGAAATTTAAGAATAGAAAGTTTCATAATTTTTAGACACCATTTGGTCATTCAAAACTTTCGTGCAATCTGACTACCCAGAATAGAGTTCACACTTTACAACATTCCAATTTTCTACCAATGTGTCCAATGACTCCAAAATCAATAACCAAACCTATTCCCATACAATTTTCCATAAGGAAAACAATGGCAACCTCAAAATGACCAAAATCACAACCTATCAAAATGTCCTATTTTGACCAATACACAAAACCAACACAAAGGTGCAAAACTTTACATTTAAGCTTTAACTCAATTCTATTAATTCAAACACTAAACAAGGCACCATTTCCATGACAACAATATACTATACTCCCCATGACCCTAAATCAAAAAAATTAGGGCAAAATTTTCATAAATTCAAGGCCCAACTAATGGCCACAAAACTTATATGAAAATGCTCAACAACTTTCCCAAAGAAGTTCCTTGGTTCTCCAACCTCTAGATTTCCTTGTATGCTCAAAACACCACCAATGAAAAATATAAAACCATGAAAGTGAAGCTCTAAACTCAAGGAACAACTTTATAGAAGGGAGTTTTGGCATTAGAGGTCATCTTCTTACATTAAATCTCAAGCTTTTCTCCTTCTTGCTTGAGCTTCCATGGCAGCACAAAAGAGAGAGAAGGAAAAGAGAGATGAGAGTGTGAAATGATGAAGAAGAGCACAGAAATTCTATCCTCCCATGCCTACTCATGCGTATAAAGAAAGAGGGAGAGAGAGAAATGATAAAATATGGTACTTTGACTTTTTCTCACATCTCTATTTATCCATCAAGTGACACTTATCAACATCTTATGCATTCTCATAAAGTAAGTAACCACTTGGTTACTCTACCCATTCATTAGCCATTTAGTTACATATCTCATTTCTCCTTAGTTAGTAATTAATCTCTCCATTAATCACTAACTTATGGCCATTCTTTCAATTTCCTACTGTTTATGGCATATTAATTAAAATTGCCACATAATACATAATCAAATTCTTTTCCTTCTTCCATGTGCCATTTACCCCTATATTTAGCCCAAGTAATTACTTTGTCACATAATTATGCTAAAAGCAGGGTGTTGGGCATTTCCAATAATAATTTGGATCTCAAATCTATTTCGATTTACAAAATCATTCACAATAATTATCATTAGCCCTTAATCAAAATTTAGGGCTTTACACAGACTACATTGCTATTTTGAATCAGTAAATGGTGTCTAAGAATTCTAAAACTTTCTAGTTTAATAAAAGAAATGCCAAGCTATAAATTGATAAATTACGGCTGTAATTTTGATGTGTATGCTGGGAGTTAGGTATTTCCAAAGTTTGAGGTTGAAACTAGAAATTATTATAGAACAGTATGAACATTTGTTGAATTCTGTATTTTTTGTGGTCGTGGTTTGTAGTGGTTCATATTTTTCTTGTATAGATGACTTAAATAGCTTTCCATAAGCTTTAGAATCACCCCATTTCAATTTTTATAGAATTAATTATGATTTTATGAAGTTCATCCAAGAAACAGAAATTTTCTTGGCCTCAGCCAAAAGTTTTTGGCCACAGCTAAAAGCTTTTGACTTTGCTTTTGGCTGTAGCCAGAAGATTCTTGGCTGCATCCCAAAAACTTCTGACATATTTTTGGCAGCAGCTAAAGAATTTCTTGGCTACGGCCAACCCCCAAAAATCAACATTTTGTACTTCTGAAAGGTAATTTTTGGTATAGTTCTTTCCAACCCTTTAGGCATTTGTTTAGGCTTCTAGTAGCCACCTAAAGGTCTCAAATGATAACCAACCCTGAGTGTTGTGGAGTTGAGTATTGGAATAGAGAATAACTCTTCATCGTTAATTATGGTTAATAGGATTTGACATTTGCCCTACTTGTGATAGACCAGTGCCAGAGCATGAGTAAAAAGAATAAGGTAGTGACCCTTTATCTTACAATGGGTATAACACATTGTATACATGTCTTATCATTGAATTATGAGGAACGGGAATGCCATTGTGTAACATACCGTTGTGAAACATGTCATTGTGAAACATGACATTGTGAAGCATGTCATTGTGAAATATGCCATTATGAAACATGTAGTTGAAAAACAAACTGTGAAACATGCCATGGGGAAGACAGCAAAAGCAGTTGTATAAATGCCATTGATGTGTTGCTGCTATGTGTTTTGCTTATATCCTTTATGGTTATACATGTTATAAGTGAATTGCTACTACTAGGATTCTTTTGAATTTCATTCTTTCCAATAACTAACCTATAGCCAAGGTAAGTGGTTCAAAGGAGATATATGTGATGAAGGGCGGCTAGAGCTCCTAGCTAGGAGTTTTAGTTTTTGGTAGTTTATCATATTTTGGATTATTATATATATTGTAAGTGTTGTAAACATGGATAGTTTTGTGTAATCCCCTGTATATGAAACTGGAAATGGGCAAATATGCCCTATCAACCTTCTAAGTAATGAATGAAACCCGAGTATTGTCAAGAATTTTTTGTTACACTTAGATATGTATGGATGAAACCTAACTACATAGGAGAAATATATTCGAAATGTGAATGTGAGACCACATCGAACAAGTTTTGGAAAATTTTTAGAAAACCATGTCTTGAAGATGAGATTTTTAATAAGTTTTAAATTATCCGTTGGTCTCTAATTCAATATAATGACATATTTTTGAACTATAATTTTGGCTATTAAAGTAGGGGGTTACACATTAGAACATGTCTGTTAGAGTCGCGCAGCTTTATTTGACCATTTTTCTAATTTGAAAACTAGCCATTTGTGGTAGGTGAGCGTTTCAAATGTTGGGGACATTATATTTAACTTTTCTCTAAATGCATGATCTCTTAATTATTTCTCTGCAAATATACTCAGAATACTAACACAATGAAAGATAAATCATATAGATAACAAATCAATAAGCAAATCATGCTTTTTGAACTTTATCACTCGAGTGGTTACTCGAGTAATCTAAATCATCACTCAAGTAATCCATTAAAAACTTTGGCAAAGACTAAAGCCAACATTTCTGACCTAATCACTAGAGTGGTCACTAGAGTGATTCAGTAGTATCAGTCGCGTAGTCACTCGAGCAATCCCTTCAAATATTGGTAGAGACTTCACAGCCTCTTTTCTTCCTGGTCACTCGACTAGTCACTAAAGTGATCCTTGGTCATTACTCGAGTGATCCCTCAAGTGACACCATTGAAATCTTGGCAGAGAGCTTTTGGAACTATTTGACACACATTACCTGAGTGGTCACTCTAGTAATGAAGGATCATCACTTGAGTGATCTCTTCATAACTCTGTCAGTAATGCTTTCTCCTATTCTCTGGCTTCTAGTTCTTCATCACTCGAGTGCCTACTCGAGTGATGGTTTTGCTTGCCACCAAGCACTTAATTACCTTATTTCAAACTCTTTTGTCTATTATCAAAACCTTAGTAAGATTAATCCAATATTTGTTATTATCAAAACATGTAGATCTAACACATTTTATTCCATTATTATAATAAATATACATTATATTTTTAGTGAATGAATTTTGGGATATTACAAATCCTGTCTAAGCTTCTTTATACCTGGTCTAACTGTACTTTATCAAAAATTTTACCTAGGCTAATCCTATACAATTTCATGTGCAGAATCCATTTTTGACCTCAGATTTGACAAATTCATTCTCAAATTACCAAAATACCCTTAGCTACCATAATGTTAGGGTTTTGGGGGTAAAATTGTCATTTCACACCCTAAAGCCTTCACACTTCATATTTTACATGTTCCCTACATAATTTTCCATTCTAAACATAATCGGATAATCAAAACACCATAATCCAGTCCAAACACTACCAAACAACCCTTGGATAAAGTCTAGAATTTTTTGGGAAAAATGAAAGTTTCATGATTTCACTTTATAAAACACTTCCTTTTCACTTGTAATCCTATAATTAACCAGTTAACCACTTATTGGACATGATAATGGAAAATTGGGCAACACCTCCCCTTAGGGTTTGGTAGTGCCAAATTATTAAATCAAGAGAATCAAAGCCATAAATCATCCACAACCACAACAATCAACCTTGAATAAACAAGACAACAAGGTTTAGTGTGATTGCCTCTTGCTTTCTCTCTCTAGGCACAAAAATTGTTCCCTCTCTCTTCCTTCTTACTCTTGATTATGCTTGTTACACATGTTTGTTCAAGGAAGGCATAAGGATTATAGAGAGTTTCTATGAGTTTGAAGGCATAAACAAGTGAAAATCACTTGAAACCTACCTTGATTACTTCTTGATCACTTGAGCTCTCTCTCTTATTCTTGAATTTTCAAGACACACTATCTCTCTTGCCTCTTGTGTTTGGACAAAAATGGTCTTTGGAGGAAAGATGAAGAGCTAAAAAAATGTCATCATCCACCTCTTTAGTAAATATTATTTAATTGCAAATTATCATGTGATTGTTGACTTTTTGACTTCATATTTTTGAACTTGACTATAATGGTTTCCAAAGGTCACCATTTATGTTCAAATATTCATCTTCTCTTTCCTTCCTCATGTTTGGATGAAATATGAGGCCTTGAAAGGGATAACTATCTCTCAAAATATCCCAATTCCACCTCCTTACAATATTAATATTTTAATTGCTATTAATCACATGTCTAACTTTTGACTTTTCTCCTCATGTTTACTTGGCCACACAAATGCTTCCCTTTGCTCTCTCCATCTTGATATGAATTTGGCCCTTGAAAGCACTAAAGGGCTTCTTGAAATGTCCTAATTTTACCTCCTCAAATAATAATATTAAATTGTCAATTAGCATGAGAAAATTGACTTTAGTCTTCATCTTTTCCTATTTGGCTAATAATGCCCCCACATGTCACTTATTCGGCCAAAATAAATGTTTTCCTCATATTTCTCTTTATTGGCTGAAAATATCACAAAGAAAAAGGAAAAATAAAAGCTATCTTGCTTTATTGGTCAAATGACCATTTTGCCCTTACATTTTTGTAATGAAATTGGGCTTTCTTCTTTCTCTTTGTGTTTGGCCAAAAATCACTATTAATTAGGCCCAAAAATTGTGTTCTTCTATTTTCC
Organism: Inga leiocalycina; assembly: GCA_963242795.1. Classification (NCBI taxonomy): domain Eukaryota; kingdom Viridiplantae; phylum Streptophyta; class Magnoliopsida; order Fabales; family Fabaceae; genus Inga; species Inga leiocalycina. The sequence goes on from OY725325.1 coordinate 36,279,247, forward strand.
CATTTTTGGCTACAACAATGGGCTTTTAAGAAGACAAAAGTTGGACTTTATGTCTTATGTTGGCCCAAAATTCTTGTGGCAACTAATTGCACTATTTGGCTAATTCAAGTGTGCTAATATTCACCATTTTATTCCTTTTAATACCACAAAGGTGTAAAGGAATTTTGGTGATTGAAATTTGGGATGTTACAAAAATTAGGATGTAACCCCCTGCCGTAATTAATATTCAGATTACAAAATTAAAGTGAAATAGAGACCAATAAGAAACAAATAACATTTTACAAACCCATCTACCAGACGGGGTTTTCACGAATACCTTTTGAAATCATTCATAACCTGGTCTCACATTCACATTTCCGAATACAATTACTACACAAAGATAAATCACATTCAATATATCAGAGTACGCAATGTAATAAGTCCGGCAATTCCGGATTCCATTTATTTACTCAAGCTTCATAGGGCGCATTAGTCCATACAAGCCCTCATATGGGGATTACACAACAAATCTCAATACAAATAATCAAATCCTCTTCCACATATATTCATTCAAATAACCAAATACAATTATCCAAATATACATCCCAACTAAGACAACCAACTACCAACTTCAATCCCGAAGGAGACCTCATCGCCCTTGGTTGCATGCTCAATCCTCGATCCACTGCCCTGTCTGAAAGGTCAGTAGGGGAGGGTGAGATTCTAGAGAATCTCAGTAGGTAAACAATATCAATATGCATGTACGATAGATGTTTAATGCATGACATGCTTGCATCATGTAATATCCCAAAAAGTTATTAAGGGCTAATGACTTTAAAAGTGGATATAATTATTGTTGAATAAATACTTTTGGAGAATGTGTGATGGGAATTTGGATATTTTAATGATTCCAATGGCTTCCTTGTGAAAATTCATGTGGGGAGAGTGTTTATTGTGAAATTGGAACCATTGGGAACAATCGTGCAAAAGTTGAAAACTTTGTCCATTGAAACTCTGTACAGGGCAGCCAATTTGTATGGACGTTTTAAATAGGCAAATGGTGTCTAAAAATTCTGAAATTTTCCAGTATTAAATTTCACATGTCAAGCTTCAAAATGAACATATAATTTTTATCATTTTGATTTGTGACCTAAGAGTTTTGGATTTTTGAAGTTTGCCCAGCGAAATTAATTATTTTCTGGAACAGTATGCAAAGATTGAAATTCTGGGAATTTTGTGGTGATTTGAAGTAATGGCCAATATTTTTCCTATGAAGAGGACTTAAATATCTTTCATTTGGCTTTGGAATCACCTCATTTCGATTTTTCTAGAATTAGTTATGATTTGTCAAAGTTTGGGCAGAAAATCTGCCAAAAAATCCGAAAATGGGAATTATGACATCATCTCATTAAAAGATGATGTCAGCATGGATTATTAATCAAATTGCTCATCTTCTTCAGCCATTTCACGCCATTTCCAGCTGAAGATAGTGAGAGAAAGTTGAGAGCTCTTAGAGAGAGAAAGAGGAGAAATCTCGCAAGGTAAGCCTATTTCTCCGACGATATAGCTCCTAACGCGTATAATCTTGTTCCTAAGCTTCTCTTCTATGTTATTTAAGGTGTTTGAGAAGAAAATTTGGTGTTCAAGGGGCTAGGGTTTTCAGTCACTCTTGAGAAAAGCTAGAAGGAGCTTGAGGTAACTTCCAAACTTTCGTATATTGCTTATTCTGGCTGCTGTAGGCAATTTAATCGGTGAAATTTCGCCGGATTGCCATTGGTTTTAAAGTTTGGAAATGATGTGGCCTAGGGGTTATGCTGCCCAAATTGGGTCTTAATGTTAGTTGTAACCTAATGTAATGGTTAATAAAGTGGTTAGGAGTAGAAAGGAACGCGTTTACGGAGCCGAAACCGAAAAACCCCAATTTTTCCCAGAGAACATGTATATTTCGGCCAAGGCTGTAAATGGGTCTTAGAGTTGGATTTTCAATGATTTGATTATTCCATTGGATTCAGTGGGCGAAAATAGGTGGGGTTACAGTTGGGCACTTTTTCAAAAAATGCCGAGAAAGCATAATTACGGAAACGCCCCTAAAACCATAAAAGTAGGGCTGCCAGGGGCAATTTCGTAATTTGACAATTCCGAGTCCGGAAATGGATTCCTTGGGTGAAAATATGTCAGGATAGCCCATGTCAAAATTTCAAGAAAAGTATAGCCGGACCGGGTACGGCGGGCCCAAGCCGGGTCCCCGGGGGTATTTTTGTAAATTTTCATTATAGACTCATATGGAACCTATTCTAAGTGTTTGAAAGTAGGAATTAGGGGTAGGAAATTAATCCACCATTCTTGATTTTGTTTATAGGCTTTGATATTTGCCGCCCTCGTGAGCCAACTGCGCTGAAGGACGTCAGGAAAGGATCAGGTAGTGACTCTCTCTCTCTCTTATACTGTGTGTAATGCTTTGTATGTGTGTGTTATCATGGTTCTGTGATGATTTCTTTGATGCTGCTGCGGTTACAGCTGGTGAAAGCTGTCGTTTACAGCGCAAGCTGTCGTTATTGTGATTACAACGTAAGCTGTCGTATTGTGTATACAGCCGTGAGTGCTGTCGTTTGTGGTGAAAACCATGTATCTTTGAGATTGATGTTGCTGTTGTTGCTGGTTGTGATTTATATACATGCTTGGTATTTATACATTGTATGAGTGGTTTGTTACTACTGAGATTCTCTCGAATCTCATTCCTTCCTATGACTAACCTTTCAGACAGGGCATGTGGCTCAAAGGAGAAGAGGCCGACCCGGAGCACTTAGGACCCTTAGGGGTATAGTTGATTTTGGAAATGTTGGTTATATCTTTTGAATTCGGGATTACTGTATAATCTGAATATGAATAGTATATTCGACTTTGGATGTAATCCCATAGTGGATACTTAAACCTCAGGTTATATATGTATAGAATCCGGGAGTTGCCGGGGAATTGGTTTTACACTCTGTCATACGTGAATGTAGATAAACTGCACAGGTGATTATATTCGAATTTTGAAATGGAGACCAAGAACAGGAAAGAGATTTTGAATGATTTTGTGAAAACCCTACCACAAAGTAGGAGATTGAAACGAGTTTAAGTTATCCGAAGGTCTCTAATCTACTTTAATTATTTAATATCAAATTATAATTACATGATTAAAGGCAGGGTGTTACACATCACACAACTCATGATAACATAATGACAATTTGCAAGCTCAATGCTTCGAACAATATACCTATGGCCATAGCATAAATTAAAACATAGCTTCAAATTACTCACAATTATGCAAAGCTAAGACATGCAACAACACACTAACACATATATCAAATACAAGCAGAAGAGATATGTTCCCTGCACTCTTTCCACGTAAGCTCTAGCTTCGCTTACTCGCTATCAGAATGAATACCAAACCACGATCAGGGCGAACATCAACCCTATAATCAAAATCATGAACATAGGGTCAATCCCTTTTCCAATTCCTTAACATACAAACACTTAATGTTGGTTATCATTTAACACCTTTAGGTGGCTAATCAAAGCCTAAACATATGCCTAAAGGCTTGGAAAACACTTGACCAAAGATTACCTTTAAAAGTCCAAAATGCTGATTTTTGGGGGTGGGCCGTGGCCCAAAAATCCATGGGCAGCAGCCCAAAACTGCCCAGAAACATTTGGGCTGCGGCCCAAAATCTATGGGCTGCGGCCCAAGAAATCCAGTTTCTTGGCTGAACTTCCAAAAGACAGAATTCCCAAATTTGCACAATTGGCTTCTAATGATCCCATTTTCACATCAAACATCATTCCCACACAAAATTCCACAAGGAATCCATTGGAAATACCAAATCAACCAAATTCACATTATATTGACATGTTTCACAATGAATTGCAACATGTCACACAATACCACATTTCAAACCACAACATTACAACTCTTCCAATTCAAGTTCCCAAATCAATTCCGATGGCCATATCACACAACAAAATACCAATTTCACCACAATACACAAGGCAATTCCTCAAATCCAAAATCACATGATATTCTTCAAAAGGGTTTATTTATCACTAATGACATCCACTTTGGAGTCATTAACCCTTAATCATAATTTAGGATCTTGCTAAACCGGGGCTTAGCAATCCACTTATTTTAGGCTTATTCTCTAGCCTCAAGTCTCAGAATTCGGGGTATTACATAGGAGACTTAATCATTTCAAATCCTCCTACATTAGTAATAACACTTGTGCATAAGTTTTAAGTGCTTAAACATGGATTAAACTCAAGATCAACAGCAACCGCTTTTGTGTCAGAATCATTACGTGCAACGAAGGTCATCTAATCCAAATGCTCTCTTTCACCAACAACTATCTCATTTTTTAATGGATAGAGTCAAATGCTTTAACGGTCATTAACTCATTCCTACTTATAAATATAGAAGCATTCAAGATGAAGCCAACAAACTATGACGAGCTTTCACTATTTCAATAAACTCTTTTGCTCTGTTCTCTAATATTCTTTGATATTCCCTGTACTTCAGTATTCATTTTATTTACTTTTTAAGAGAGCTTATGAAACTCATTTATTACTCTTGCTAAGAGCTGCTGAAGGTAGTGGGACCTTGAGTTTGGGCATTGATTACTAAGTGTAAAGGGGATTGACAGTTCCTTGAGAAAGAATTTGCTTGTACTGAACCATTAAGAGCCTAATGAATCTTTAAAGGATAGTGAAACTCTAAGAAGGATTTTCTGGAGACTGGACATAGATCAAGTGTGCCTTTTCTTCGATGATATCTCTCTAACTCTAATCTCATCTTTAAGTTTTGTTTTTAAGATTGAATTTTCTTTAATATCACCCAATTCAACCTTTCTCTTGGGTGAAAGGCTTGAACTAACACTTTCATGGTGGGGTATCCAAACAAACAAACTTGGAAAGAAATAAAGGCATGACAAACAAGATTCAATTAACAGACATGTATGCAAACTTCTGTAAATGGAATTCATGATTATTGGATTTGCAAAACTTGCCATTATGCAATGATATAATGAAATTACATCATTGTCATAATCACAAGTTTTGCATTCCCAACCATAATGAATTCCATGGATAAAAATCACATTCAATAACTATAACAACTACAAAGAATATAAAGCAAGCAAAAATATCTAAACTTTCATGTATCATAACTTTCACACTCAAGTGAACATACAAGAAGGCAATAAGCACAAAATGAATATCATATTTATACTAGTGGAAGGAAGGCTTTCTCTGTTTTTTAAGTCCTAAAGGAATGGCTTGCCTATATTTGTAACCTTTAATTGTATTCATCCCCTATTTTCAATTGCACAGAGTTATATATTATATTAGATTATATAATGCTCTTAACATGTCTTTTTGCAATTGAAAGGAATATGTAATGAACACAAAAATATGGATGGTAAAAGAAGTAGAAAAACATAACTGGAAGCTACAAAAAACCATTCAACTTGGTGCTCTTTACAGCCTCTATGATATGTATACGTGCAATTTGTTCATTCCCATTGCAAGTTGAACCTTGTGATATATATGGAGGTGATGGTTGGCCATAATTAATTGATGTTATATAAAATATTTAGTTGCAAATTCAATGCGTGAACATGTGTAGTATATAACAAAATTAATACATATGCAATATACTACATATGTTCACAAATTGCATTGCATATAGAACAAGCAACAAATTAATAAATCATGGCCTACCAACACCAACGTATATAACATATATCAAACACTTCTCAAGGTCCTCATAATTGTTTTTTGTATATTATGCAATCATTATGGCATATTAAAATATTCTCTCCAAAAAGTGAAAATAAATTCACATAAAATAATTGCAACAACTACAAAGAATATCATTCAAGCAAAAAAATCTAAACTTTCAATCAAGGATTCAACAAAGAACCAAAAGGAGTAAACATCAGTGTTTTGACAAAGAAAGAAAAGGAGTGAACATTAGGATCAACCTGTAACACCCAATTTTTATTCTCCAATATGCCTTGTAAATATTTGTGGCATTCAATGGAATAAAATGGTAAATCTTGATGAAATTAAAATGACAAGGGTACCTTTAGTTAACGTCACATGGAAATTGGGCTAAAACAAGACATGAAGCTAATTTTTGGTTTCCAAAAAGCCCATTATTTAAGCCCAAAATGGAGAATAAAATATCACAATTCTTGGCCCAATATTAAGGGTGCATTTCGGCCAAGAAGCAAGAAAAACGAAGAAACCACAGTTAAATGCAAAAATGTAAGGGCAAAATGATAATTTGCCAATTAAACCAAGAGCTAATTATTTTCCCATTTTCATGAGGCTATTTTCATCCAAATAAAGGAAATAAAGGGAAAATAAATTTTGGGGATAAATATCCCAATTTTAGATCAATTGTAGCCAACAAAAATAGTTGGAAAAGTCAAAAAATAAAATAATTATATGATTTATTAATTAATTAAATGAGGGAATTATGATAATTTAAGAAGCAATATTATTTCCTTACTTCCCTTGATAATTTCAGCCATAAAGGGAAATATTTGAGTAAACATGCCATGTGTCATGATCTCAAGCCAAGTAAAAAGATGAAGACATAAAAGAAAGTGCGCATGGTAAAATAGCATTAAAATATATCAAGTTAAAGGAGGTGTATGCAAATATTTTAAAATCATCATCATCCTCTTTCAAGACATCATTTTTGTCCAAAGTGAGAAAATAGAGAGAGACGAAGAGAGCTCAAGAACACAAGCATAAGAGGGTTTAAGAGGCAAAAATCAAGGTAAGTAGACTTGATTTCAAATGTTTAAGCCTCTAAACTCCATGGAAACCTCTTATAATCTCTTTTTCCTCTTGAAAATCATGTATAGCAAGTAAAAATTCAAGATAAAGAGGAGGAGAGATGGACAGCTAGAGAGTAAAAGTTGAGAAATCAAGAGGTAATGTCAAGAACTTTGATCCTCTTACTTAATATGATGTATTTGTTGTTGTTGGCTTGGTTTGTAGTTGTTTTGATTAATTTTGTAAATTTGGGATGATGAAACCTTAAGGGGTTTGCTGCCCAAATTTCCACAAATCATGTTTAATAAGTGTTTAAGAAGTTAAATATGTGATTAGAAGTGAAAAGAAAGAAGTTTAAAGAATTAAATCATGAAACCCCAATTTTCCCTTTCTCCTTGTACATTTCGTCCATACTAGAAAATAAGGGAAGGATCTAGAATTTCATCAATTTGATGGTTCCATTGTATTCAGAAGGGAAAATTGTGTAAGGTTCATGTTAAGTGTGAATTGTGGAAAGCCTTGGAATGTGAAAAGACAAAATGAGCCCTAAAACCCTAAATAGGGGCTGCCAAGGGCAAATATGTCTTTTGATAGTGAATTTGGTAATTTTGAGGCCATAAATGGTTTCTACGAGCGAAATTGTGTAGGATTAGCCTTAGTCATAATTTTTGGCAAAGTGTAGTTGAATCGGGTACGAAGGGACGTGGACCAAGTCCCTAGAGGCATTTTGGTCATTTTGCAGTGTTAAGCTAAGATAACAAACAAAATGAGTTTTAAAGAGTTTAGAGTAGTACATGAATGAGTATTAACTCAATTATTGTAAATTTGGAATTTTAGGGCAGGATAATTTGCCCACATCGGGATAAGGTTAGAGCCAGGAAAAGAGATTAAGGCAGTAACTCTATATTTCATAAACTATGTGATTATTTGTATGCCATCTTTTGTGACATGTATAAAGCACTCTCTAACTAGGGCAGGAAAAGAACAAGTACCATTCAGGGGGAAAGTACAAGTACCCCAACGGCCCAAAAATGGCATCCAGTTATGAGATATAGTACCAAGAGGGTACGTTCCTCAGTCTGTGGTCGTATGAATTTTACAATGTTATTATCCTATTACATTATATGGTACTTGACATATTTATTTGTCATCACATTTTATATGACTGATTGCATGTTACTACTGAGATTCATTCGATTCTTACCCTTTCTAATATGTAAAAACATTCTAGAAGAAGCTAGTGGCTCGAAGGGTAAAACGGTCAATATTGGCGTATGAGGGTACCCATTCAAGCAAGGATTTCTGTTGGTTACCCTTAGTTTTATTTTGTAAACTTTGAGGACTTGTAAATATTTTTCAAACCCTATAAGGAATTCTTGTATTATAAACAAAAAATTCTTATCAGTATATTTATGCTATTTTTGTATACCTGTAGAACTGTGCCTTTATCACTCTGGCAAATATTGAAATGTTAAGGGGTTTGATATTTTTGATATCATAGCTAAAAGCAGTTCTGGCATTTTCAGAATAGTATATTGATATAGTCTTGTTTACAGGTTGACAGAAATGATACGCTTAAGGCAGCAATAGCAAGATAGGTTACCATCGTCGATGAACCAGGTTTCCTCGGGTAAGAGGATTCCTGAGGGGACATATTCTATAGAGACGAGGACACCTAAGAAGCGGGTTCAAGATAGGCCAATGTACGGGCTAGAGACTCGACCAGCACCAGCAATATCCACTAGCTCCTCTATGGGAGATACAGAGCAGCCATGGATAGATGAGGTAAAGCCTGTTCCATATATGGCTATCCTCTCCAGAGCTAGACCAGTACCTATCACATATGATTTACAGCCAGATTAAGGTTTATGGGAGTATGTCAAAGACATATATCTATGTGTCTGTCAGGAGCACAGCACCCCAATAGACTAGTATGCAACATATCTTGATGAGGTAGATTCACTGTACTAGGATCATGTCAGGCAGCATCTAGATTTTCAATATGAAGTGTGGATCCACACAACACCGCACTTCTTTCCATATATGGCATTTTGGGCCCAAAAGAAGAATGATGTTATTAAGCAAGGTCCCAAAGACCATTTTGTGGAGTTTATAGGTCACATGGACATGTACATCCAGCTGTACATATACACCAGCTAATTGAGGATCTATACTCAGTATTTTAGTGACCAGGGGTAGCCAGCATGACTTTTTAGACTAGGGCAGTTATAGGGTATCGGTAGTCAGAAGCAGATAGAGCCGCATCTGTGTTTTGGCATGGGTATAAGAAGGTTAAGCATGATCAACCTAAGGAAATCAAAGGATGGGTGACCCCCTGGGAAGTCATATGTATAGTTATGACAGTGTGTAAAAGAAGACAAAGTCATGTTGTACAGCAGTTTATAAGCTATATGGTGCTAAGAGCTTTCCATAACTACTATAAATATTTGTTGTATATATGACATATCTGTATACCTAAAATTTTGAGAAATGACAAAAATGCCCTTATGTTCATATGAAATTGATTCATTCTCTATTTTCATATAGTGAAGTACAAACATGGTATGAACTCGTGGTAAACCACGAAGCGGACATAATAATCAAGTACCAGATCCTAAGTCTTTTAATGTAACATATATTAGGCATGTTAACATAGCAATAAGCCACAATGAACGATATCAAGGAGGAGCTACAACAAGTACAGTAAAGACAATATCACTTAGAAGACCTAATGAGGGGAGATGTGGGCCTAATTAGCGTAAGGGCCCTCAACTAAAAGATCCTTTCCTTAATCCTAAGGATAAAATTCTTCATACATGAGTAGGAAGGTTCATTAAACAACAACCTCCTGTCTTTAGAGGGAAATTTGATCCTCAGCAAGCCAAAGACTGGCTATCTTGATTGGAGAAAATTTGTAAAATCTTGGCATGCCTTGATGACATCAAGGTCCAGCTGGCGATTTATAAGCTGAAGGGTGATGCTAACAGATGGTAAAAGAACATTAACATAATTCTTCAAGGGAGGAATATTTCGCTAACGTGGGAATTATTCCAAGAGAAATTTAACAAGAAATACTTCCCCTGTTGAGTCAAGGTGGAAAAGGAAAATGAATTCCTCAACATATAGCAGCATGACAGAGAAAGCTTCGATGAGTACCTAGCTTGTTACGTCCGGTTGTCTCGATACTCATCATACCTTAAACATCGAGATGACATGGAATAGAGTCCCGATATGATGATTAAAGGGTTGAACAAGAGTTGAAAGAGAAACTTGTTTCCAAACATTTCATCGAGTTCAACAAGGCAGTTGAAGAGTGCCATATCACTGAGAACAACTTGTTGAGCTTGTATTATGATAAAAGCAATAACAACAACAGTGTGTCTGATAGTGGGAGCACTTCCTAGAAATGTAAAGAACCAAGTAAACCACCCAGAGGAGGAAATAAGAAGTCGTATAATACTGGGGACCATAGTAACCAAAGACCCTTTCAGGCAAAACATGCTGGTATTATCGCAAGCCACACCATCCTGGCAAAAAATGTAATAGTGTTCCAATACATAAGGCTTCACCAGTAAATCAGGCTCTTACTAGGCAGATAACATGTCAAATATGCTAGAAGCTGAGGCATTATGCTAATGATTGCCCATAGTGTAACCCCCTGCCTTAAATAGCGTAATTATAATTCGATATTACGTAATTAAATTGGTTTAGAGACCGTCGAATAGTTCAAAACTCATTTAGAACTCCCTGTGAAGTAGGGACTTTATAAAATTTTCAAAACTTCTTTCCTATTCCGGTCTCAAGTTCAATTATCGAATATAATCACCTGTGCAGTTAATTCACATTCATTCATATCAGAATATCTAATAGCAATCCCGGCAACCCCCGGGTTCCATTCATACACAAAAAGGGTTTACAACCTCCATATAGGGGACTACACAACTACGTTCAACTATTCTTTACAACCAACATAATATACAGACACCCTGTCCAACAGGTTTAACCAACATAACCAAAATAGATGTCCCTACAGGATTCTAACCGCTCCGGGTCGTACGCTTCTCCTTAGAGCCACTCGCCCTGTCTGAAAGGTTAGTTAAAGGAAAGAATGAGATTCAAGAGAATCCCAGTAGTAACAAAACATTTATACCACACATAAGCACACAGCATGTAAGCAAATCATCATACAGCAGCAGCACCACAAATCACACTCCACCCTCATCCCCTTTCTCCGCCGGGAAGGCACACCGCCTAACCCGAACCGTTGTTAGCTACTCAGGGACTATTGGCGTGGCAGTGCATACATATAGCCTTATAGCCCGTACAGCTATTCGGCTTTCACAAATGGCCCGTCGGCCTCCACAAATAGCCTTTCGGCTCACATAATCACATATATCACACCTCATCCTCATCCCCTTTCTCCGCCGGGAAGGCACACCGCCCTAACCTGAACCGTTGTTAGCTACTCAGGGACTATTGGAATGACAGTGCTAACACAAATCCACAGATGTCGCAGCATACGAATTCATTACAAATCAACGATATAACACACATACAATGCATCATATATGGTACAAAAGAAAAGTCACTACCTCGTTCCTTTCTGACGTTCGCTGGCGTAGTTGGCTCACGAGGGCGGCAAATATCGAATCCTACAATTCCAAATGCACTATTTAGACACTTCCATAGTGTTACTTAGGGTTATATGAGTCTATAATGAAAATTTACAAAAATACCCCCGGGGACCCGGCCTGGGCCCACCATACCCGGACCGGTTGCACTTTTCTCGAAATTCTAATATGGGCTATCCTAACATATTTCCGCCCAAGGAATCCATTTCCGTACTCAGAATTATCAAATTCAATATCAAATTACGAAATTGCCCTTGGCAGCCCTACTTTTAGGGTTTTAGGGGTGTTTCCGTAATTATGCTTTCTCAGCTTTTTTTGAAAAAGTGCCCAACCGTAACCCCACCTATTTTCGCCCACTGAATCCAATGGAATCATCAAATCATTGAAAATCCAACTCTAAGACCCATTTACAGCCTTGGCCGAAATATACATGTTCTCCGGGAAAAATTGGGGTTTTACGATTTCGGCTCCGTAAACGCGTTCCTTTCTACTCCTAACCACTTTATTAACCATTACATTAGGTTACAACTAACATTAAGACCCAATTTGGGCAGCATAACCCCTAGGCCACCTCATTTCCAAACTTTAAAACCAATGGCAATCCGGCGAAATTTCACCGATTAAATTGCCCACAACAGCCAGAATAAGCAATATACGAAAGTTTGGAAGTTACCTCAAGCTCCTTCTAGCTTTTCTCAAATTTGGCTGAACCCTAGCCTCTTTGAAACACCAAATTCTTTGCTTCAAAACCTTAATTCACATAGAGGAATAGCTTAGGAGAAGGATTGTACGCGTTAGGAGCTAGATCGTCGGAGAAATCGGCTTACCTTGCGAGATTTCTTCCTCTTTTCTCTCTTTTCTCCAAGCTCTCTCTCACGTCTTTTTGTTTTCTGAATGGGGTCGGGAATGGCTGATGAAGATGGTGTAATTGGTTTTAATTCCATGTTGATGTCATCATACAATATGATGATGTCATAATTTTTAACTTCCCATTTTCGGATTTCTCAGAAATTCTGGCAGATTTTCTGCCCTAACTTTTGAAAAATCATAACTAATTCTAGAAAAATAGAAATGAGGTGATCCCAAAGCCAAATGAAATATATTTAAGTCATCTTCATAGGAAAAATATTGTCCATTACTGTAAATCACCACAAAATTCCCAGAATTTCAATCTTTGCATACTGTTCCAGAAAATAATTAATTTCGCTGGGCAAACTTCAAAAATCCAAAACTCTTAGGCTATGTTTGGTACGTGGTATTGAATTTTGATGGATTGGGATAGGGATTGGGATTGGGATTGGGATAGGGATTAGGATTGGGTTTGATACTTTAAAAATATGTTTGGTATGAGGTGGTAATTGGAGGAAATGATTTTACTAATATTATTTAATAGGTATATATTAATTATAAATTGACACCAATACCCTACACAAAATCGTAAACAATCGTTCGAAGGAATTATGACACCAATACAACCGGACCCTCCACTTATGACGGTTTCCGGATCCTCTGTCCATCGTTTATCTTCGCCGGCGGCTCGATATTGAATGGTTCTTGAAGAATACAGCAGATCGAACTTGAGTCGCAATACAAATGATAGAAACAAGCCATATACTTGAAGACGCACAGTGCACACTCAAACCAAATAGGCCACATTCAGTTAAATACTACAGAAATCGATTGTATGGTTCAGAGTGATGGTTTCGCGGTTGGTGAGGAAAAATCGAAGAGGGAGTGATTGTGAGAGAGATTGATTAGGTTAAAATCAGGGTATTTTTGTCTGACAAAATTTAAATCAAGGGTAATTTTGTCTCTACAATTTTGGAATCCAGGGATTGAAAACACAAAACCAGGGGGGAGGTGGCTTTGTAGCAATCCCTCTTTCGTGGGATTCCCAATCCCTGATTATTCATAATCCCTGGTACCAAACGATATATTTTGACTTAATCCCTCACCCAATCCCTATCCCTACCCCCTGTTACTTCGTACCAAACATAGCCTTAGGTCACAAATCAAAATGATACAAATTATATGTTCATTTTGAAGCTTGACATGTGAACTTTAATACTGGAAAATTTCAGAATTTTTAGACACCATTTGCCTATTTAAAACGTCCATACAAATTGGATGCCCTGTACAGAGTTTCAATGGACAGAGTTTTCAACTTTAGCATGATTGTTCCCAATGGTTCCAATTTCACAATAAACACTCTCCCCACATGAATTTTCACAAGGAAGCCATTGGAATCATTAAAATATCCAAATTCCCATCACACATTCTCCAAAAGTGTTTATTCAACAATAATTATATCCACTTTTAAAGTCATTAGCCCTTAATCACTTTTTGGGATATTACACATAGCAACAGCAGCAACCTGCTAAGCCGAGACAGAGAGTTTAGGGCAAAGCCTACATGATTACTTAAAAAGAGGCCATAAAATCTCCTAAACTAATATAAGGTATAGTTTACCTTAATGGTAATTTATTACAAGTAATGTATTATTCAAGTGCTAGTTATTCATTTATTGAATACGATTGTGTGGGACAGCTAGACTAGAGTGTACATAAATTTCCATATGACCTAGTTGTGTCTTCACCCATAGGTGTTAGAGTTGTCATAGCCAAAGTCTTTCTGAATTGCATAATAAATGTCTGGAGGCACAAATCAACGGTGGATTTGATCTATCTACCACTACAAGGCTTGGAAATATCCTTAGTATTCTCTTCCATGCAATCAGAAAGAAGTGAATGAGTATCCAGATGTGTTTCTAGAAGATATCAGTGGATTACCTTCAAATAGGGAAGTGGAATTTACAATTGACCTTCGGCCCATTATTTCGCCATGGGGAGCTCTAGTTCTCTTTGTCAAAAAAGAAAGATGGAAGCCTATGACTATGTATTAATTACAGGGATTTGAACAAGGTGACTGTCAAGAACAGGTACCCACTTCCCAGAATTGATGATTTGCTCGATCAGTTATCCAGTTCTTGTGTGTTTTTAAAAATTGACTTGAGATCAGGTTATCACAAGCTCAAGGTAAAAGCAGCAGATATACCAAAAAATTGCTTTCAGGACCAAATATGGCCATTACGAATTCCTTGTAATACCATTTGGGCTAACCAATGCACCTGTTGTGTTCATGGACTACATAAATCAAATTTTCTGTTCATATCTTGACCAAATCATAGTAGTCTTTATTAATGATATTCTAGTATACTCATAGACTAGAACAGAACATGAACAATATTTGAGAACAATGTTGAATACACTAACAGATAAGCAAGTCTATGCCAAGCTGAGCAAATGTGAATTTTAGCTTTCAGAATTTAAATTTCTAGGCCATGTAGTCTCACAACAAGGGGTCTCGGTGGATCCTGACAAAGTGGAAGCAGTACTAAACTAGAAGAGGCTAGAGATTGTTTTTGAAATACGTAGTTTTCTTGGTCTTACTGAATATTACAGAAGATTCATATAGAATTTCTCCAGAATAGCTTTGCCATTTACAAAGTTAACATGAAAAACTCAACCTCATCTGTGGACTACAATTATGAGAGGATCTTCATAGAGTTGAAATAAAACTTAACAACAGCCCCAGTGGTGATAATCCCAGATCCACAGTTGACCTTTGTTGTCTTTACTAATACCGGTGAGCATGAATTAGGAAGTATATTAATGCAGCATGGCCGTGTAATGGCTTATGCATCAAAATAGCTGAAGCCTTGTGAACAAAATTATCCTACACATGATCTTATGTTAACAACAATTGTGTTTACGCTAAAAATCTGGAGACACTATCTCTAAGGGGAGACCGTAAAGCAATATTGTGACCATGAGAGCTTGAAATATTTATGTGATTAGAAAGAGCTCAATATGGGATAGTGTAGATAGATAAAGATGCTTAAAGATTACAACTTGGAGATAAAGTGTAACCCCTTTCCTTCAAAAACGTGAATATAGTTAAAAAAAATGTGTCATAAAGATAATTTGGACACCAAGGGATACTTTAAAACTCATTAAAGATCCCGACTTAAAGACAGGATTCGGCCTTGTGATAAAGTGGGTTTTTAAAAACTTTTCAAAACCTATTTAATACTATCTCACTTCCACTTTTCGAATCTATTTGGCCAATTCGATTATATTCCATTATGAATATCAGAGTGTTCAACAAAATTTCTTGATGAACTCTCGGGTTATATTTAATAACTAGTAGAATCTACAGGGCATATTTGCTTAACTTAGTTTTCCATACTGGGGATTACATATAAATACACAAATCTATGATAGGTACATCCACCTTTACTACATTGTACTTATAATTACATCATATACATTAATCCACAAGTTTGATAACCAACTAACAAAACTCAAATCCCCTAGCCGCGAGTACTAACCGCCCTTGTTTACTTGCTTCTTCTTTGATCTATTTTCCCTGGCTGTAGGTTAGTCATTGAAAAGAGTGAGATTCATATGAATCTCAGTACTAACATTTCACTCATATGATGTATAATTTCATAAAGCATGTAAGCAATCATCACATAGCAGTATTCACAATAGCATTCAGAGCAGCATTCACATTCGTGACATTTATCACATTCATCACAATTTATGACACTCACAATAGCTTTCACAATTGTATACATATTCATGACATATGTCATATAGTAGCTTATGCAGCAACATTCACATTCATGATTCACATTCGTGACATTCATCACATTCGTCACAATTTATGACATTCACAATAGCTTTCACAGTTGTATACATATTCATGACATTTGTCATACAGTAGCTTACGCAACAGCATTCACATTCATGACATTTGTCACACAGCAGTATTCACATTCGTGATATTTATCACATAGCAGCATACACAGCAGCACACACATTCGTGACATTCATCATATAGCAACATACACAGTAGCATTGACATTCATCACAATAGATGATGTACACATACATACAAAGCATTATACTACTCTAGTCCTATTTATAAGTCCCTTTTAGCAAATCTCACAAACGAAGGAGAGTTAGTTAACCCATTAACTATGGGCTAAATTTCCAATTTTGCCCATATCTATGTTTAGTTCCAAAAGTCAACATGAATAAATTTCTTTTGTTCATTACAATTAATAGGGATAAAAAAGTACAAAATGCATTTACTACCCTGAAAATGGACTTATAAATAGGACCAAATTTTTTGGTCAAAAAGGACTTATAAATAGGACCAGAGTGGTTTCATGATATAAAAAAAAGTCACTACCTCGTTCCTTTCGATCTTGCTCGGGCACAGGTTTCTTATAATCAGGGCTGATGTCAAATCCTATAAATCAGAATTAAGGACGATAAGTTATTCCCTATTCAAATTCTTAAATAACTATAAAACACTTGGGGTTGGTTATCATTTGAGTCCCTTAGGTGGCTATGAGAAGCTCAAACGAAAGCCTAAAAGAGTTTAGGAGAGCTAGATCAGAAACTACCTTTCAAAAGTTCAAAATGCTGAAATTGGGAGTTGGTCGGGGCCAAAAATCCCTTGGCTGCGGCCAAAAAATGGTCACAAACTTTTTGGATACGGCCAATAGCCTTTGGTCGTGACTAAAAATAGGCCAAAAGCTTTTGTGCCGTGGCTACGACCAAGAAAATTTCTATTTCTTAGCTGAACTTCCAAAAATCATAATTAAATCCAAAAAAATCAAAATTGAGAGAATCCAAGTCCTACTTGAAGCTTTTTAAGTCCTCTATATAGAAAAAATAAGAACTACTGCTACATACAACCACAAAAATATAGAATTCCACAAATTTACATATTATTCTAGAATAAACTCTAGTTTCAACCTCAAACTTTGGAAATGCATAACTTCCAATACACAAATCAGAATGACACCTATTTTATATCATTTCAAAGCTTGACTCATCCTTTATTCAAATGGAAAGTTATAGAATTTTTAGACCCTATTTACTCATTCAAAACTGCTATGTAACTAGCTGCCCTACACAGAGTTTTTGTTGACAAAACTTCCAATTTTTCAACATATGACTCAAATGGTCCAAAACACACCTCAAGACACCATGAATACCATTAAAACATCATAAACTCTCTAAAACCCTATTATACATGAAAATAGAGCAAAATTACACAAGCCAAAGTTTTCAACCAATTATCACAATATATACATCAAAGGGTTGCTTTTACTCACCTTTACCACTTTCTCTAGTTTGTTTTTTATTCTCCAACCTCTAGTTTTTCTTGAGTACACAAAACCACCTCCTCTTAAAAATCTAAAACCATACAAATAAACCTCTTATCAAGAGGAACAAGATTAGGGAAGAAGTTTTGAGCAACAGAGGTCATCTATAAGGTCAAAACTCAAGAAAAAGAGCTCACCCTCACAAAATCTTCTTTTTCTTTCCTCTTCCTTGCCTTGGACGACTTTGAGCTTAAGAAAGAGAGTGAGAGATGATAAATAATCATATTTTCAGCCTCCCCCATGCTCTTAGCCGACTTAAGAGGAGAGGGGAAGGGAAAATGAATTAATTATTGACTTTTCCAATTTCCCTTGCTTAAATCTTGTGGTGCCATGTGTCATGATCCTATGGATTCTCAAAAAGCATGTAACAATAAAGTTACACTAACTAATTCCATTAGTCATTTAGTCACACCTCTTGTGCTTTTAGCTAATAACCAATTGCTTCTTCGGTAGCTGACTAATTGGCCGATAAATTTCTTTTTTCCTGTTTTGCCTCTGACAATGGCAATTCTAGTTAGATTTCCACTTGGTGCATTATATAATTCTACTTCCTCATGCCATGTGCCCTTCCCTTCTCTTTTAATTCAATTTGGGCTTTGTCACACTAAACAAGCTAATACTGGATTTAGGCACTTTCTTTGACCATTTCGAGTCATAATTCACATTTTATTCCCCAAAGGGTTCATCTAACATTCATTACATTCACTTTTAAAGTCATTGAGCCCTTACGTGTAATATCCCAAAAAGTGATTAAGGGCTAATGACTTCAAAAGTGGATGTAATTATTGTTGAATAAAAACTTTTGGAGAATATGTGATGGGAATTTGGATATTTTAATGATTCCAATGGCTTCCTTGTGAAAATTCATGTGGGGAGAGTGTTTATTGTGAAATTGGAACCATTGGGAACAATTGTGCAAAAGTTGAAAACTCTGTCAATTGAAACTCTGTACAGGGCAGCCAATTTGTATGGACGTTTTAAAATAGCAAATGGTGTCTAAAAATTCTGAATTTTTTTAGTATTGAAGTTCACATGTCAAGCTTCAAAATGGACATATAATTTGTATCATTTTGATTTGTGAGCTAAGAGTTATGGATTTTTGAAGTTTTCCCAACGAAATTAATTATTTTCTGGAACAATATGCAAATATTGAAATTTTGAGAATTTTGTGATTCTATCTAGAAAAATTCTATATTTTTCCTTAAAACTAGACACAATAAGGGTTCCATAGGCTTTGAAATCACTCCAATTCAATTTTTCTAGAATTAGTTATGATTTTTCAAAGTTAGGGCAAAAATCTGCCAGAATTTCTGAAAAATTCGAAATTGTTGGAAATTAATCAATAATTAAATATCATATAATATATGATATTAAATACCATTAGCCTTCTTTCTCCAGCCATTTTCGTGTTGTTCCAGACCTGAAACAAGAGAGAGAATGTGAGAGAGTTTAGAGAGAGAAAGGGAAGAAATCTCACAAGGTAAGCCAATTTCTCCGACGATTTAGCTCCTAACGTGTATAACTCCGACTCTAAGCTACTCCTCTTTATTCTTTAAGGTTGTGAAGCTCAAAATTTGGTGTTTCAAGGGTTAGGGTTCAACCACCTTGAGGAAAAGCTAGTGGGAGGTTAAGGTAACTTCCAAACCTTCGTATATTAAGTATTCTGGCTGCTGTGGGCAATTTAATCGGTGAAATTTCGCCGGATTGCCATTGGTTTTAAATTTTGGAAATTGAGTTTCCTAAGGGTTATGCTGCCCAATTTTGGTTCAAATGGTAGTTATAACCTAATGTAATAGTTAATAAAGTGGTTAGGAGTAGAAAGGAACGCATTTAAGGAGTCGAAATCGTAAAACCCCGATTTTCCTCGGAGAACTCAAAAATTTCAGCCATCTCTAGAAATGGGTCTTAGAGTTGGATTTTCAATGATTTGATGGTTCCATTGCATTCAGGAGCGAAAATTAGGTGGGGTTATAGTTGGCCACATTTTCGGAAAAGGCCGAAAAAACATAATTACAAAAAAGCCCCTAAAACCCTTAAAGTGGGGCTACAAGGGTAAATTTGTAATTTGACATTGAATTTGATAATTCTGAGTCTGGAAATGGATTCCTTGTGAGGAAATTTCTTAGGATAGCTCAGGTTAGAATTTCGGGAAAAGTGCAACCAGACCGAGTATGGCGGGCCCGGGCCAGGTCCCCGGGCATTTTTGTAAATTTTCATGATAGACTCATATAACCCCCAGAAACACTATGAAAGTGTCTAAATAGTGCATTTGGAATTGTAGGATTTGATATTTACTTTGATCGTGAATGACCTGAGCCAGAACACGTTCGGAAAGAACCAGGTATTGACTCTTTCTCTTATACTGTGAGTGAAACATTGTATGTATGTTTGTCATGCATTGAGAATACATTGTGATACTTTGAGATTGTAGCGAAAGCTGACGCATAGTGTTTATAGCCATGAGTACTGTCATATGTGGCGTGAGCCATATATCATTATGATGCTGCTTAACATGATCATATATGCTATGCATTTATACACTGTATAAGTGATTTGTTACTACAGAGATTCTTTTGAATCTCATTCTTTCCATTGACTAACATTTCAGACAGGGCAAGTGGCTCCAAGGAGAAACGAACCACCAGAAGCGGCTAGGATCTTGTAGAGATGTGTTGTTAGGTTGTTGGTTATCTATTTTGGACTTAGGATTATTGTTTATTTTTGAAATGTAGATATTACGTTGATGTTGGTCATGTAATCCCCTAATTGGAACTTACAACCCTTAGTTTATACATGTATGAAACCTAGGAGTTGCCTGGAATTTGGCTATGCACTCTGATATGTATGAATGTGATTGAACTGTACAGAGTAATTAGATTCAGAAAATGAATATGAGACCATGTTGAACGAATTTTAGAAAAGAGATTTGATAAAAATGTAATCGTCGGTCTCTAATTCCTTTAAATTACGCATTTTCGAATCTTAATTACGGTTATCAAGGTAGGGGATTACATTACACGTATTTTGGGACATTACATAAAGTATGTAAGACCCTTATCTTATTCCCACATTTTTCAAAGTGCTTGTGCACAGTTCGGTGGGCACATAGAAATAGCATCAAAATACTAATAAAAAGTACTTGATTACAATACAAGTATCCCCCACAGGGTGTGTTCAAAATAATTATGGACCTTAAAATAATAAAAAGGTCTTCAGATAACCAACTATCCTATCTATACTGGTCCGGAACCTTTAGTTACCGGTAATTACGCTTTTGCCCTTTGAACGGCTGCCTGCTGTTGAAAACACTATACATTGTCGAAATGTGTGAGATTCAAAAGAATCTTAGTAGTAACATACAATCCATCATATAAAATATAACAAATAATTATGCCAGGTACCACGTAATGCAATAGAATAATAATACTATGATTTTATTCATTGGTATATGCACAATTCAGGGCCAACCACTGTTAGACCCCAAGTCAGGGCCAACTACTATTAGTCCCTGACTTCCATACCTCAGTTAGGCTTTCAACCACAGACTAGGTAGTGTACCCTCTTGGTATTGAATTCTCATAATTGGATCCCCTTTGGCATTGTTGGGGTATTGGTGCTTCTCCCCCAGATGGTACTTGTGCTTTTCCTACACCAGTTAGAGAATGCATTATACATATTATTGAAGATCGCATACACAAAGCATAAATAAGTTTACATAGTGTATGAAGGAGAGAGTTACTACCTTAAGTCTCTTTTCAGCTACAAATTTTTCCTGAATTTTGTTCCGACTCAGGGTAACTGTCCAATCCTAAACTCTTTTAAACTCATTTTGTTGGTTATATTAGCTTACACTGCAAAATAAGCTTACAAGAATTGAGTTGATACTTATTCATGGACACTTCTAAACTCTTTTAAACTCATTTTGTTGGTTATATTAGCTTACACTGCAAAACGACCAAAATACCCTTAGGTACCCAATCCAAGTCCCCTTTATACCTAGTCCAACTATACTTTTCCAAAAATTATGACCCAGGCTAATCCTACATAGTTTCACGTGTAGAATCCATTTTTGACCTCAAAATTGACAAATTTACTGCCAAAAGTAAGATTTGCCCTTGGCAGCCCCTATTTAGGGTTTAAGGGCTCGTTTTGTCATTTCACATTCTAATGTTTTCCACACTTTACAATCTACAATCAACATATACCCTACACAATGTTTCTTTCTAAATCCAATAGAACCATCAAATTAATGAAATTCTAGCCCTAACCCCTTAAACCAAATATGGCCGAAACTCATCAAGAAAAAAAAATTGGAATTTCATGATTTAATCCTACAAACTCCTTCCTTTTCACTCCTAATCATATATTTAACTTCTTAAACACTTATTAAACATGATTTGTGGAAATTTGGGCAGCATAACCCCTTAAGGTTTTATCATCCAAAATTTACGAAGTCAAGAAAAACAACCACAAATCAAGCCAATATCAACAATAACCACCACCACAACAACATATTAACCAAGAGGATCAAAGTTCTTGAGATTACCTCTTGATTCTCAAATTTCTCTCTTTAGCTGTCCCTCTCTCCTCCTTTTTCTCTTGAATTTTTTCTTGCTATACATGGCATTCATAAAGATATAAAGGTTAGAGAAGGTCTTACACAAGCTAGAAGGTAAAAACACTTGAAATCGAGCCTGCCTACCTTGATATTTGCTTCTTGAGCTCTCTCTTCCTCTTATTGTTTCTTAAGCTCTTCCTCTCTCTCTACTTTCTCAACTTGGATGAAAATGATGTCCCAAATGGAAAGAGATGAGCTCTTAAAAATATCTTCATACACCTCCTTAACTTAATATATTTTAATGCCAATTTTCCATATGCATTTTGCTTTTATGATTTCATCTTTTTACTTGGCTTAAGATGATGACACATGGCATGGCTAGCTTCTAAGTAATTATTTTCCCCTCCAATTTTCTCCCCTTGGACGAAAATTACAAAGGTGAAGGAAAATAATAATTTCTTCTTGCATTTTTCATAATCTCTTTCATCAAATAATTAATTAAGTGCATGTCACTTTTTGACTTTTCTAACTTGATTTACTTGGCCACAATTGCTCTGAAATTGGTATTTTATCTCCAATTATTTATTTCCCCCCTTTTTCCTTATTTGGACAAAACTGGCCTCATGAATTTGGGAAAATAATTTATCTTGTTGCTTTATTGGCTAATTACCATTTTGCCCTTACATCTTTTTGTAATTAATTTGGGCTTCAATAATGGGCCTTTAGGAAGACAAAAATTGGCTTTATGCCTTGTTTTAGCCCAATTTTCATGCAACCTCATTTAAAGGTATTTTTGTCATTCCAATTGCACCAAAACTCACCATTCTATTCCATAGAATGCCATACATGTTTACAAGGCATATTAGTGAATAAAAATGGGGTGTTACAAAGTACCATCCAGGAAAGGCTAACGTCATTGATGACACATTGAGCTATAAAATAGTGCAAGTGGCAACCTTAATGATTCATGAGCAAAAACTTATCAAGGATGTTAGTGCTCTCAACTTGTCTAATTAGATCTTGATTTGTGGCAGTAATGTCAGTTAGGCTGAGAATGACCTAAGAGCAACAATAGAAGAAGCTCAGATGCAAGATATACAAGCACAGTCTATCAAAGATATGATTGAACAAGGAAAATATCACAAATATTACTTGTCACCAAGTGGGCTAGTCAGATATAGAAAGCAGATATATAATCCACCGCAACTGGAGCTTAAGCTGAAAATCCTGGAGGAGGCATATAGGAGTAGATATACTCTATACCCAGGAGCAACCAAAATGTATCATAACTTGAAGTCCAGATTTTGGTGGCTAGTGATGAAAAGAGATGTAACAAAATTTGTAGTTCATTGTCTCACTTACCAAAAGGTGAAAATTGAGCATCAACGACCATCAATCCTTTTGCAAAACCCTAAGATTCTTGAGTGGAAATGGGAAACCATCACTATGGATTTCGTGATAGCATTACCCAAGATTAGATATCATGATGCAATATGGGTAATAGTTAATGGATTCATGAAGACAGCCCATTTCCTACCCATCAGTATTTACTACTCTCCTGATAAGCTAGCGGAGATCTATATCAAGGAGATAGTGCATCTACATGGTACTCCAAAGAATATTATTTCAAATAGAGATCCTTGCTTCACTTCCAATTTTTGGAAAGCGTTGCATGAGGCTTTGGGTACCATGCATAAATTTAGCACAATATATCATCCTTATACCGATGGACAGATAGAACAAACAATACAGACATTAGAGGATATGCTGAGGGTGTGAGCCTAGCTAAGGTATGAACAAGTAAGGGTTCTAATAGTAGTTGGCTCTGAATACATGTGCATATTCTAATGATTATGAATTTTAAAGTGTTATTATCATGTTCCATTTATGGTACTTGGCATATTTATTTGTTGTATTTTATATGACTGATTGTAGGTTACTACTGAGATTCATTCAAATCTCACCCTTTCCAATATTTAAAAATATTCCAGCAGTAGCTAGTGGCTTGAAGGACAAAACGGTCTATACTAGCGTATGAGGGTACCAGTTCAAGCAAGGATTTCTGTTGGTTACCCTTAGTTTTATTTTGTAAACTTTAAGCTGATTCCTATTCCAATTATGGTACTTGGCATATTTATTTGTCATATTTTATATGACTAATTGCATGTTACTATTGAGATTCATTCGAAAAAGTGTCAAACACTATGGGGAATTGCTATACTGTAAACAAGTACTTCTTATCAATATATTCATGCTATTTCTGTATGCCTGTGGAACTGTGCCTTTATCACTCTTGCAAATATCAAAATGTTAAGGGCTTTGAAACAACTAATTAAAATGCCATACAAGCAAAGACAACGAAAGAGAGAACTTATAGAAGAGGGCTAGTAAAGGTTTGTGAAATCCAACTATTTTTGTCGAACGCAAAAGCACAACATTGACAATAGAGAAGGAGAGGCCCACATAAAGGAATACCAAGCTATCCGATGGTGGAGAGAGAGAGAGATCATGGCAGCTGGAGGTAATAGAAAAAGGAAGAGCACGCACGCGACACCATGAGGCGAGAGATGAAGTCTGAGTGCGAAAGTGAGTATAAATACTAGGGCAATTTTTTCTAGACTAGTCCTCTTTAAATTCTGTCTAAATATTCATACTGAGACTGGCTTTAAAAACAACCAATCTACATATGTAAAAAAATAATTAGTTCATAAAGAGACTGGCTTTAAAGACAACCAATCTAATATATAATTTTTAAAAATATAGAAATCAAATTTAAGAAAAAAAATCATAAACAAGAACTTAAATGATATGAATGATCATATAACACAAAAAAATGAAGATCATCAACAGGAAATAACAGTAACTAAGAAAAAGACATAAAAAGATTGAAAATTTTTCAATAATATTTTCACTTGAAGGCGGCAGCATATGTATATATATATTATGATTAGGAAAAATATATATACAAAACGGTGTTTTTGACCATGTTCTCTAACCCGGACCAACCCGGCCGAACCGGCCCGGAAACCGGTGACCCGGGCACTAAACCGGTCCGGTTCGGTGACCCGGTCCGGGTCAACTTTTTTATTTTTTTTTTATTTTTATTTTTTTAAAAAAAATTTTTCCTTTAGAATTTCATACTATAAGCCTAAAATATTCTATTTCTCACCGGTTTGGTCCCGGTTTAGCTCCGGTTTGACTCCGGTCTGACCCACTGACCCTTGACCCAGTACCCCGACCGGTTCACTGACCGGTCCGGGTTTAATTACCTTGGTTTTTGAAACCCAAGCCATTAGTCAATTATCATCATTATAGGAGACAATCCTTAAGCCAAATGGTTTAAGATAACATCCACCTTCTTCGTCAACTCCTCTAGTTGTTGGGAGAAGAAATCTTGCTTCTCTAAGACCTCTAGAATGGTGCCCTAAAAGCAAAAGATAGCCTTGGCAATTTCCTCAAAGGTCAGAGGTGGAGGGGGCTACAAAGAGGTGGCTGCCTTTGTAAGAGGAGAGGGAGAATGTGCCTCTTTTTTCTTGCCATTGAAAGTGTTGTCACTTAAAGAAGAAAGAGAGAAGTAGAAAGGGACTTTTGAATTTGAACTTCAGAACTAAAGGCGCATTGATATTTATAATCAAGACTAATTAATGGCCAAAAACTTTTTGATAATGACAAGACATGATGATATGTGCGGTATAAGTTGAAACATTGCGTATTTAGATCGGTTATCTTCAAAAATGCAATCCAAATAATATCAATGAGACTAGGTATACATCTTAACTAGTAAAAATTAAAAGTTTACGTTAGAATACTAAACAACATTTAGACCAATCAATAGTTAAACAATGGTTCAAATTAACATATTTAGACTTTTTGCCACTACAACTAGTTTGAATATCATCAAATTATATAATTAACATGTAATACTCAGATAATATAACTTACTAGTATATTATATATATCATATATAATTATATATATATAGAAACAAATTAACCAATCAAGCTAGAGATAGCAAAATAAAACAACAACTAAACATAGAAACAAGATACGTTCTAGATCAAGATCAAGATTTGAAATAAACTTTTTTCCTTCATTAATAGAATTTTTTTCTTCATTAATATACCTACAAGCCTAGCCTATTTAATTTTTTTTACTTTCACTATTATGTATAATTATATATAATATAATCTAAATTAATTTTATAAATTATTTATAAAATTACTAACTTAGTCTTAACCCTAAGTTTCACATCCCATCATTCACCCATGAGTTTAAGCCTTTCATTCATCAGTCAATTACATCTACTTTTCTTCACTTCAATTACTCAAGATGGTAATGCTAGTGCACTACGTCTCTCTTGATTTGTATCATTCGTTGAAGCGTAATAATTGTACTAAGTTTATTTTAGTGGTGTCCAAATGAAATATAATAATCCAGTAGCAGGAGTTTGTCCCAGCTTCTATGAGAAAAGTGAAGGAGGTGAATTCTAGCTTTACAAGCGACTTGGTGTGTTAGATATTGTGTCTCCTTAGTCAACAAATGATTGTTTTCCTTATTCTTACTTGCCTAGGCAACTGTTGCCACTAGTTGTTCCTTTCTTTTCTAGACTAAACTCTGATATTAGAGGTAAGGATGTATATTAAACTCTTAATACATAACATAGGCTTTTAAATAGACTTGAAGGATTGTAAATGAACTTAGAGGCATAAGCTTAAAGCTTATTTAAAGACCAACATTTTTTTTTGCTTTTTTGGGTAAAGCAAAAATATGTTTGTTAAACACCTTTCCGCGAGTTGAAAAAAAACTCCTATCACATTCTTACCTTAAATTTTGTAAAAGCACTTTTTGAAAATTAAAACAAACAAGCAAGGCTTTAGGCCTTGTTAGACACTACTAGGAAAAAGGCATTTAAGATAGCCATATCTAGACCTTTTAAATATAGTTATAACTTTAGACCGGCCAAGCATTAGTTAGGTATAAAGAGTGTTTTCTATATCGGTTATTTTGTTGTTTGGTGTCGATAGGAAAAAATATTTTGAAATTTAAAATTTTACCAGAGTGGTTGGTTTTATAGTCAATGAAAAAAGTAATTTTTAAACCAGTTGTATTTTGAACCACTCTAAATTGAGTGTGCTTGCGTGCAAGTTTCATTATGATTCAGTCTAGAAAATTATAAATGAGACATGCTTACATGTTCAACTAATCTAAAAAATTGACGCGTGCCTTTACGTCTTTCAAGTATGAGAGCTCACACAGTTGCAATACATTGCATCTTCTCTACAACCTTCTTCACCTTCAATCTTACTCGTTCCAAGCGTAAGATAGTGAGATTGCATAGGGCACCTTTAAGCATAGTTTTTTGTAGAGACCCTAGGTTTACATCTACATTTTAGGGAGCTTTGTAAGAATATTTTGGTACAAAATTAGGATTCAGTGCAACATATCACCCCTAGACATATGGTCAATCTTAGCAACCATTCAAACCTTAGAAGATATGCTTAAAGCTTGTGCTTTAGCAAGGAGAAAATTGGGAGAAATATATACCTTTTGTTGCATTTGCTTATAGTAATAGCTATCATTCATGCATTGGAATGCCACCTTATATGAAGCTCTTTATAGTAGGAAGTGTAGGTCACCTTTAAGTTGGTTTGAGGAAGGTGAAAGAAAGTAAATAGGACCAGAACTATTTCAAGATACCACAAGTCAATTGAAACTCATTAAGGAAAAGATGTTAGCAACTCAAAGTAGACAAAAAAGTTACTTGGCCAAAAAGAAGGAAACAAGTGGAATTTGAAGGAGGATCACATGTTTTTCTTAAAGTTACTCCATTTACAAGGATAGGGAGATCTCTTAAAACCAAGAAAATGAGTCCATGATATAACAGACCTTTCCAAATCATCAAAAGGATTGGGGCCTATGGCTTATCACACTGCTCTACCTCAGAATTCATCTAATATCCATCCTGTGTTTCATGTCTCCCAACTTTAAAAATATATTGTTGACCCTTCACATATTATAGAGACAAACAAGTAACCAAGAATTTAAATTATTATTCAAAACCCACTAAAATTGTGAACACAAATGGGAAAAAAAGACAACAACTATGACACAAGGCTATCTCTCTCGACAAGGTTTTATGGTAAGGGTTGACCCAGAAAAAACCACATGGGAACTTGAGGATGAAACGCGACAAAAGCATCTTGAATTGTTTAGTTAATGAAATTATAAATTTTGAGGAAGAAATTAATTTTATGGGGAATAATTATAACATCCACAAAAAAATAATACATATTTAAGTTATTATTTTAATTATATATTTAATTATTTTTTAAAAAAAATTGACTAACAGAACGTTATTGTACTCTTACATTTTTTAATAATAATTAAATAATTAAATGTACTGCCTCAAAATGTTTTTGAATGCGCATGGCATAAAGTAATTTGGATATACACAAGGCATAAAGTAATTTAAAGAAAAGACAATTTAATAAAGTGATTTGAGGATGATGTAGAATTTCATAATATCTTTGGAAACCTTCTTCTGACGGCTGTTTTTCTGTTAGTTCTGCGTATCATTTTCTTTTTGCAGGTTTACATACTTCCTATAATCCCCTCTGGAAGAGACTATGGAGATGGACAGTTCCAGAGAAAATTAAATCCTTCATGTGGTTGGTTGCACACGACAGAGCTCACACAACACAGCTTAGAGTACGCAGAGGTCTAGCAGAGATAGTAGGATGCCCCTTCAACTGTAGTCAGGAGGAGGACGTCATGCATCTATTAAGGGATTGTATCAATGCGCGCGGAAGGTGGAGTTCCATAATCAATCCTGTGTACTGGAGTACTTTTAGTTTGTTACAGGGAAAGGATTGGATTCAATGGAATCTCAGGAATGAAATTGGAAGAAGTTTCACCAAGAAGATCAGTTGGCCAATTTTATTTGGCTATTTCTGTTGGGATATCTGGGTCAATCATTGCAACTGACTGTTTGGGGAAGAATCAGAATTGGTTTACCATAATGCCAATTCTAGTCTTTTCAAAGCAGCCTGGGATTTGGACCTATCTTATCAATGTAAATTCCATGGGAAGTTGTGGCATCAACAGGAGGGAGGTGGTACAAGTAGTAATGGGTTCAGCATTCTAGAGAAGGATGGATCTGCTCTAGCGTCGGGTCAAAGTGCTTGTGCTGGTGCCATCAAGGGGGAGGACGGACAATGGATATGTGGTTACATGTGTAAGCTATCTCAAGTGCTTCCTGTGGTGGCCGAAATTATTGCTATCATCTAGGGTCTTCAGATTTGCTGGAATAGGAATATAAAACGAGTCTTAATCCGTACTGATTGTCTTCAGGCAGTATCTTTTCTCACTAGGGGCTGTGATATTAATCACCCCTTCAGAGATGTCATTGAGGATGTGAAACTATGGATGGTCAAAGACTGGTGGGTTCTTATTGATCACATTTACAGGGAACAAAATACCCTAGCGGATCATTTAGCGAGTTTAGCTCACAACATTTCAGGAATTTTTTTTCTCCTTGATCACCCACCACCTTCCTATTGTGAGGCGGTCGATGATAAGGGTTGAAGGAGCTTATTGGTTTTAACCATTGTTTTGTATTAACCTTTTTGAAGGTTTAATGTATCTCAGTATCAAATTTAAAAAAGAATTTCATCTAGAAGAGAATGAAGTAATATGTGGCGTCACTTTTATGTGACTTGGGAAATAAAGGAAAAAATAGATAAGAATGCTTGCTAAAAGTGATTAGGCCGTAATTAATAGTCGAAGTAGTATATGGATAAGGAGAAACAATAATATAAATAAACTACATTGTCATTAATTCAGGAAACACAAATACATAAAAAAGAAAAAGGCTGAACGAAAAAGTGACATGTTAGGTAGAAAAGAAAGTCCCTTGCTTACTAAGTGATAGCTCTGCTTTAATTATTATTTTTCTTGATATGATTTCAACTCTCTAGCTTTCTTTTTTTTTATGACTTGTAATTTTTCTAATTGAAATATTTGAGAAATACTAGATAATCTATTATTGTGTGCAGACTCTAGGAATTAACCACCCATATGTATAATCTTT
Source organism: Inga leiocalycina (assembly GCA_963242795.1). Classification (NCBI taxonomy): domain Eukaryota; kingdom Viridiplantae; phylum Streptophyta; class Magnoliopsida; order Fabales; family Fabaceae; genus Inga; species Inga leiocalycina. Next base: position 36,309,570 of record OY725325.1, read on the forward strand.
ATAAATTGTGGATCCACTCTAGGGGATGCCCCAACTTGTCTAAGTGATGATTTATGGGTGCTTAGAAGAAGAAAAAGAAAAGTTATCTGTGTTGTGTATCTCATAAAAATGTTTATATGCTTGAATCCATATCTAAATACTCATCCTTCTTTTCACTAAACAGAGGAAAAGGTGATGGGTTACATTCCCCTACTTATAGTAAGTATGGCAGATTCTATGGAAATCAACCTTGTTATTCTAGATCAAAAGTTTGTTATATTTGTAGAAAGCTTGACCTGACCACTTTTCCAGAAAAATTGTCCACATGACTAGAGAAAAACTATCAATGAGCCTAAGCTGTAACACCATAATCTTATTTCCACATTTTCAAAGTACTTGCATGCAGTTTGGTACACACACATGTATAGCATAAAAATACTGATAATAAGTACTTGATTATTTTACAGGAATCTCCTCATAGGGTTTGATAATATATACAAATTTGTTCCAAAATATCAAAATAAAATAAATGTAACTAATAGTTCCATTCTCTTGTCCCGTGCACCTCAACTACCAGTATTTACCGTTTTGCCCCTCGAGCAGCTAGCTTCTGCTAGAATATTTTAATTTTGAAAAATGGTGAGATTCAAATAAATCTCAATAGTAACAGACAATCAATCAAAGAAAATCCAATAATAAATATGTTAAGTACCACATACAACAATATTATAATAACACATAATTCAGTTGAGTTGGAAACGTTCAAAGCCAACGACTGTTGCAACCCCTACTTGTTCTGTACCTCAGCTGGGCTCAAGACCACTAACTAGGCATATCGGTATACCCGTATGCACTACAATTTGATGTACCCATGACACTATAATTCGGTGTACCCATAGGCACTAGGTATCATATATATTATGGAAGATGGCATAGACAAAGCATATAAATATTCACATAGTGTATGAAAGATAGAGTTACTACCTTAAACCCCTTTTGGTTTGTAAAATGTTCTCGAACTTTGTTCCGACAGCTCGGGCTATCAATCGAGTCCTAAAATTTCAAATGTACAAGAATTAGGTTAATACCCATTCATATACTTCTCTAAACTCTTTTAAACTCATTTTGTTGGTTATCTTAGTCTAACACTGCAAATTACCAAAATGCCCCTAAGGACCCGGTCTAAGTCCCTTTATACCCGGTCCGACTATACTTTTCTAAAAAGTTTAACTAGGGCTTTTCCTATAAAATTTTACTTGTAGAAGCCATGTTTTACCTCAGATTTCACAAAATCACTACCAAATGACAGTTTTGCTCTTGACAGACACTATTTAGGGTTTTAGGGCTATTTTTGCCATTTCACATTCCAAGGCTTTTCACACTTTATGATCAACATCAACCTTACACAATTTTCCCCTCTAAGCATAATAGAATTATCAAATTAATACAATTCTAGCTCTTTCCCCTATTTTTAGTGCTAGCCAAAACATGCTTCAAGAAAAGGGATAAAAGAGGTTTTGAACATGATTTGTAGAAATTTGGGCAGTGTAATACCCCGACTTTTGAGACTTGAGCTTAGAGAATAAGCCTGAGATTAGTGGATTGCTAAGCCCCAGTTTAGTAAGATCCCAAATTGTGATTAAGGGTTAATGACTCCAAAAGTGGATGTGGTTAGTGATAAATAACCCTTTTGAAGAATATGATGTGATTTGGCACTCGAATGTCATTCGTGTGTGTTGTGAGCGGCGCCGAAACCCTGTATTTGAGTTCAATTATGGATTAACATCCAAATTGACTTAGAATAAAGGGAAGAATTGAATGGGGTATTGTGTTGGAAATGGTGTCATAGTGTGTTTTGATGTCATTGAAATTGGTTTGGAACTTTGGAATGGAAAAGTTGCAATGTTAGGTTTTGAAATGTGAATTATGTTGACATGTTGAGATTGTTGTGAAAACATGTCAATGTGATGTTAATTTGATTGATTTTCTGTTTCCAATGGATTCCTTATGAAAATTTATGTGGAAATGATGTTTGGTATGAAAATGGGACCATTGGAAGCAAAGATGCAAAATCTGAAATTTTGTCCAGTGAAACTCTATTCTGGGCAATCAGTTTGTGTGAATGTTTTGAATAAACAAACGGTGTCTAAAAATTCTGAAACTATCCCGTCTTAAAGCTCACATCTCAAGCTTCAAAATGGAAATATAATTTGTGCCATTTCGTTTTGTGAGCTAGGAGATATGACTGTCTAAAGTTTGGGATAGAAACTGAACTCTGTTTTGGGGCAGCGATGAGTTTTATTTAATTCTGGAATTTTGTGGTCATTTCTGGTAATGGCTCAAATTTTTCCTATGAAAAAGACTTAAATAGCTTTTAATGGGCTTTGGGATCACCTCCTTTTGATTTTGCTAGAATTAGTTATGATTTTTCAAAATTTGGGCAGAAAATCTTCTAGAAAATCCAAAAATATGAATTATGACATCATCGAATTAAAAGATGACATCAGCATGGAATTAAATATTTTCTCATCATCTTTAGCTCTCATTTCTGCGTAATGAACCAGCTGAAACTAGTGAGAGAAAGTTGAGAGCTCTTAGAGAGAGAAAGAGGAGAAATCTCACAAGGTAAGCCGATTTCTCCGACGATCTAGCTCCTTACGCGTATAACCTTGCTCCTAAGCTTCTCTTTTATGTTCTTTAAGGGTTTGGAAGCTTAATTTTCATGGTTACAAAGGGCTAGGGTTTCAGCCACTCTTGAGAAAAGCTAGTGGGTGTAACATCCTGGATTTCAATTAAGGGATAATAACTTCAAATGATGTAATTAATGTTAATTAAGCATATTTGAAGTGTATGTTGTGCAATGTGAAATGAAGGCAATTATTCATAATTTAATGAGTATTGTACTAATCAGGGGTAAAACGGTAAATTTACCAACCGTCTGGTTAGCTACGGGTGATAAAACCTCTTAGTAATCAAGATCAATGGTTGAGATTGAAAGATAATGGGGTGGAATCAAGTGTGAATGGGAGTATGTGAATTCATAAGGGGAAAGAAAGAGATGGTGACAAGTGTCCAAATGAGAACCCTTGGATGAGTCAACATTTTCAAACTCTTTCTCTCTCCCTCTTAGTTGGCCAAGTGCATGGGAGGAAGGGAAGTGGTGATCATCATCATTCTCTCTCCATTTCCTCCATTTCCGCCGGACAAGTTAAAGAAAGAGAAAGGAAGGGTTTGAAATTTGTGAAGGTAAATGATCCTAAATACTCACTTCACCTTCATTGATATTGTTCCAATGGTCAAGAGCTTTATTTCCATGTTTTCAGACTTTGGATTTGTGGTGTGTGGCAACTTGAGGGAAATTGAAAGTTGAGGAATCCAAGTTCTGAATTCAGCAAGTGAAAGAGGTAGGTTTTTGATGAATTGTGGTATATATATTAGGATGTTTGCATAATCAATGGAAATTCTGGAAATTTGACCTAATTATGATGTTAAATAAAGGGAAGACTTTGGTGAGAGTGTCACTGTTCATTTGGTCAGTTTTGACATTTGAGAGTGATTAGAATTTGATTTGAAGTTGATTAAGGGAAAGTGTTAGAATGAGGTTTTGAGTGGTTTGATGATTTAGAGAGAGAATGTGTTGAATGAGTTGAATTTGGGTTATTGTTGGTTGCCAATGGGTTCTATGTGTTGAAATAAGTGAAAATGAGCTCTAACACAAGTTTTAGAACCATTGGAGGGCAATTGGTGAATTCTGGTAAATCAACTCAGTTGCCGCGTTTTGGGTATCTGGTGTCATTTCTCGAGTGAGAGAAGAACTCACTCGAGCACAGGATGAATGTGCTCGAGTGAGCATGTTGTGCTCGAGTGAGGGTGCCTTTTTGGTGCTGCGGGTGAGTGTCTCAGGGTATCACTCGAGAGTGATTGCCAAGAGTGCGCCTGGCACTCGCGAGCATTGGGGGATCACTCGAGCACTGGGACTTGTGCTCGAGTGAATCTGTTGCCTGGGAGTTGGGTTGCTCTCCGGTAGACACTTGCTGGTTGTGCTCGCGAGCACTGGGGATCAGTGCTCGAGCACAGGTGTATGTGCTCGGGTGATGGAGGAGGAAGATGTTGAGAGATGCTCTCGGGTTGTCACTCGCAGGGCCACACTTCCGTGGTGCTCGAGTTTGCTCGGGGTCTCTGCTCGAGCACAGCCTCTTGTGCTCGAGTGAGAGTGTAGTTTGGTCGCGGGAGTTGCTCTCGGGCAAGCACTTCCTGTGTCTCACTCGCAGGTGCTCGAGTGAAAATGGGAGTTGTGCTCGAGCACGGTCTTCTGTGCTCGAGTGAGGGGTGCGAGTGAGGGGTCCAAAAAATCAGTGTTTAGCTTTCTTGTGAGGGATCTTTGGGGATAGTTATCCCAACCCTTTAGGCATATGTTTAGGCATATAATGGCCATCTAAAGAGTCCAAATAATAACCAACATAAAGTATTATAGAATTAAGAACTTGGAAAAGAGATTGACCTATTGTCCCTAATTGGATTATAGGATTTGACATCTGCCGTCCTCGGGAGCCCACTGAGCCAGTTAACTTCAGGAAAGTGTGAGGTAGTGACTTTTCTTTCGTACCATTTATGATGCATTGTATGTGTGTATGATCATTGATTTGTGATAAGTTCGTGTGTTGCGACTTATGTGGATATGTGTTAGCATCGTCAGTCCAATAGTCCCTGAGTAGCTAACAACGGTTCGGGTTAGGGCAGTGTGCCTTCCCGGCGGAGAAAGGGGATGAGGATGAGGTGTGATTATGTGACATGAGGCCGATAGGCTGATTGTGAGGCCGACGGGCCATTTGTGAAAGCCGGTTAGCTGTATGAGCTATAAGGCTATATGTATGCACGGCCACGCCAATAGTCCCTGAGTAGCTAACAACGGTTCGGGTTAGGGCAGTGTGCCTTCCCGGCGGAGAAAGGGGATGAGGGTGGAGTGTGATATGCCACGCCAATAGTCCCTGAGTAGCTAACAACAGTTCGGGTTAGGGCAGTGTGCCTTCCCGGCGGAGAAAGGGGATGAGGGTGGTGTTTGATATCGGTTGCTGCTGCTGTATGATGATTTGCTTACATGCTGTGTGCTTATATGTGGTATAAATGTTTAGTTACTACTGGGATTCTTTTGAATCTCATTCTTTCCTTTGAACTAACATTTCAGACAGGGCGAGTGGCTCCAAGGAGAAGCGCGTGACCCGAAGCGGGTAGAGTTCGTAGGGACATTTATTTTGGAAATGTTGGTTAGACTGTTTGGATAGGGATTACTGTATATTGTTGGGTTGTAAATGGTTTGAAGACTTAAACCTGTAATCCCTTTAGCAGAACTTGGAACTATATATATGTAGTTGAACCCGGGGTTTGCAGGGATTTTGGTTATACACTCTGTCATACGTAAATGTAGTTAAACTGCACAGGTGATTATATTCGATAATCGAACTTGAAACCGAAAGAGGGATGAAGTTTTGAAAATTTCATAACGTCCCTACTATTAAAGGGAATTTTAAATGAGTTTTAAACTATTCGACGGTCTCTAATCTAATTTAATTACCAAATATTGAATTATAATTACGTGATTAAAGGCAGGGTGTTACAGTGGGAGCTTGAGGTAACTTCCAAACTCTTGTGTATTGACTATTTTGGCTGCTGTGGACAATTTAATCGGTGAAATTTTGCCGGATTGTCATTGGTTTCAAAAATGAAAAATGGGTATGTGGACCTATTATGCTACCCAAATTGGTACTAAATGGTAGTTGTAACCTAATGGAATAGTCAATAAAGTGGTTAGGAGTATAAAAGAATGCGTTTACGGAGCCGAAATCGAAAAACCCCAATTTTCCCTAGAATACTTGAGAATTTTGGCCAGCTCTAGTAATGGGTCTTAGAATTGTATTTTCAATTATTTGATAACTCTATTGAGTTCAGGAGCAAAAATTAGGTGGGGTTACAGTTGGGCACTTTTTTGGAAAAGGCCGAAAAAGCATAATCACAAAAACGCCCCTGAAACCCTTAAAGTGGGGCTGTCAAGGGTAATTTTGTAATTTGCATTGAATTTGATAATTTCAAGTTCGGAAATGGATTCCTTGGGTGGAAATATGTTAGAATAGCCAACGTCAAAATTTTGAGAAAAGTACAGCCGAACAGGATTCGGTGGGGCCGGGTCCCCAAGGGGCATTTTAGTAAATTTTCAATATAGCCTCATATAACCCCCAGAAACACTATGGAAGTGTCTAAATAGTACATTTGACATTGTAGGATTGAATATGAAGCCCCAAGCTGTTTGCTCGTAGATTGAGGCACACGTTTCGAGGCATAAAAGGGTTAAGGTAGGGAACTTATCGCTCCTGCATGCTCTGATAATTGTATTAATGTGTTGATGCATGTTATTGCTTTGCTTGATTATGTGGAACATGTATGAATGATTTGAAGCTATGTTTCAATATATGCTATAACCATATGTGTATCATTCGAAGTATTGAGCTTATAGATTTGTCATTGTATGTGTGCATGAGTTATGTGATGCAAGCATGTCATGCATTAAACACTTATCTTGCCTCCATATTGATAATATTTCCCTACTGAGATTCTCTCGAATCTCACCCTCCCCTACCAACAATTTAGACAGGGCAAGTGACTCGTAGAGGGAGCGGCTAGGACTCCTTTGAGATGAAAGTTGGTAGTTGGTTAACAATGAGTTATGAAGACTGTATATGATTCGATTGAATATAGGGTTATGAAATTGAGATGAGACTGTGTAATCCCCATTTGAAGAATTGTAATGGGCAATTGTGCCCTGTGTATCTTTAGCGAAGGTATGTACCCGGGATTGCTAGGATGATTATGTTGTGCACTCTAATATTTATATGAATGTGATTTATCTTCACATAGTAATTGTATTCGAAATGTGAATATGAGACCAAGTTTATAAATGATTTCGAAAGGTATTTGCGAAAACCCCGTCATGTGATGGGTTAGTAAATGTTATTTGATTATTATTGGTCTCTATTTCATTTTAATCGCGTATTTCGGATATAATTATGGAGGGGGTTACAATTTTGGTATCAGACCTGCAGTTCCTGACAAAGATGGATTTTGCTAGGATGGTGGCAGTAGTTGCTGCCTTAAGTCATAGAGAATACTTGGTTGTTTGTGGTATACATAACCCCCTTCCGTAATTATATCCGAAATACGCGATTAAAGTGAAATAGAAACCAATAATTATTAAAACTCATTCACAATCCCATCCTTAAGATAGGGTTTTCACAAATACTTTTCGAAATCTAATTGACCTGGTCTCATATTCACATATTGAATATAACTACTCTGCGAAGATAAATCACATTTGTATAACTATCAGAGTGCACAATATAAATTTCCGACAATCCCGGATTCCTTACATTAATCCAAGCTTTACAAGGCACATTCGCCCTTTCATGATTTTCCATTTATGGGATTACACAAATTCTCATACTAAATACATGCTCGAATATACATTCTAACCTATACAATCATATATCTAAATATACTTAATCCCAAACATGCATTGCTAACCAACTATCACAAGATTACAACCCAAAGGAGTAATCGCCGCCCATGGTTGCTTGCACCATCCTCGATTCCACCTACCCTATCTAAACTGTTGGTAGGGAGGGTGAGATTCGAGAGAATCTCAGTAGGAAACAAATACCAATATGCATGCAAGATAAGTGTCTAATGCATCACATACTTGCAATACATAACTCATGCTCACACCATGACATATCTGCGTGCTCAATGTTTCAACAACATACTCATGGCCATAGCATAACTAGAAACAGAGCTACAATCATTCATATATATTTCACATAATCAAACAAAGAAATACATGCATCAATACACCAACACAAATATCAAAACATGCAAGAGAGGTAAGTTCCCTATACTTGTTTTTTCCACATATGCTCCCGCATCAGTGTAACCCCCTACCTTGATAAGCATAATTATGATCTGAAATGCTTAATAAGAATGAATTGGAGACTGACGAATAATTTATAACTCATTTTAACTCCTACCTTATGGTAGGGTTTTCACAAATTCTTTCAAAATGTTTCCCAATCCTGATCTCAAGTTCAGGTTTCGAATATAATTACCCTATGTAGTATATCACATTAATACATATTAGAGTGTATAACAAAAATCCCGGCAAACCCCAGGTGTCATATAGGTACTAAGGGTTTACAAGATTCCCTTTTTGGGGATTACATAACTATATCCCAAAATAATATTTACAATCCAAAACTATATATCTCTACAAGGTCCTAGCCGCTCCTGATCGTCCGTTTCTCCTTAGAGCCACTTGCCCTGTCTGTAAGGTTAGTCAATGGAAAGAATGAGATTCAAGAGAATCTTAGTAGTAACAAATCACTCATACAGTATATAAACACACAGCATGTAAGATCACGTTTAGCAGCAACACAATGATACATGGCTCATGCCACATACGACAGCACTCACGGCTGTATACACTATGTGTCAGCTTTCGCTGCGATCTCTATGTATTCACAAAGTATCGCTATGCGTCAACTTTCGCTGCGATCTCAAAGCATCACAATGTACCACAAAGTATTCACAATGCATGACAAACATACATACAATGTTTCACATACAGTATAAGAGAAAGAGTCACTACCTTGTTCTTTCCTGACATTCCTCGACACAGTGGGCTCAGGAGTATAGCAAATGTCAAATCCTATAACCAATGCCAAGAATGATAGATTAAAGCTTTATTCTAATTTCTTTAATAACTCATGATACTTGAGTTGGTTATCACTATGGTCATTTAATCAAGTCAACTAAGAAGCTAAAGTGGTCAATTAACCTAAAAGGCCAATTTATGACCTCAAAGTTCCACAATATTATATTATGCCATAAAATGTTCAATTTTCGCATAGGTGACCAATCTGCCAGAATTTTTCAGCATATTTGAAAAATCATAACTAATTCTAAAAAAAATCAAAATGAGGTGATCCCAAAGCCCATTGAAAGCTATTTGAGTCCTTTTCATAGGAAAAATATGAATCATTACCAGAAATCACCACACAATTCCAGAATTACACAAAATTCCACACTGCTCTAGAATTAAGTCCAGTTTCGACATCAAACTCTGGGCAACCAGAAATCCCAGATCACAAAACGAAATGACACAACTTATATGTCCATTTTGAAGCTTGGAATGTGAAATTTAATAATGGAAAGTTTCAGAATTTTTAGACACCAATTTACCTTTCAAAATGTCCCTACAAACTGACTGCCCTGCACAGAGTTACACTTGACAGTTTTTCTAATTTTCAACCAATGTGTCCAATGGCTCCAACATCAACAACCAACCCTATTTCCACACAATTTTTCGTGTAGAACACAATGGTAACATAAAAATGAAAAAATTCCCACTCATTCTCCATGTCCTGTTTTGGCAGAATTTTAGGGTATTTCACAACAAACAACCACTTCACTATCTAATCACTAAGCTTAGCTCATTTACCTATTCAAAACGCCTACACAAATAAACTGCCCAGAACAGACTTCCAAAGGACAGATTTTCCAATTTTGCAACCAATGTGTCTAATCCAATTCAAACCAATTCCAATGATTAAACACCACCACATGACACCATTTTCAACATAAAAAAACATCCAATTCCACCATTTACATGTCACACAAAAATACCATAAAATCATGGCAAAATTCCAAAATTCTCAAAACTGAACCACAAGCCACAAAACTTAGATCAAAAGGCTTCAAATACTCACCTCTTCCTCTTTCCCAAATAAATTCCCTGATTCTTCATCTTTACACTTTTCCTCAAGCTCTCAAACACCTTCTTTCACAAATCTAAAACCATAGAGATAAAGATCT